>JARFIW010001274.1:1200000-1800000 GCA_036346225.1 Platerodrilus igneus
CTTTGTCCCTGTTGCAAATTGACTACATTAATTCCAACGGTCGTCTGTTTTCCTGTAATCTATTAAAGCTTGCTTGTATCCATTTTATCTACAAATATATTTCCCCTTGTTATTTTGTTCTGCTTTTAAAACGTTTGGATTTTACCTTGGAAAAATAAGACTGTTATTTTAACACATATTCAACGCATTTACATTTCGTTATAATATTAAATATACTATACCTTTATTCCATTATTATTAATTCGTATGCCCTATGTTTAAATAAATACTATATTACATCATTTCTAGCTAACTATGACTAAACTAAATTAACCCTACATTATTATATATTACCGAAGCTTCTAAAATAATCGTTTAAATGTCCTAATTTCCTAAATAAACCCTTAATTACATTTATTTATTACATATATATATATATATATATATATATATATATATATACTGCTGTGGAATTTTGATGCCCGACGTTGGGAACCAATAAAATTCCGTCGAATTGAACTGGTTAATAAAAATGTTGCCCTAATTATTTTCTCTAGCTTAATTTAAACAATACCACTAAAATCAGACATCAAACCTTTAATGACTCGAACTATTCTTTAACATACAATCTTTCAAATAACGGTTACTACATTCACAACAGCTTTTCTTTAACAAGCAATATACTACATATAACCGCTAGGAAAAACACCACACAAATATTAGAATTTAAAAATAAAGCCTAAAATTGCTAGAACGACTTTGCCTTACAAACAATATCTTAAATCTAACAAAAGGATATATAACTTCTGAATAATCACTAACTTATCCTAAGATTATAGTCCGTAGTTTCTTTTATAATCAGGATGAGCACACTCTAATCTCAAATTCATTCACCAATAACTCCTTAATTGCAACTTATTATATGCAGAATTTTTCAAAGTAAGTCAGATAACTCAATACCCAACTTTTTAAACGTATCTGATCAGTTAGGTTTAATAAAGTTTTTTATATAATGGCAAACCTCTTCGAAGGCGCCACCCTTCAAATCGAATTATCAACTTGTACATACTATTTACTCTAATTTCAAGTACAGCACACAAAGGTACTCTTATCATAGAACTTAACTAATTAATAGAAATGCTTTTTTTAAGGTATTAAGCAATATAGTTTTATTTTATCGTGTAAATTTTGCTGGTGTTTGTTGTTGTCTTTGTTTAGCACGTAGTCATCTTACCGTGTTCTAATATTGTTCAAATCGGTTAAAATTTTTCATTAAATGTTATCTTGTATAAAATTTGAACAGAATTTGAAGCACTAAAATAGTTTGTATTACCTAAATTAATTTAAAAATGCAGGTCTACCTACAATTTTTCAGAATCGGTAAAAATCAACTAACTGCAAACACTTTGTATCAATTACAATGTATTGCACTATTTTATATTAAGCACCTTGTCATTTTTAAATAATTTTATTTGTTGGCAGAACAACGATACTACTGCTTTTAAAATAAATTGTATATATAACCTTTTATCCAGATTATAAACAACAATATTTTCAAAAGATTCGTTACACTATCAAAGCGTTAGATTGTTAAAAATCTCGTAATTTGCACCAATTACTTACATATTATGCACAAGTAACTTTTGTTAAATAAATACAAAAAATTATTATTAAGGAATAGCAAACAACAGCTGTAACAAAAAAAAACTATGCAGAAACATCTCACTTAAGTATCAGTGTACTCTAAATCTTATATAGAAAATGTTTATGGCCAGTCAATGTAAAATCTTAATCTCTAAATAAATACCCAAACAGTAGCAGCCAATCTCAACACCTCTCGTCGTGCGATGAGTAACCTGAAAAATTCAGTCGCAATTCTTCCCGATGGAAGTCATCAAAGCAACGCAGAGGACAAACAGCAATCCCCACAGCCGGGCATGACGTGCTGAACCTCATACTTGCATCTATGTCACTTTGATTATACAGGATTATTCTCTTCGGTATTAAAATACGCCAACTTAAGTGCTTTTTCAAGAAGTAAGTAACAGCTACACAAAAGGAGACACGCAGTATTAACATTAAAACTTTAAGGATATTTACAATTTTACACAAACAAAAACTAACAGTTACTCAAAAGAAATTCTTGAGATATATCCATCGTACATCCAACTTATAGTTCATTCTCACAAGCAAACTACAAATCGATGGTCGAATCCCCACATGTAATATTTCTGAAAACAAATGTTCTGATATGTCAAATACCACATTAAACGCTATGTCAAAAATAAAATAGATTACAATCCGAGGTCAATGGAACGATAGGGTTAACGAATCGTTCCGACCACCTACCGTTGGTTTAAAAAATTTTGACACAGTACAGTTGCGTCGAGTAATTTCCTTATGCCCGCAATCATAGCAATGGAGTACTTTAGGACTAATGCAATGTGTCGACACATAAACAGGTTAGTCGCAGTTGAAGCACGTAACCTGACGAGTAGAAGTAGATACAGGAATAGGAACAGAAGAGGCTACAGAAGATGTATTTGATCTAACAGTAGGTGCAGGACAAATCTTGACTGATCCGTCATGTGAAGTAATAGTGGTTTTTCAAATCGCAGCGGACTTAAAAGCGAAATTCTGTTTTACATTTGCGTGTTTGTCTTGACTAGGGGTACATAGCTATCAACGCAGAATTTTTTTCGTTTGAGCTGCAAACATTCCTCCTCTAGCTCCTGCAGAGAATTAACAGTAGGGACCTGCGTGAGGTAGAAGGGGGATAAATTTATAGAAACAATACCCAATTGAACATTTTCAGGAATGCTACTGTGACGCCGAAATATGGCGTCATGCAAGATAAGTACTTGATAATACCCTCCAAAGCATCTGGTGTTAGTTTTAAAATATCGTTAAATAATCAAAGATTATAATCCAGGGCCCAAAATGTTTCTTACGAATAAGCTGGACTTCCAATCAAAAAATCTGTAACGATTACTACGGTACCACAACAACGGACTTAAATAACTGAAACTCTAGTACCAGTCGAGCTCTTCGAAGTTCTTCAACCCGCTCTAGAAAAGTATGTACCGTAATCGTATCCGGATCGCCAGAAAATTTTAAATTTTATTTTGACACTGGTTGGCCATAATTGTAGATAGAAGGGAAAGTAACGATTGACCTAGATTCAGAAGCAGGGACCGGTTCAGGTTCCCCGTCCGATTCCGATTTAGAAGTAGGTAACGGCGGTTCATCCGGATCAGCAATAAAAATGTGGTCAGGACTAGAAGTAACTGCCGGTGTCTCTGATAAGGTAGTAGCGTGACAGAATTTTTTTAAGTTTCAAAGCAATTGCGGAGATTGGCCAAAATAAAAAGTAATCGACAATGGATTCTTCGTTTTGTTTCTGTTGGAGACATCTTAGTACACCAACGTTCCGCGTGGAGTGACAGGCAACTAATGCGTTCAAACACAGTGAAGACTTGTCACCACTAAATTCAGGATTGTTATAGCTTCTGTATAGAAGTTGTGACTGTTGCATGTTCGGATGCGAAATTGAATTTGAGGAAAATAGAAGTAAGTCCTTTATTGCGTTCAATGCGATAAGTACTCTGCAAGGACCTGGGTAGTTCGTCCACACTGGCCTCGGAATAAAAGCCACGAGAATCTAATCCATACTGAAGCTCGGTTTTTCGCAATCAGTTTACGTAAAGGCGTCAATGGGTCATCATGAATAAGAATAATTAGAAAATGAAAAAAACGTAAGTAACAAAAACTCACATTAACAAAAAATGTCTGCGAACCACAGAACAAATTAGGAGGTACCTGCAACAAAAGACAAAAGAATTAAGTTTGAAGAGAATGGGAATGTTGGACTGAAAAAGGAAGAAGTAAAAAAAATTTGGGTGCCAGAGTTTTCAATGGGAAGCACTAAAATTATCAGCAAAAAACATAATTCCGATAACTTGACGTGAACCAGAAATATATATATATATATATAAAATCTCTTTGTAACGGAACAACAAAACGGACACCACGAAAATTATCATCGGGACAGAAGAGTGTGCACAAAAAAATCGTGCTAAACGTTAAATAAAAGGGGAAAGAAGGCCGTGATAGCGAAAAAGTCGTAGAGTGGGGTGAGTTACACAGAAAGAAAAAAGAAGCCTTAAGAACGAACTTTTATTTACAAACCACTAATTAAAAAAGAAATCAACCCGCGTAGAAAACAACATTTATCCAAAATTTATCCCGAATGATTTACACAATACAAAAATCTACGCAAAATAATAAATACATTCCTGATCACCTCAAACTAATTGTTACCCTCAATATTTATATTAAACAAAAATTAAAATAAATATAGTGAATTGTTTTTAGTTGTGTGTTTAACCCAATTTTAAATGTTAGATAACAAAATAGTCATAAAAGTCATATACTTACATATTGTCCACAAGCAACTTTTGGTAAATAAGTACTATTAAGGAATAGCAAGTAACAGCAATAAAGGAGAAAAGCATCTACACACGAAATGCATTTCGCTGCAGCTGTAAAAAATATGTAAAAACGTCGCACTTAAATAATAGCGTACTCTAAAATTTTATATAGAAAATGTTTATGGTCAGTCAATGTAAATATTTATCTCTAAATAAATACCTAACAGCATCAACTATCATTATAAGCACACTCCGACGATCCAAGTAAAACAAAATCAACTCTAACACCTCCGATTGTGCGATGACTAACCTGAAAAAATCCAGACTCGATTCCTCTCCATGAAACATCGAAGCGACGCAGGGAACAAACAGCAATCCCCGGAGCCGGGCATGAGGTGCTGCATCTCATACTTGCATCTATGTTACTTCTATTATACAGGATTATTTTATTCAGTATTAAAATACGTCAACATAAGTACCTATTCATTAAATAAAGAACAGTTACACAAAAGAAGACACGCAGTATTAGCATTAAAACCTATAGCATATTTTTAACTTTACATAAACGAAAACTAACTGTTTCTTAAAAGGAATTTATGAGATATATATTGTACAACCAGCATATAGTTTTATTCTAATAAGCAAACTACAAATCGATGATCGAAACATCTCATGTAATATTTCGGAAAACAAATGTTCTGATAACCCAAATACCACATTTAAACGCATGTCAAAGATAAAATAGGTAGCAATATTTTAAGTTATAATTTACATATACCAATAAAATCCACTGGGTGATGAATAAGCAACCATTTCAGTTTAAAAAGCAGTCGAAATCGTTAATGAAAATTTGCAAATGAATGTGAATACAGTAAAGAATATAAAATTCAATTAAGTACAAGCGAAAAATATTTCAATGCAGAGACGGTACGTAACAGGTATCGTGAAGTAAGTTTGGTAGTGATTCATAAAAGGTGAACATTTTTATTTAAAAAGCATTTATATTTCTAGTGTTTGATTGAGAACTGGCGAGCCTGAAGTTATTTTAAGGCACCAGAGATTAACGGTTAAAAAGGCTTCAAGTTTTGCAGTTTTTTGTATTAGAGACTTGATGAAGATACTTAAATCGGCAAATTGGTATCTAATAGTTTTATTGTGAAAGAAATAACTCTTAGACTTAATTAATTTAAAATCTCAAGATTTCATTTAGGTAAATTATTTGTACCACGAAAGGGAACTAAGCAATTTCACGTAGCACTAATAAAAGGCATATTTTTAAAAAGAGTAACAACAATTGTCCATTTCGAATGGACCTGCACCTTGCCGAAGTTCTAAATTACTAGAACAGGTGAAATGGCTTGCGTGTTCTAATGAGCTAAAGAGCCAAACTACAGGTCCAACCAAAGTAGTAGGGTCGTTAGTGAGGAACCAGACTAAGACAGGTCCCCGAAAGAGGGCATCGTCTCTTTCGGTACTTAGATTGGCATAGACCATAGGTGTCGGTATGGCAGTCTAAGACACACTACCGCGATGTGGAAAGCAACGGGAAACCACCACATTATCTCCCAAGTACACAGCGTGCTTAAATTGTTACAAACATGATGGCATTCTCTGGGGTAAAAGATTCCGGAGGTAAAATATTCCCCCATTCGGATCTCCGGGAGGGGACTACTTCAGAGGATGCGATCGGAAAATTAAAAATAAGAGTCGGGAACATTCTGCGAGTCGGAGCGTGGAATGTTAGAAGTATGAAGCAAGTAGGTGTGGGGATAGTTATGCGAAAAAAGATAGGATACTGTGTAGAAAATTACTTACTAAAAAACGAAGGAATACTCATGGTTAGATTAGAATCTAAACCGGTAAACACAGTAATAATACAAGTATACATGCCCACCTCTAGCTATAGTGACGAAGAGGTAGAAGCCATCTACAAAGATATCGAAGACATCTTAAAATACGTAAAAGGACATGAAAATCTAATAATTAAGGGGGATGTTTATGCCGTGGTAGGTGAGGGTAGGGGAGGAGCGGTAGTAGGTTTATTTGGTTTAGGCACGAGAAATGACAGGGGAAATAGGCTGGTAGAATTTTGCGACAAGAACAATTTAATCATCACAAACACATTATTTCAACATCATGCTAGAAGACGATATACGTGGAAGATGCCAGGAGATCTAGGAAGATATCAAATAGACTACATTCTTGTTAGACAACGGTTTAGGAATCAAGTAAAAGACTGTAGAAGCTACCCAGAAGCAGATATAGATACTGACCACAACATCGTAATTATGAAGGCCGCACTTAAATTTAAAAATCTGAAAAAAAGGAACGGAAAAAGGCACTTGAACTTAGAGAAACTAAAAGATAAAGATATTTAAGAAAGATTAGAAAAAAAGTCAAATGAATTGCTGAATGATATCGGGAAAATATCTGATACTAAGGAAGTAGTAACAGAATGGAATAACATTAAATCCAGCCTAGATATGGCGGCCAGAGATATTCTGGGGTATACACAAAAAGAAAATAAGAAACCATGGATAACAAGGGATATCCTGAACTTAATAGAAAAAAGACGAAAATACAAAAATAAATCAGACGAAACAGGAAAACAGAGATACAAAACCATAAAATGGGAAATTATTCGAAAATGCAGAGAAACTAAAAAACAATGGATTGATGAAAAGTGCAAAGACGTACAAGCGAAGATGGAAATAGGAAAGACAGACGAAGCATACAAATTAATTAGAATGAATTTTAGGGATATAAAACCGTATAGCAAAAATATAAGGGACACACAAGGAAACGTCATTATAGAAAACGTAGAGAAGGTGGGTAGATGGCAAGAATATATAGGGAATTTATATGCAGGAGAGGAACTAACTGCATTAGAACAGGAATCAGACATTGAAAATGATGACTTGGGATATCCTATACTTAGAGACGAGTTTGAATTAGCATTAACGAGTCTGAAAAATGGTAAGGCACCGGGTACAGATAAGGTGCAAGCAGAAACTCTAAAAGCCGCTGGACAAGCAGTAACAGAACGTCTCTTCCAACTTGTAAGCTATATGTATGAGACAGGCGAGATACCCAAAGATTTCAAACGTAGCATCATAGTAACTATACCAAAAAAGAAAGGTGCGGATAGATGTGACAATTTTCGAACAATAAGTTTGACAGCACACGTGTCAAAAACGTTAACTAGAATTGTGCAAAGACGAATGGAAAAACGGGCTGAAGAAATACTAGGAGAAGACCAATTTGGGTTTAGGCGAAACAGGGGAACACGGGAGGTTATTTTAGCTCTGAGAGTGATAATGGAGAAAACAACAGAAAAAGGGGAGAGCATGTATATAGGGTTTGTAGATCTGGAAAAAGCAAACGACAATGTAAATTGGAAAAAAATGTTTGAAATACTCAAAAATATTGGAATGAGTTATAAGCATAGACGAATAGTACATAGCTTATACAAAGAGCAAACAGCAGTAATAGAATTTGAGCAGGAACGTAGAGAAGTAAACATTAGGAAAGGGGTGAGACAGGGATGCGCCCTATCCCCATTGATTTTTAACTTGTACATAGAAGAGGCAATGAATACTGTCAAATGCAGGAAGACATTTGGAATTACTATGCAGAGACAAAAAATTGATATGCTTAGATTTGCAGATGATATAGCGGTATTAGCGTCTAGCAAGGAAGAGTTAGAAGTTGCTCTTAATGAAATGGAAACGGTTCTAACAAAGAGATACGGTATGAAAACTAACAAAACTAAAACTAAAGTTCTAGTATGCAAAGGTGGGGAAAACATATCAAAAACAAGAATACAAGTATGTAACACGAACTTACAAGAGGTTAAGGATTTCTGCTACCTAGGAAGTCAAATAACGCAAGATGGAAAAAGCACAAAAGATATAAAACAAAGATTAGCACAAGGTCGTGCTACATTTAACAAGAAAAAGCAACTACTGTGCTCAAAGACCACAAACATAGAAACAAGGAAAAGATTGCTTAAAACATATGTGTGGAGCACAGCACTGTACGGCTGTGAAGCCTGGACAGTAGGAGAAGCGGAGAAGAAAAAGGTAGAAGCCTTTGAAATGTGGTGTTACAGACGTATGATGAAGATATCATGGACAGACAAAGTTAAGAACGAAGAGCTACTAAAAATGGTAGGGGAAGAAAGAAATATGTGGAAAACGGTAAAAAAGATAGGAAAAAAGAGAAGTAGAGGCAGACCTAGGTTAGACTACTGCACACAGATAGTAAAAGATGTAGGCTGTAGGGGTTTCAGGGAGATGTGTAGGCTAGCCCAGAATAGAAATCAATGGAGGTACGCATCCAACCAATCCCAAGATGGATAAACTAATGACGAAAAAATAACTGTGATTAAACATCATTATTATTATAAGTAACTACAAGAATTGGTTGGGCAATATTCTCGAATAATGTTATGGGTGTGAAAGGATTTACTGGAAAACCATTATTTCGGCAAATGTCTAAGTGTTGGGGGATCTTGGTAGCCACAGGTTGCTTAACCTCCTTCACTGAATCTCGGTAAAATAGGGCATAAAATTAGAAAACAATAGAAGGGGAACGAGCTGTGTGAAAATTTCAGGGAACTATGTAGGCTAGCTCAGAATAGAAATAAGTGCAGGTACGTGTCCAACCAGTTTTGAGACGGAAAACCTAATGACGAAAAAATAAGCGCAGATAAATCTGATGATTAGTATAAACAACTAGTTATTGGTTGTTGACTGTGCGAAAAGATAAATTGGAAAATATATTAAATCGCTAAATGGTTAAGTGTTGGGGGAACTTGGCAGCCACAGGTTGCTTACCTTCCTTCACAATCACTGAAGGTCAGAGAAATAGGGAATATAACTGTAAAACTATAGAAGGTGATCGAACTGCATCTAACAAGAAAGAACAGCGCCTCTGAGGAAAGACAACAAACATAAAACAAGAAGAAAATTGTTGAAAGCATATGTGTGGAGCACAGCACAGTATGCCTATGAAATACGGGCAGTCTGAAACACAGACAGAAAAACGGTAGCAGCCTTTTGAAATGCTGTGCTTCTGATGTATGAGGACGATAGCATGGACAGACAAAGATAATAACAAATAAGTTATAGAAATAGTAGGGGAACAAGGATATCTGGGGAAAAAGAGAAACAGAAGGGCGGAATACGTTCTGAGGCATTTTTAGGGAATAGTATGGGATATATTACAAGCAGAGATATGAAAAAAGAGGTAGATGTAGACCTAGATCAGATAGTTATAGATGCAAGCTGTGCAAATTTCAGGGAAATCTATAGGTTAGTTCAGAATAGGAAACAATGATGGTACGCGTCTAACCAGTTCTAGGACTGAAGACCTAATGATGATGATGAAGTACAATTGTGAGAGTATACCCTGACGCTAGAAATGCAACGTAAGTTTATTCTGGGTCCAAGTTGAAACTTTGGTTTATCATTTGTTATGTTATATAATACTGCAAAAATTTTCATTTTTGTTTATCTTATTATCTGTAAATACTTGTGTCTTTAAACTTCAGTATAAAGTAGTACACTATTTATTTGAACTGGAGAGTTATTTAATGCTCTACTAAATGAGATAGTCCAGGAATTGGTTTTTTGATTTTAGGTTTGAGATTCTGCTTCTCTTGTGTTGGAACGGGTGGCTTCAATATTACTGCAATATATATATATATATATATATATATATATATATATATATATATATATATGTATATATATAAATATTTAGGTAGTTTTTTTACACAAGGTAAGTTGATAAATACTAACGTATTGCAATTAGTAAGATCAAATAATAACTTAGACTTTTATTCAAAATCCAAATGATTATTTCAAATTGAGCTAGTAATTGAAAGAAGGAAAATATAAGGTCTTGAACAGGATTTGAATGTGCATCTCAGTTTTGACGGCACTGTGCGTTTACCAATTACGCCACCGAGACCGATGACTGTAATTGGAAATTTTACAAATCTAAATCGTGTACAGAACTACACATAAACCTAACTTTCAATTACGTTTAGCATTTTTGTCAATCATATCTAACATTGTCAAGTTTTTGACTTATGTCAGATATAGGCGTAATTGGTAAATGCACAGTTCCGGCAAAACTGAGATACAGGTTCAAATCCTGTCCAAGACCTTATATTTTCCTTCTTTCAATTACTAGCTAGATTTGAAATGATCTTTTAGGCTTTGCATAAAAAAATTCTAGGATATTATTTCATCTTATTAATTGCAATACGTTGGTATTTATCAACTTAACTTGTGTAAATATATATATATATATATATATATATATATATATATATTACTGTGATATTTCCTTGTTACTATGAAATTGCCCCACGATTGGTGCGCGTTTTTTACTGTGATATTTCTTATTGAGCCTCTACGATGGGTGCCATTTTTATTACTATGAAATTTGCCCTTTTGATATGAAATATTATATTAGGATTTTACCCCGACTAGATACTGAATAAATCTTATTGAATTCAAATAAAGCAATTCTAGCACACTCAATATAATAATTGATAATATGTACAATACTCAAAATTTTTCTTTTTATACAAAATATCTACATTTAACATATATGCTTTTCTGAAAGCCAGCAAAAATATTTTTTAATTACATTCAAGGACCTTCCAACGTTCCAAGATACCTTCCCCTGTTTTCATATTTTTGAGTGTCGTTTTTGATGACTCTTACAAATATACAATGTATAGCAAATATTAAATTGGAAACAGTCTTTCAATAATAAAGTGCTTTCAAAATTGCTAACCTGGAATGGTTTCTGGAGTTCCATCCTAGTTTATGGTCTGCATCCCCTTGCTGTGTCCGCTTTACTTATTGGCCAGAATTATCCACTTTTTCTTTTTGATATTTTATGTTTGTGTTAAGACATCAACAAAATTGTCGCCACAAAATGCCGTCCCCATATAAGAATCGCCTCCCATAAATATCGCTTCCAATTAAAGTTGTACCAAGTTAAAGTACGTCCCAAATTAAAGTATCGCCTCCATTTAAAATACATCCCAAATTAAAGTACGTCCAAAATTAAAATACGTCCCAAATTAGAGTATGTCAAAAATTAAAATACGTCCCAAATTAAAATATGTCCAAAATCATAGCCGTCTATCTGTAGATCGGCTTATATTTCGTTGCACAAAATTCTTGTATTTTTAAATTTCATTTATTTAATTTACATTTCACTAATTAGGTGAGTTTTTACCACCTTCGAACATAGTTGTTGCTCAGTTAAATATAGACTAAAATGTTATTCAGTTTCTATCGTATATATAAGCCCTTCCTCCAATAGTTTTCATTGACGTGTTCATAATCAAGGCTTGTACCTTGCCTTATCTGGCAGAACTCGGAATTTTTACAAATTACCTAGTCTAAATCTTCGACGAATGCTCTATTCATCACGTATGCGTTCAGCATATTACAGCATTATGATGGGATTTCCAATTTTTGGATTTTCATCAAGTCTCGTATTCGATGTTTGTCAATTTATCATATAATAGAACCGCCTAGTGTTTATTCGTTTGCCACAAAATGTTGGTTTTCTGAACAAATGTGTTCTTCTTTAGTCACATAACAATTTTCTAATAATGAATTATTTAAGATGCGTTTACGTTGATATTTTCGACGCAATTATTAAATATTTGGAATGCCAATTTATCTATGTTTCCCGGTAATTTAATTTTGATGCAATTTGTTGCGTTTTAAAATCTTATCTTTACTTGTAAACTATACTTAAACATATTTATGTTCTCATGCATTTAATTACATATCTTCTATATACAGTGTCCTCTTAATTGACATTATGTAGAATAGTGGATTTACTCTTATAATTTCTGAAATTATTTAATTTTCTCAAAGTTGAAGTTGTTTTTATTTATCCTACGACCCCTATGACTTAATCTACCCTTAAACTACTCTATTATCATAGCTATATATATATATATATATATATTGCTATGCTATTGGCGGAATTATCATGCCCCTACGTTGGGTTGTTATTTTTATTTGCTATGAACTGGAATTCTCGATCCCCTTCGTTGTGCGCCTTATTAATTTGCTATGCACTCTCTAAATTATCGGACGACCATTTTAATATCTACTATAAATAAACAAGATTGTAATTATCTCCTCCTCCGGCTGTCTTATTAATACTGCTATCAATTCCCTCCAGAAACTTAACTGGATTTTATCTTGCAGCAACCTTGTCTACCAATAGCAAAATTCGATACGTTACCGCTTTGCGTGTTATCAATTTCCTATTTATACTCGTAGCTCCTCCTTGAACTATTTAATCTTATGACCTCGGCTAGCATTTATTTGAAATTATAAAATTCAGTTAATTTCGATTTTATATAATGAACCCAATATATTATGTACATACAGCTTTTGTAAATTATTTGAAATACACTTTTCAATTAGTTACTGTTATAAATCTCATTTATTAACAATCATCTACTATTTACTCAAAACCCAAAGTCACCAAAAAAAAAACCTTTTATCCTTATCAACGAAGTGTAGAATATTCTAAACCTGTTATCATATTACTCATTGTATGCAACTTCTTTTGTTGACTTTTCACATTCATATTATATTAAGCAAATTCAATAAAAATAAAAATATATAGAAAAACAAAATGTCTTATAACTAAAAAATCTGACCTGGTTTATTTCTTCACATCGACGCTTCCATTTGAAATAAAGATTATCTTCCCCAATTCAGGATTACCTTTCAATTATTGCCATTATCCTATGGACTATCATTATTAATTTATGCACACCCCCCAATTTATTGTCGTTCCATTTCGGAATTAATATTTCTTATCAATCAATTTTCTCTAACTTCGAATTGTATTATCCTTCCCCAGACTTCAAAATTGTATTTTTCTCCCTCATACATCAGAATTGTATCACTGGATTTTCCGACTTCAGAGCCCTATTATTTTTATGTTTTAGTTTAAAATGAATTCACGAAAAATGTACTTACGTTTTAATCGGCAATTATAATCTTCATATTAGCACTTGTTTTATCTTTCACTTTTAAAATTTACGTATTACTTTACTTCATAACGACACACTTCGGCCTTTGTTGAGTTCAAAACTAACTTCGTTATCACGGTGCTTGCTAATATATTCTTTATTTCCCACTCCATCCGTGGGTATGGTCTAGAGCTCGTCGCTTATTTCTGACCAATCAAATAATTACATTTAAAGCAGTTTCTGATGTAATGCTCCACGATTCCCCATAATCATTGCCTGCTTGCAGCTGTCTTTCTTTATCAACATGCTGTGTTTTGATAGTTTTAATTGCTTTTCCATAAACAACTGATGCAACTCGACTTTATAATTTTCATATGTACATATTGTTCACGCAATTTTTAATCTGCTCTCTTATCAAAAATGGTTAGATATTTGTACGCATTTATATTAGCTACCTGAAGCTCTATTTCTATTTCCGTATTAATCTAATCGTCTGGAACTCTTTTTGAATGCGTGTCTAATTACACTTTATCATTTATTTATAAATATACGCGTGCTTCCACTGAAAAATATTATTACTTGCTTTACCTAAATTAACCAAAACTTTATCTACAGGGTATTTAATATTTACTATTTACTTAATGAATGTATTTCTCATTCCTATGCCAACTATGCGTCTTCCTAGGTTTATCTGCGTCGCTTAAAACTATTTATACTTTATATACAGGGTGTTGACTGCTTACTATATACAAACTATATCTATTTCTCAATTCTTCACCAAATAAGTGCAGTTTTCGGCTGCCTATGATAATTACTCATTCCTAAATGACCTTTACTATAAAGTGCACCCTTAAACAACCCCTTATCATAATATTCAATGTCTTCATGCTCTAAAGCAACCGGTCGATAGTTGGGATGCTCTGATTGTGCCAATCATTGTCAGCAAACTTGATGTACATACTTCTAAGGACTGGCATTGCAAGCTCAGTTCAAATGAAAATGCAAATAATACAGTGCCCACCTTAAAACAATTAATTGAATTTTTGATAAACAAACAAAACATATTAGAAGCGTTAACAGTAAAAAAGGATAATCCCGAAACACAAAAATCGGTAAAATGTGTCACAACTAAACCAAAAGGCGAAATTTCATTTAAATCCTTTTCTACTACCACAACCATTGTTTGTCCAAATTGTGCGGGCAATCATGCTATTATAAACTGCAAGGCCTTTCTTGATTTAAGCCCTGCAGAACGATGCAATGCTGTAAAACGTATGAAACTTTGTTTAAATTGTTTACTTTCGGGGCATTTTTTACCTGAATGTAAATCTTCACGATGCAAACTTTGTCAAAGAAAACACAATAGTCTTATTCACATACCAACAAAGGTGCAAACATCGAGTACGTTTGAAGTTCAAGCGGCTACCGTATCTCAGAATGCCACAATAGGCGAATCCGAGATAATTAATAATTTTTCCTCACAGTTGTCATCAAATTGTACTGTTTTATTATCGACTGCAAGAGTTAATGCTCTTGATGCCAATAATCAAGTTGTTACCTTGAGAGTTCTTTTAGATTCAGCATCACAATCACATTTTATCACTGAAAGGGCATTCAAATTACTTAATCTAAAATCTGAAGCTATAAATGTATCAGTTTCAGGCATAAATCAAGGTGTATCTTGTATACAACAAAAAACGCAAGTAAAAATTGCATCTTGTGTAAATAATTTTTCGACATCTATACAATGTCTTGTGATTCCGCGCATAACAAGCCTATTACCTTCTACTCAAGTTAGTATTACAAATTTCAAAATAGATCCTAATATAAAGTTGTCTGATCCATTGTTTTATCAACCTGGGCCGGTGGATATGCTCATTGGAGCAGCATTGTTTTACGATTTGATGTGTGTAGGCCAAATAAAGCAAACCAATTCTCCCATTTTGCAGAAAACTAAATTAGGGTGGATTGTTTCGGGGAATGTCTATGGTTACCCTGATGCAAAACAGATAGCTCTTGTATCGATGCAAGAAATGAATGATAATTTAGAAAGATTTTGGAAGGTAGACGAATTTAAATCTAATTCAGACAGTTTAAGTTCCGAGGAAATATTTTGTGAATCATATTTTGTCCAAACGACTGTGAGAGAGTCGGATGGGAAGTTTAAGGTAAGATTGCCTTTCAAGGAAAATGTTGCCATGATAGGTGATTCTTACAGTATCTCAAAAACACGTCTTGATAAGTTAGAACGTAGGTTTCAAGGTAACTGTGCTCTTAAAGAGGAATATGTTGATTTTATGAAAGAATATTTAACATTAAACCACATGTCAATATCAAACAATGAGAATAATTGTTTTTTCTTGCCGCATCATGCAGTTTTTAAAAAATCTAGCGATACCACAAAATGTCGTGTAGTTTTTGATGGAAGTTGCAACCCATCTTCAGGTTTGTCTGTAAATCAAGCATTGTTAGCAGGTCCTACTATTCAGGATGATATATTTTCATTAATAGCTAGATTTCGTACCCATAAATTTGTATTTACTGCCGATATAGAGAAAATGTATCGGCAGATATGGATCCATGAAGATGATAGAAAATTTCAAAAAATTGTGTGGCGGGAAGACCCAAGTCACGAAGTCAAAATTTATAACCTAAACACTGTAACTTATGGCACAACATGTGCACCATTTTTAGCAGTTCGTTGCTTATATGAGGTAGGCGAGCAAATTAAATTGACACACCCCGTGGAATCATCAATTATACAAAGGGATTTTTATGTAGATGATCTCATAACAGGTTCATCATCTGAAGTTTCGTTATTAAATATTAAAGAAAATTTAACAAATATTTTAAAGGATTACGGGTTTGTCCTACGCAAATTCAGGAGCAATATACAAAGAATTGGAGATTACGCTAGTGATACTATCTCTCTTTCAAATAAATTTGACAAAACGCTTGGCATACTGTGGAATCCAAATTCTAACTTATTTACGTATTCCTTCACAATTCCAAAAAATGTCACTCACATATCAAAACGTTCTATACTTGCTCTCACAGCACAGCTATATGACCCATTAGGCATGTTAGCCCCTATAATCATACTAGCTAAGTTTGTTATACAACAACTGTGGCAACTAAAATTAGGTTGGGACGAATCAATTCCGACAAACTTACACACCCAATGGTTAAGGTTCAAAGACGAGTTAGATTTTATTAACAAAATTACAATTCCAAGGTATGTATCTATATCAAATGCTCTGTACTTTGAGCTTCACGGATTTTCAGACGCCTCAGAAAGGGGATACAGGGGCATGCATTTACCTCAGATGTGTTACTCAAAATCGTGAACATTCAATCAAGCTTTTAGCAGCCAAGACGCGAGTTGCACCCATAAAACCATAACATTACCTAGGCTAGAATTACTAGCTGCAGTATTGCTAACTGATCTAGCTCAAAGGTTCAAGAAAATTCTTAATATTAATTTTGCTAGGGAATTTTATTGGACGGATTCACAAATCGTACTTGCTTGGTTAAATTCACAACCTAATAAATGGAAGGTATTTGTGGCAAATAGGGTAACCCACATTCAAACACTATCCAATATTGAAAATTGGAATCATATAAATTCAAGCGACAATCCAGCAGACATTGCCTCACGAGGCTGTATGCCAGCGAAATTACAATCTCTTTCCTTGTGGTGGCAGGGCCCAAGCTGGCTTCAGCTCAACGAAGAGCACTGGCCAACGAAAAATTCAGAGTTGCATGAACCAATACCAGAAGTAAAGGAGAAAATTTATGCTTTTTTAAACAAAACCCTACAAAGCGAAAATACACTGTTTAAAAATTCTCATCTTTCAATAAACTAAAACGTGTGACTGCTTGGTGTCTACGATTTAAAAACAATTGTTTAAAACCTAAACCAGGGAGAAATTTTGGTCCCCTAACACTTCCAGAATTAAATCATACATTAGTAGTTCTTACCAAAATGGCTCAAATTGAGTCATTTCAGACGAATACAATTTATTAATCCAAGGCAAATGCTTACATCCTAAAACTCACTATTGCAGTTAACACCCTTCATAGATCCAATAGGTATCATGAGAGTGGGTGGAAGATTGCAGTTATCGAAGTTAAACTTTTCGAAAAAGCATCCTATTGTCATTTTAGGTAAACATAACTTTACCAAACTCTTATTTGAAGAATTACATAAGCTTTGGCTCCATCCGGGACCAAATTTATTATTAAGCATAGTTCGTGAGAAATATTGGCCTATTTCAGGAAGGAATTTGGCCAGGAAAACCACAAAAAATTGTGTAAAATGTTGTCGTTTTAACGGTAGTACTAATAACAATCCCATTATAGGAGAATTACCTTTTCAAAGAGTTGCTACCATGCCACCCTTTCATTCTGTTGGGACAGATTATGCTGGCCCAATAAATATAAAAATGTCATATGGTAGATGCTCCAAATCCATGAAATGTTATATTTGCATTTTTATTTGTCTTAGTAACAAACACATTCCTACCACAAACATCAACGTTAACTCTATTTACATTAATATTCATAATACATTAAAATTTCAAAATTAAATTTCAGCATAAATTTCAGTATCATAAAATTTCAAGTTTAAATTTGTCATCATTTTAATTTGCATCCAGAATTAAAGTCCTTGTAGGATGCCTACTAATTAATTTAACAATATTTACAGACCTGAGTCTGAATAAAAGGGAGCATCTTCCACCCCTTTACGTTAATTAAACAGGTTAGTCTAATTGAGCTCAAAGACAGACCCAAATTTTCATCATAATCAAGAACATAAACTGCTAAATAATCCTTTCTACTTAAACAAGAAAATTTCACCTTAAAATTAAAAATTTGTTGTTTGTACAAATTCACTACTGTCCATTTTTTAGCAAACAAATTATAAAGTTATTCAACACACACCAAAACATCAAAAATCGAACAACAAAACATAAGTTACCTGAAGGTTAATGCACTCGTGGCTCCAATGTACATCTTCCTTTGTTAATCACTCCATTCCAACTGATTCTGAACGCTTTTAAAATTTTCTACACCACCATTCATCTAAAATTGTTTCAGGGCTTCTCAGGACTCATCTAAGTATATTAAAATCTTGTTTTGTGGATCCAATCACGATTACGAATAACATTTAATTATTAACACCCCCGAAAAATAGCAAAGAAATTCATACTTCTTTCACGCTATACCCCAAAACTGCCTAATTTTGTTTATTCATTTATCGTTGCAAATTTGGATAATTGGTACAGTAATACTCGCAAATATAACTAGACTTTATTACCTTGTATCTTCTTTTCTAAGTGCACTAATGCATAATAACTTGTATCGTAGCACGTAAAGAGCAAACTGTTTTAAAGTATTCAATAATCACCAAATATAAGAGCAAACTGTTTAAAGTATTGAATCAAAATCGAAAATCTAAGAGAGCGAAACTGTTTAAAGTCCGGGTTTATATAATAGCTCGCCTGTATGTCGGTTTTGTCCCGCGACGGCCAGTTTTCAGAATTTCGCATACTATGTTCCCTTTTTGACAGTCCGGCACAGCGATTCTAAAAATTTGCACACGCGCCAGTTGAAAATCTAAGAATTTTCACACGGCTCGCAAACACGTCCGAGAACACTAATTAATTTTGTATAGAAATCGTTACGTTTACACCTCTCATATCTGCATCCTATTACAACCAATCATTTCCTCGTGACGTTGCTCAAATCACGCCTTTCATTATCTGTGTCTCTGCCTTGCGCATTTTATCTGTCTTTTTCTAACTTGCTCCTAGTGCTGCAAATCGATACTCTTTACTATCGGTTATTTCAGTCCACGTGTATTCTTATTTGGGTTAAATAACCCCGTATCTAGCCTTCCCGTTAACATAAGCTATGGTTTATTCGACCGTTTTCAATATACGCAGAATTTTCATGTTTATCCAAACAAATTAAACTGAAATTGACTTTTAAAAATACGCAGGTGTGTGCTCCTAATTAACGTTTTAATATAATTCTCAGAGCTTTTACTTCATGGTATTTTAACTTGGGATTTTCACAGGCTTTTATGTTTATTATATTATTAATAATGGTTCAATTAACTCCAACTAAAATAGTAATGAATGGCATTGACTTCTACCCTTTAATTTTTAGCGAATGCGCACTAAATATTAATTTATTATTTGTACACTTTGTTTAATACCCATTACTTAAAAATTGAATTAATTAATATAAATTTTGCACGTAATTTCTATTTGTTTCTTGGAACAATTAAATTAAATACACGTTGAGCATTTTAATTCTGCTTCTTTTTATAGAAAACGTCTAGTGAATAATTTAAATCCCTTATTTTTAATGAAACGAATAAATTTGTATAAATGTATAAATTTGTATTTAATAACGCGTATTATCTAATAAAATTCCTTATACACGGTGATTAAAATTATTTGATGTAATTAATTAATTTTCTACCCTGGTCTAAATTTGAGTATTTTCCCCCTATTTGAATACAAATAATCCCACTTATTCGAATTCAAATATAACACATTTAGACTGCAAAAAAAATTTACAAACAAAAAAAAATGCCTATCTCACTCTACCCTTATCTTTCAAACTTACCTAACTTATATCCAATCCTAAAAATATTTACACTTATCCTATATCCCTATCCTATTCCTAACTCTCACCTAATTTTCTAAACTGAAATTGTCCCTAACTTCATCCTACTTCACCATCTAATCCTCTATACATTCTATATACCTATCCTATTCCTAAATTTTAATTTTCTTCACTATACTCACTTCCCCCTACCTAATCCTATATGCTTATCCTATTCTTATTCTATTCCTAACTCTCCACTCATCTTATAAGAAATCTCTACACTTAACCTATCTTATTTTCTTCTCACCCTATACACCTATTTCTAACTATCTCCCATATTTATCCTATACCTAGCTTTATTTTCTATAAACACTTACTTCTACTCTTCTATATACATCTATTTCTATTGTGGTGCTGGTTCTCCTGTATAAGGGAATAGTAGGTTAACGTGAAACCTTCCCCTCTCATTTCCCGTCTCTACTTCCCTTAACAAATACGTGCACTCCCCTACTACTTCACCTATCTCAAAAGGTCCCTCATAGGGCAAGTGTAGTTTAGCACATGTCATTCTATCTCTCTTCCCTACTCTCAAGCTTTTTACTACTACCTGGTCTCCCACTTTAAATTTTACCCTCTTTCTTATTCTCGCGTTCATCTTCCTTGTATATTTTTCAGCTCTCTTCCTTAATCTCTCCCTCACATCTACCAAAAGTTGTTGAAATTCATCGTCCCTAGGCACAATTTGCCATGGTCTTTCGGGATACTGTTTCATGATAAGCATAATGGGACTGGTTTCTGTCACGGTACTAGGGGTTTCATTAATAAAAGATTCAACCTTGGACAAATTGTCCTCCCATAAACGATAATTCTTATGTGAAGTCAAACGCAAGAATTTAACCGTCTCTTGAATATATCGCTCAGCTGGATTAGCTTGAGGATGCCTTATGCTGCAAAACACCACTTTGACGTTTTGCCTCTCCCAATAATCCCTAAACCGCTGATTATTAAAATATGTAGCATTGTCTGCTAATACTCGTTTAAAAGTTCCTACTTCCCTACAAAATTGTTCCAATTTCTTGTTTGTTCCGACTGTGTTACAATCCCGAGTGGGATATAATTTGGTAAATTTCGAAAACACATCAGTCACAATCAGCACATGTTTGTGTCCTTTTGTACTTCGGACTAGATTACTTAAATAATCAATAGCGACTAAGTCCAGGGGATTTTGTACATGTATACTTTGTACCACATCTTGACTCGTACTATTTTTGTACTTTCCTAAAGTACATAAGTGACAAGTGTTGATGACTGACTTTACTAACCTTAAGTCTTTAGTTGAAAAAAACGTTTCCCTAAAAATTAACCAAGTCTTTCGGATCCCTATGTGACCATATTTTAAATGCAAATCTTTGATGATTAATTTTGCTTGTACCCTATCCACTACATACACTTCCAAGTCTTGAATTTTTTTACACAAAAATCCATTTATCATATGGAAGTTTTTAAATCCCGGTTCGTTTTCTAACTTTGTTCTAATAGTCTGCAGCTCCTCACTCTGCCTCTGGTTTCTCATGATCTCCTCTTCTCCATATACTGAATCGTTTTGTAGTAGACTGTTAATAGCAATCATGATGTCACACGGTCTTTTGTTATCCTTGTCTCGGTTTCTACTAAACGCGTCTGCTATAAAATTGTTTTCTCCCTTAATATATTTAATCTCAAAGTCAAACTCCTGTAGTAACAACCCCCATCGATATACTCGATTATTCGAAAATCTTGTATTCATCAACGCACACAACGCCGAATGATCCGTTTCGATTACAAAATGTCTTCCAATCAAAAAAAATTTTAACTTTGTAACCCCAAACACCACTGCAGCCATCTCCTTTTCACTAATTGTGTAATTTACTTCATGCGGCTTCAGTGTGCGTGAAACAAAAGATATGGAACCTCTTCCCCCTCTTGTACTTGGTACAACTCTGCTGCTAAAGCACTATCCGATGCATCCGTCCTCAGTACAAAACCTACATCAAATCTGGGATGCCTCAAAATTAGTTGGTCATGAAACTGTTCCAACAGTGTTAAATATGCTGCCTCTTGACTCTACCCAATGTAGTACCTCCGGGTGGAGCATTGGGGACGTGGCCGCAAGTATAGCGGACCTAATTCAAATTATAATGCCTCTTGACTCTCCGTCCAACTCCATCTTACTCTCTTCTTCAGAAGTTTAAACAATGGACTCGCTTTTTCGGCAAATCCCGGTACAAACTTTTTATAAAAGCTAAGGACCCCCAAAAAAGCTCTTAATTTCCTAATGTTATTAGGTCTCGGATATGTCAAAAGTTCGGACAATCTTTCTTTATCGATACACATACCTTGAGTGTTCACCACATACCCCAGAAATTTAACAGTTTTGAAAAAATTCACATTTTCTATATTCAGCCTCAATCCTGCTAATTTAAGCTCTAATAATATTCGTTCTAAATGAGAGTAATGTTGTTCCTCAGTTTCACTAAAAATTAATATATCATCCACATAGTGTATGCAGAACTGCTCATATGCTCCTAAAATTGCTTGCATTGCCTTAATTAATGCTGCACTTGACGTTGACAAACCATACGGTACTACCTTAAAATTATAGATTTTTCCCTCTACGGAAAATCCTGTGTACCTTCTAGAATCCTTGTGTAATGGAATCAGCCAGAATGAATTCCTTAAATCTAATTTACTAAAAACAATCTTGACACTTAACCTCGTCAAAAGTGTGTCCATGGATGGTGGACAATGGAATTGCGGTTTGGTCCGTTGATTAATTTTTCTTGCATCTTTATTTAATTCTGCCTTCACTTGCTCCCGATATGCTGTTCTTGCTTCTGCCCCCACTAATTCTGCATGTTTTTGTAATAAAGCTTGAACCTCTACTATCCTATCCTCTGGACATCTTATTGTGTTGATCTGTTTAACTTCATCATCCTCTACCTGTACTACATTAATACTCAACCCCGTGTCATCCTCTGTGACTTCATAACTACCTTTCCATGGCACTACCCTATCCTTAATCCTTACTACCTTCCTTTCCATATCTATCAAAACTCCTAACTGCATCATACAGTCAACACCTAAAATGCTCTGAAACTTCAGTCCAGGTACAATTACAAACTCCTGTTCACAGCTTAAACCTCCTACATTTATCCTAAGCACCACAACACTATTTACTACAGCAAACTTCTTTTTATTTGGAGCTACTAAATGGCTACGCTTTATAGGCATAATTCTATCACAAACTTTATCCCTAATTTTGCTGACGAATTCCTCCGATATTAAACTCGCCTCTGCCCCTGTATCAAGTAATACTTCTGCATTATTCTCAAAAATTCCTATATTAATAATTGGCAAACATAATTTTTCTACAGTTTCTGGCTCTACTTCCTCCTCAATTTTGAAAAATTCACGTGGATGTTCATACACATTTACACAGAAATCTAGTGGTCTGTCGCGTTCTAAAAATCCTGTCTCGTCCTGTTTTCCGTGCTTGGTCCTGGTTGTCCTTCTACAACCTGTGTGTACGTCCTCCTCGTATTAATATCCGTGTCCCTGTCTCTATTCGGCGTGCTCGTCACTGTCCTGTTTACCTCCGGTAAACTATTCTGTCTCGTGTAACTAGGTCTTGGTGTCGGTCCCCTAGTCGCACTATTGCTCCTGTATTCCTGTCCTCGTCGTTCCCAATTCGGTCGAAAATTTCTGTGGTAGTCAGGTCGTCTCGGAAAATTCGGTGTCCTGTTGTCAAACCTAACTGTATCTCCCGTATCTCTCTTGTCCGTCCTACACATACATTGTCATATCTCTGTAAATACTCCAAAAATGTCTCCCGTTCTGTGATGTTTTGCAAGGCCACGTGTTGTCTGATTTCCAGTTCAAAATGTCGTGATAAGTACTTGATTATTTGTCTGTCCGTCAATGGTGAAAGAAATTTTTTTTATTTTTATTTTCAGAAAATTTTATGTTGGCCCAAGCCTGGGGCGAGATTTTAAAATGTTCCACAACAATTTTATGACGCCCAATTTGTGGGGCTTGATTGGTTTTTAAGGAAAGCTCGAGTGTTCCCGACAATCCACGGCAATTTTATGACGGCCCAACGCTGGGGCTCGATTTAAGAGCTTAATCCCACGTACCACGGCAATTTTATGGCGACCCGAACGTGAGGGCTGAATTCCCAGATACAAATTTGAAAATTTTTTTCCAGGAAACTGGCGAGCTGGGAGAGTGTGTGTGTGTAGTATAAATTTGTAAATGTTTGTGAGTGCGTGAGGAAGTGATTCAAACGTATGCAGAGAAAGGAGTGGTTAAGAAGCTAAGGAGTTGAAATTGGAAGTGACGATAGTGCGTTATTTGATAAATCAGGAAAAATGAAGGAAGCTGGAGGTAGTAGGGATCAGTCGAGGACGGAATTAGGGGAAGAAGGTAATGAATTGATGATGAGAATGTTAGAGGAAATGAGATTAAGTAGGGAAGAATCAAACCGGAAATTTGATCGAGTAAATGAGACACTAACTGGAGTTAGGGAGACATTAAGCGGGAAAATAGACAAGACAACTAAAGAATTCGCTGATTTCAAAAATAGCTTAACTGTAAAAATGGGGGAAGTCGAAAATAAAGTTCATAAAAATAACCGTGATTAAGAGGCTTGAGTCAGGAAATCGGACAATTAAGAACGGAGGTTAGAATCTTCTGTGAAGACGAGATTAATGTAAAAATGACTGAGGTAACAGATTCATGTAGAGATTAGCTAGGAAGGGTTGAGAGAGAAGTAAGCGGAATTAACAGAATGTGTCAACTTTGATGGAGGATGGTCCCAGATTTGTAACAGGAAATATGTCACTGGGCGAGCAAATGAAATTTTATGGAGATAGTAGGGTGAATCCTAAAATTTTTATAAATAATATTATAGGTTTGGTAAGTAATTTATTTGATGAACAGGCAAAGCAAAATATTGTAAATGCGTTATTGAAAGACCATGCCGAAGTCTGGTATAATCTCATAGGACAGGAGATAGAGACATACAGTGAATTTGAGGACAGATTTTTGAAACACTACTGGAGCTACCACCGACAAGACCAAGAACGTTACGATTTAATAACTGGTAAATATAAAGGGGAATTTGCAGGAAGTAGGGAGCAGCATGCTATACGAAAGTATAGCATAGCCAAACAACTAAATCCAACATTAACAGACCAACAGATTATAAAATACCTTTCACGACATTTTGAGGTTGAGGTTCGGCAACACGTGGCGTTGCAGAATATCGTCAATAGGGAAATGTTTTTAGAGTACCTGCAGAGGTATGATGACGTAAATAGTAGACGACCTCGTGAGACAAGTGAACGAGAAGTGAATACGGTGAGGTTTGACAAAAGAAGGGACAGTTATCCAAAACGGGAAACAAATTTTCATTTTAACAACCGACAGAACTGAGAACCACGACGGACATTCTTTAGGAGCAATAGTGTAGGTAGAGGACTCGCACCAAGACCTGGGGTACCCAGACAAAGCAGTTCGCCGGACATGAGGAGGACACAGACGACAAACAATAGAGAAAGTGACAGCATTACCAGGGTAGAAACGCCAAGAACATATGCAGAAGTAGTGGCAAGACCAGGACCGAGCAGGGAGAACAGACCTGGACAAGATTTTTAAACAAGGACAAACTACTAGACGTAATTGTGTACAAATACGAACATCCGAAAGAATTTTTGAAAATTGAGGAAGAAGTTGAGCCAGAAATAAAAGAAAATTTTTGTTGGCCTATAGTTGTTAAAATTTTTGAGAAAAATTTAGGAGCGTTGTTGGATTCAGGAGCTGAGGCGAGTTTAGTATCGGAGGAATTCGTCAATGAAATTAAAAACAAGGTGTGTGACAGAATTATGCCAATAAAAGAAGTCACCTGGTAGCGCCGAATAAAAGCGATTTGCTGTAGTGAATAGTGTAGTTATTTTAAAAGTAGAGATAGGTTCAGTAAGCTGTGAGCAGGAATTCATAATTGTACCTGGATTGAAGGTTAAATGGATATTAGGGGTCGATTGTATGATAAAGTTAGGAGTAGTTATAGATATGGAGAGGAAGGTAGTTAGGATTAAGGATAGAATATTGCCCTGGAAGGCAAGTTATGAGGTCACAGAGGATGGCATGGTGTTATGTATTAATGTTATGGAGGTAGATGAAGAAGATGTGAAAGAGATTGACACTTTTAAATATACTGAGATAAAGTTAGAAGAGGTACAATTAGTAGTGAACAAAGAGTCTGAACTAGTAGGGGTAAAGTCGAGCCCAGCATTAATAGTGAATAAAGAGTTTGAATTAATAGGAGTAGAGGCGAACGCAGTATTATGTTACACACAAGATATAAAGGTAGGCATAAAGGAGATGAGTGGTAATGATAACTTTAATAAGTTAGATTTAGGAGATTTTTACGGGGTGAATATAGTACATAAAGAGTCTAGAAGAGATGAAGAATTTTCTATAGAGGGAAAAGATGAAAATGTTAAGATAGTATTGTTTGGTTTGTCCGAAGCAAAGGGAATAATAGTGAGTGAGAAACAGACAAGTATAGAAATAGAAGAAGAAATATTTAAGAGTCGGGATAATAAGAATAGTTTTATTTTATGTGAAGCAATAGGGATGATAAGTATAGAGATAAAAGAAGGAAAGATGGGGATAACGTTTATTAAGATTGTAGGAAGAAAGACATGGAGGATTAAGAAAAGAGTCAGATTTAAATAAAGAGATGACATTTAATAGATGAAAATATAATGATAAGTGAATAGATGGCGTTAGATTTAAATAAATAGGAATAGAGATAGGTGTATATAGAGAAGTAGAATTAGGAATAGGATAAATAAGGGGAGACAGTTAGAAGTTGATATATAGAGTTAGGTGTAAATAGTTAGTGCAATACATAAATAATGATAGAAATAAGTAATTATAAATATAAACAGTTGTACATAAGTAGAAGGAACTTTAATAAATAGAAGATAGATCTAGAAGAATAGAAGCGAGTTACATAAAGAGAGATAATGCTCGACAATAAGTAAAAGAAAATAAATAAAAATAGGATGTGAAGAATTGGTGATAGATAGAACTAGTTAGTTAACAAGTAGAGATAGGTGTGAATAGTTAGATATAAATAAAGATATGTGTAGAAAGATAGAAATAACTAGAGATAGATAGAAATAGGTAGGAATAGGTAGATAATGAGTAATAGGTTGGATAGATAGGTATAGGTAGAGTTAGGTGAGTAGATAGGTGTGTAGAAATATCATGTAAGATTAGGTAGTAGGAATTATTTCACGTATTTAAATTCAAGAAAACGTGATGAGTTTTCTGTGAATTGAAATAGGGGGATTATGTCGTGGAATTATAGGTTAAATAGGTGTAGACAATAAAATGTTATCAACTGTATATATAGAAAATAGGAACAATTTATTTACGCGCCAATTTAATCAGTTTAGATAGTGAAGACGGACGGTTATTAACAGATTTTGTAACTCTAAATTAGAATGTTAAAATTGCACAAAAGAAAGAAGCTTTAGAGTACATAAAAACTCAAGTATACGCATAATTAAATTGTAATAATTTTAAATCAAAAGCATGGAAGCAGAAACGGAGCTTTCAAGTATAGAAAATCAATAATTTAAACGCATATTTCCATTTACATAAACGAAAACGTTCGTATACAAATCCTAAGAAGGGGATAAACTTGGAATTGTTATTTTGAACGACAAGTGGCTTTGAAGAAACACCTGTTAGTTAAATGACGATTTCATAGAACTTGATTATACGTTGAGACAGAATTTCTATGAAATTGTTTGCAGCGGTCGGTTTGAAAAACTGCTTAAGAATAACAAGTGCCTTGAGGACTAAGTGAAATGAACCATCTATATTGTAAAACAGACAGAGAAACGTACAAGAAAGCGTCCAAAATACAAGGAAAAATGTGAAAGCCAACAACAATATCAATTTTCTGTAGCTTGAGAGGGGTTTCTACAAGAGACAATAAATATGGGTGGAACGGAGAAAGATATTAAAGCTCTCTTTCCCTGAGATCTTAGATCGCGCTTAGATCTCCAACGTAATTGATAGTATATGCTCTTACGTCTATTAATTATTGTTTATTCGGTAAAGTAGTATAGAAGATCCTGTTTTAAAGTATGTAAAGCTGTAATAACGTACCAGAAAAATATTAAAAGTGATTTGCAAGAGTGGGTGCTAAAGTTATAAAAGGTGCCGTTACTACATGATTCAATTGAATGATGGGATGGTACTTGGGTAAGCGAATCTTAAAGCTTAACTAGTATGCATGAAGTGTAGTAGTATGGAATGTTAAGTTTGGACAAGACAAATATCTGGGTAGAAGATTAAAGGTGGTTGCAGAGATTTGAATAGTGGGGATCAGTTGGATCCAGGCATAATCGTTAAGTATATGGACACAACGACGAGGGTTTCTAGTACCCATCTTCAATAACAAGGGACGAAGCCTACTCCAGGTAAAGAAAATTAATTTCCTATTTTTTGCTTAAACATTTGTGCTGATATTTTTGTGTTTGAGTGTTTTGACTTATTGGGGAGTGTATTTATTGCCATAAAAAACTCATTTAAAGGGGTATATGTACAGGACAATTAATATTGATTATTTAAAAATGTATTGTTGATATAAAAATGTTTATTGATGATATAAAATGTTGAAACGAGTAAACAGGTCTTTAGATTTATTTTTAATAAAAATGCGAGGTTTAAAGCCATTTAGAGGAACTGGGTTATCATGAGCTCAAAATAGATCAGAATAAAATCAATCTAGAGTTGCACGACGGGCCCATCTACTCGTCTAAAAGAAATTTGTTGAAATATATTAAAATCAAGAACTTTAAAGGATTTAATGATTGAGATGGTAACAGTTTTATCACACTGTATGTACCAAGGTGTAAATATTTTCTTAATAATGGAAACTTGTTAATATGTGTAAATAAAAAAGTTGTATATTTTGTTGCATTATTTGAGTGGTAATTTCATTTGACTGTGTTTGTGAGAAAGGAATGTGCTTAGGATGGTAGGTATTCAAGAAGAAGCCGATTGCTGAGCTAGCCAGGTTGTGCAGAAATAAGGAGGCGTTCCAAAAAACAGTGTAAGAAATTTTTTATTTTTATTTTCAAAAATTTTATGTTGGCCCAAGCCTGGGGTGAGATTTTGAAAGTTCCACAACAATTTTGTGACGCCCAATTCGTTGGGGCTTGATTGGTTTTTAAGGAAAGCTCAAGTGTTTCCGACAATCCACGGCACTTTTATTACGGCCCAACGCTGAGGCTCGATTTAAGAGCTTAATCCCACGTACCACGGCAATATATATATATATATATATATATATATATATATATATATATATATATTACTCATATTTAGACCAGGGTAGAAAATTAAATAATCACATCAAATAATTTTAATCACCGTGTATAATGAATATTATTAGATAATACGCGTTATTAAAACCGTGAAGCATAAAAATTTATTAGTTTCATTAAACATAAGAGATTTAAATTATTTATAAGACGCTTTATATAAAAGGAAGCAGTATTAGAAAACTTTACGGGTAATTTAATTATCCCTAGTAAAGAAACAAAGACCAATTACGTGCAAAATTTACATTAATTGATTTAAGTTCTGGGTAACAAGTAGTAGACAAAGTGTACAGATAGTAATTGAATATTTAATTAGGATTCACTAAAAATTAAAGGGGTATTATTTTTAATTGAATCGTTAGTAACAGATAATATCTATAGAAACTTGTAAAAACCCAATAAAATGCAAATCCTAGAAGTGTTAGTTAGAAGTAGGATGTTTGAACACACCTGCGTATTTTAAAAGGCAATTTCAGTTTAATTTGTTTAGATAAACATGTCGATTCTAAGGATATTGGAAACGGTCAGATGCTTTAGCACGAAATACAAAACAGGGTTTATTTAAAAAGCTCTGAGAATTAATATTATTTTGAACACCTGCGTAGTTTAAATATCACGTACGGCGAAAATTGTGTAGATAACAAATGGTTTCAAAGAATCTTGGAGAAACCGGGGCTTAATATTCACGAGAATGTGCGATACGGGGTTATTTAACCCAGATAGTCCACATGGACTAAAATATAATCGATAATAAAGAATATCAGGACTTTGAAAACAAATTTTTAAAGCACTACTGGAGTGACCACAGACAAGACCAGGTACGAGACGACTTAATCACAGGGAAATTTAAGGGAGAATTTTCAGGAAGTAGGGAGCAATATGCTATACGCAAGTATAGCATAGCAAAGCAACTGAACCCACCACTGACGGACCGACAAATTATTAAGTATTTATCACGACACTTCGAGGTAGACATAAGACAGCACGTAGCACTACAGAACATAGTGGACAGAGAAATGTTTTTGGAATACCTGCAGAGGTACGACGACGTAAGTAGTGGACGACCTCGGGAAAACAGGGAAAGACAGATCAACACAGTTAGGTTTGACAATAGACGGGACAACTATGCTAGAAGGGGGAATAATTACGGATACCAGCGACAGAATTGGGAACAGCGACGACCATACGTTCGAAGTAATAGTTTAGGAAGGGGACCTGCACCGAGACCGGGACCTACCAGAATGAATAGTTCACCAGACATGAGCGGGACTGCTAATACAGACACGGAACGAGTGGAAACGCCTAGGACGTACGCTGAGGTGACGGCTAGACCAGGACCGAGTAGGGAAAACAGACCTGGACAGGATTTTTAGAACGCGACAGACCACTAGATTTCAGTGTAAATGTATATGAACATCCGCGTGAATTTTTCAAAATTGAGGAGGAAGTAGAGCCAGAAACTAAAGAAAAATTATGTTTGCCGATTATTAATATAGAAATTTTTGAGAATAATGTAGAAGTATTACTTGATACAGGGGCAGAGGCGAGTTTAATATCGGAGGAATTCGTCAGCAAAATTAGGGATAAGGTTTGTGATAGAATTATGCCTATAAAGCGTAGCCATTTAGTAGCTCCAAATAAAAAGAAGTTTGCTGTAGTAAATAGTGTTGTGGTGCTTAGGATAGATATAGGAGATTTAAGCTGTGAACAGGAGTTTGTAATAGTACCTGGACTGAAGTTTCAGAGCATTTTAGGTGTTGACTGTATGATGAAGTTAGGGGTTTTGATAGATATGGAAAGGAAGGTAGTAAGGATTAAGGATAGGGTAGTGCCATGGAAGGGCAGTTATGAAGTCACAGAGGATAACACGGGGTTTAGTATTAATGTAGTAGAGGTAGAGGATGATGAAGGTAAACAGATCAACACAATAAGATGTCCAGAGGAAAGGAAAGTAGAGGTTCAAGCTTTAATACAAAAACATGCAGAAGTAGTGGGGGTAGAAGCAGCATATCAGGAGCAGGTGAAGGCGAAATTAAGTAAAGTTGGCTAGTTTGTTTTTAATATAGTAGATTTAAGGGATTTATTCTGGCAGATTCCATTACATAAGAATTCTAGAAGGTACGTAGGATTTTCCGTAGAGAGAAAAATCGAGAATTGTAAAGTAGTATCGTTTGGTTTGTCGGCAGAAAGGGACACAATGATAAATGAGAAACAGGCAAGTGTAGGGACTGAAGAAGAAGTAATATTTAAGAGTAAGGATAATAGGGATGATAAGTTTATTGTAGGTGAGATAACAGGGATGTTAAGTATAGATATAGAAGAGGGAGAGATAGGGATGAAGAGTATTAGAATAGTGAGAAGAAAGACTTGGAGGGTCAAGAAGAGAGTTAGATTTAAATAGGATAGGGATAGCATAGGTGTATATAGAAGAGTAAAAGTAGGTGTTGATAGAAAATAAAGCTAGGTATAGGATAAATATGGGAGATAATTAGGAATAGGTTTAGGATGAGAATAAAGAGTAAATGTAGGAAGAAAATAAGATAGGTTAAGTGTAGATATTTCATAGAAGATTAGTGGAGAGTTAGGAATAGAGTAAGAGTAGGATAGGTATATAGGATTAGGTAGGGGGAAGTAAAGTATAGTGAAGATTAGTTAAAAGTTAGGAATATGATAGGTATATAGGATGTATATAGGATTAGATGGATAAGTAGGATGAAGTTAGGGATAATTTCAGTTTATAAAATTAGGTGAGAGTTGGGAATAGGATAGGGATATAGGATAGGTGTAAATATTTTTTTTTGTATTGGAGACAAAGTAGGTAAGTTAGATAGATAAGGGTAGAGAGAGATAGGCAATTTTTTTTGTAATTTTTTTGGTCTAAATGCTTTATATTTGCATTCAAATAAGTGGGATTATTTGTATTCAAATAGGGGGAAAATACTCATATTTAGACCAGGGTAGAAAATTAAATAATCACATCAAATAATTTTAATCACCGTGTATAATGAATATTATTAGATAATACGCGTTATTAAAACCGTGAAGCATAAAAATTTATTAGTTTCATTAAACATAAGAGATTTAAATTATTTATAAGACGCTTTATATAAAAGGAAGCAGTATTAGAAAACTTTACGGGTAATTTAATTATCCTAGTAAAGAAACAAAGACCAATTACGTGCAAAATTTACATTAATTGATTTAAGTTCTGGGTAACAAGTAGTAGACAAAGTGTACAGATAGTAATTAAATATTTAATTAGGATTCACTAAAATTAAAGGGTATTATTTTTAATTGAATCGTTAGTAACAGATAATATCTATAGAAACTTGTAAAACCCAATAAAATGCAAATCCTAGAAGTGTTAGTTAGAAGTAGGATGTTTGAACACACCTGCGTATTTTAAAAGGCAATTTCAGTTTAATTTGTTTAGATAAACATGTCGATTCTAAGGATATTGGAAACGGTCAGATGCTTTAGCACGAAATACAAAACAGGGTTTATTTAAAAGCTCTGAGAATTAATATTATTTTGAACACCTGCGTAGTTTAAATATCACGTACGGCGAAAATTGTGTAGATAACAAATGGTTTCAAAGAATCTTGGAGAAACCGGGGCTTAATATTCACGAGAATGTGCGATACGGGGTTATTTAACCCAGATAGTCCACATGGACTAAAATATAATCGATAATAAAGAATATCAATTTGCACCAATACGAACAGGTTAGAAAAAGAAAGAGAAAATGCGTCAAGCAAAGACACATATAGTAAAAGGCGTGATTTAAGCAACGTCACGAGGGTCACAATTGGTTGAAAATAGGATGCAAATATCAGAGGTAGAAACAACAATTTCTGTACAAAATTAATTAGTTTTTCTCGGACATGTTTGCGTGCCGTATGAATTTCTGAGATTTAAATGGGGCGAGTGAAAAATTCGTAAAAACCGATGCGCGAGCGACGGACTGGGAACAGAGAATGAGAAATTCTTTAGAATTACCCGTTTTGGGGAACAGACCGACAGACAGGCTTTTTGCTATATATACCGGGGTGAATATAAACAAGGTCTCTTAGACTCTTAGACTTTTGACTATTCGATGCGTTAAAAGCTCTTACATCCGCGACTTGATTCAAGATGTTAAACAGTGCATTTTAGTTTGATAAAATAATTTAAAATTTTGCTCGTATATTTTAGTGATTCAAAATAGTTTGTTATTTACGTGCTAACATGAATGTACTTCAGTGCACTTAGATACAAGGTAATAAAATTTAGTATCACTGTATCAATTAGCAAAATTTACAACGACAAATGTATACACAAAAGTAGGCAGTTTTGGCGTATATTGGTGAAAGACGCATGAATTTCTTTGCTATTTTTCGGGGGTGTTAATAATTAAATGGTTCAAATACGTGTCTGGATCCACGAAACAAGGGTCAGATATACACAGATGAGTTCCGGAAAAGCCCAGAAACAACTTTAAATAAATGGTGATGGAGAAAATTTTAAAAGCGTTGAGAATTAGTAGCCGTAAATATAATCCTGTTGGAATGGTGTGATTAACTAAAGGGACGATGTACATTAAAGCTACGAGGACAGTAACCTTCAGGTAAATTATACTATTTTGTTTGACATTTTGTGTGTGTTGAATAACTTTATAATTGATTTACTTTAAATGGACATTAGTGAAATTGTACTAACCATAAAATTTTAATTTTAAGATGAAATTTGCTTGTTTAAGTAGAAAGGGGTATTTAGTATTGATGTTCTGAATTATGATGAAAATATGGGTATGTCTTTGAGCTCAATTAGACGAACCTGGTTAATTAACGTAAAGGGTGGTAGATGCTCCTTTATACTCAGACTCCGGTCTGCTTATATTGTTATATTAATTAGTAGGCATCCAACAAGGACTTTAATTCTGGATGCACGTTAAAGTGATAATAAAATTAATCTTGAAATTCTTTTTAAAACTGAATTTTATGCTGAAATTTAATTTGAAAATTTAATGTATTCTGAATATTGATGTAAATAGAGTTAACGTTGATGTTTGTGGTAGGAATGTGTTGTTTAATTTTATGAATGAGGAGGTTTATAAAATTAGGTGAGCAGCCGAGGCGAAAACAGGATCACAGCAGTTTATGACGCCCAATCGGTGGGACTAGAATTTTTTTTGTTGAAAGGACCCAGTTCCCGCATTCAAAGGAGCATATCACAGCAATATATATATGTATATTATGAGACAAGGTTTAGATTTGCATTATAAGATTAAATTGGCGTAGTTCTGCTTACGTAGTAGTGGAGGGAGGAGAAGCTCTAAACGAGCGCTCTTTTTTATTAACGATAGTGAGCTTTTATTCTAAAACAATTGCTCTTAGCCTTAATATCGAATAATGATTCTGGTAATTAACATAAATATGTTTGTTCCTTTGATATTTTAAACGGCAAAATAGCGTTAAACCACTAAACCCCTTTTAATAGATAACCAATAAAATATTTTATTAACTAATACAATCCCAAATATTTCCCTTTCTAATAAGTACTTATTCACACTAGCGTCAATAATTCCACTGTTTTAGGAATAATTGTCACCAAGCGATGACAGATGCTTCCGTACAGAAAAGGTTTTTATATTGAAGTTTATAGAAATGTCCTAAGAAATTCAATGAAAGAAAGAAAAGCATTTGATTTGTGTACTTGTCTCTATTGCGAGCGACGCTGATTCTATATCAAACAACGGTAATTTGATTAAAAAGTATTGGCTATAAACTAACACAAAAACATTGTTTGGATATTTATGCATTACAAGTTTAAACGCTTATTTACGGTCCTTTGTTTATAATAGCTCCTCTAAACACGTAATTCTCTAACCTGCCAACACTACATCGACTAAAACTTAAATGTAAATTTTCTCAGGTTTAATTTGCAATTCGATTAATTTTCTACGAACACCTAACGGAGAAGCATACATAATGTGAGTTTAAGATCCATCATAAAATTATTTGTTTTGTCTAGAATTATTGTTCGACCAGTATAGGGCGTGCTGCAGTGAAGTGCTTTTCGGTAGCACGTTATTGCAAGCGTTGTGAACGCACCAATTCGAAGTAACGATTTATTCAACTACCCTGCGCATTGCGCGTTAGTATTACAACACCGGTGCTTCTATACAGTAGTGAATCGATCGCTCTCATTTGTCTGAAAGCATCCTTTTTAGCAGTAACATTGCTTTCTTCTGTTACCCAAAATAAATATAATACACCAAGAAAGAAGCTATGGCTTATGAAATAGAGAATGAACAGGTAAAATGATACACTTTATCTAGATAAAATATTTATGGCTGTTAAAATGTTTTTGTAACAGGGCGTAGTGAATGAGGTCCAGCTTACACAGTATCTTAATACACTGATACATGTTAAATTAGTCGACGGGATGGAAGTGATTGGTACTTTGAAAAGCTTTGATGCAAAGTTAAATTTGCTTTTGGTGGATGCATTTCCACTTTCAACACATGAGCATAATTATATAAATCAAATAACTGACTGGAACGGGACGGACTGTATGTGTTGCGGTGAAAACGTCCTGGCCATCTCTCCCGTACATATAATTGGTTGACGCCGCCTAGGAGAGTGATTTTCATATTAAAGCTTGAAATTTTGCTAATTAGGCTAAAAATTAATTTTGCATATGCTAAATTATCAATTAGTAGTTATGTAGCGCTTAACTTGCTTTAGCAATTGTATCCCAATTTGCTTACTGTGAATTTGTTTTTTACTAAACTAGAGTCTACTTGAATTTGCTATTATTTTTGTGCATTTACTCAATATATTATACTTCAACAAGTATATTGCTAAAATTTTATTTTATATACTGAAAAAAAAACTTTAAACGCAGTGTAAGGTACTCATTGACCAACAATATTTCCTAATAACATAATAGTCGAATCTCCACCCACTTCGCAACACATTAGAAGGGGTAACTAATTTTAATTAAGCCATTGTTATACTATTGTACAATAAATTCAGTTTTCTTAGGGATAGGCATTACTTTATTGCTGATCAAATACGAAACAAATAAAACAATTTCCTACTGTACAAAAATCGATTATGTAATTCTTGCAAAAATGTCTAACAAGGTGATGGGTGTTACTTTAAGTGAAAGAAGGGCACTTGAGGAGCACTACAGTTAATATGGGACTCGATCGCTAAAGTTGCTCTCTCACCGCTAAATTTTTTTAATAACATTGGTTGTAAGTATTTTGCGATAGTTTTTTTCTATAATTTTATTACTGGTGTATTCGAAAATTGGAAACCCAAGCTATAGATATTTCAAGCATGTAACAAATCATTTCCTCATCATCATTAGGTCTTCAGTCCTAGAACTGGTTAGACGCGTACCATCATTGTTCCCTATTCTGAACTAACCTACAGATTTCCCTGAAATATGCACAGTTTGCATCTATAACTGTCTGATCTAGGTCTACATCTACCTCTTTTTTCCTATCTCTGCTTGTAATATATCACATACTATTCCCCAAAAATGCCTTAGAACGTATCCCGCCCTACTATTTCTCTTTTTCCCCAGATATCCTTGTTCCCCTACTATTTCTGTAACTTATTTGTTATTATCTTTGTCTGTCCATGCTATCGTCCTCATACATCTGGAGCATTTCAAAAGACTGCTACCGTTTTTCTGTCTGCATTTCAGCCTGTCCGTATTTCATAGGCATACTGTGCTGTGCTCCACACATATGCTTTCAACAATTTTCTTCTTATTCTGTTTGTTGTCTTTCCTCATAGGCGATGTTCTTTCTTGTTAGATGCAGTTCGATCACTTTCTATTGTTTTACAGTTATATGCCCTATTTCTCCGACCTTCAATAGTTGTGAAGGGAGGTAAGCAGTCTGTGGCTGCCAAGTTCTCCCAACACTTAACCATTTGGCGATTTAATATATTTTCCAATTTATCTTTTCGCACAGTTAACATTAGTTGCAGGTATTTCGCAGCGATTAGGTTTTCCGTCTCAAAACTGTTTGGACACGTACCTGCACTTATTTATATTCTGAGCTAGCCTACATAGTTCCCTGAAATTCTCACACAGCATGTGTATTCAGGTTACTCTTCTTTGGGAATTAAACCATAGTTTTTAAAATCAACTTTATTTACGTTTCGATCCATGACCTAGGATCGTTGTCAAAATTATAATAAAAACTTCAAGTTTGGCATTTATGACATAAATTGAAGGTGACTTTGATTTATTGATGTTTGAAATATTTGGTTTGAGTATACTAAGCAAAAATTTTTAAAGTTTAACAGAATGATTGCCTTCAATTTGTGTTGCGACCTGGGATCGGCTTTCTTTAGGTAGCCAATACGCTTAACGTGAAATCAGCTGATTAATTTTTATTGGTGAATTTTATATAAATTCAATAACTTGGAATTGGAAAACATTTTTTAACATGTTTCTATTTATACAATTGAGAGGATGGTTATTAAAGAAGTGTGCGATTGCATTATTGAAAGGCGTAAGTAGTCGTTTTTTTTTATATTTATTTTGAGGGGGAAAATTCATTATGATTTAAGTTACCTCTTTGGTGGATTTTAACATGGTTCTGAGGCGACTCTATGGCGGGTTTACACTTGTCAGATACCAATGTTGTTCTATGAAGGTTGTATATGGATCTGAGGCGACCCTATGACGGGTTTACACTTGTCAGATACCAATGTTGTTCTATGAAGATTGTATATGGATCTGAGGCGACTCTATGGCGGGTTTACACTTGTCAGATACCAATGTTGTTCTATGAAGATTGTATATGGATCTAAGGCGACTCTATGGCAGGTTTACATTTGTCAGATACCAATGTTGTTCTATGAAGATTGTATATGGATCTGAGGCGACCCTATGGCGGGTTTACACTTGTCAGATACCAGTGTTGTTCTATGAAGATTGTATATGGATCTGAGGCGACCCTATGGCGGGTTTACACTTGTCAGATACTAATACTGTTCAACGGAGATTGTATATGGTTTTGAGGTAACCGTATTGTGGATTTATACTTGTCAGATACCAATGCTGTTTTACAAGGATTGTTAATATGCTTATTTTTATGTAATTAGTTATTTTATGTATAAATAGAAATCATGTATGTAGGCTGTATTTCATGTTAATATTGCAAGGAAAACCCAGGAAAAACTTGCAATGCTACCTAGATATTGTGGGCATTTGATTTTCATTTGTTATTTCTTTTAGTAATGGAATCCATTGTTTACTGAAAGTCACGGATTCGTTTGCAACGCAGTTATTTTTATGTAGGGTTATATAGGCAGCTTCTTTGATTTTGCGTTTTTGGTGGTTTTCTTCTTTTTCTTCTTTTCAGGGAGTATGTGTATTCAGCTCGTTCCCTTTCTATTGTTTTCTAATTTTATACCCTATTTTACCGAGATCAGTGAAGGAGGTTAAGCAACCTGTGGCTACCAAGATCCCCCAACACTTAGACATTTGCCGAAATAATGGTTTTCCAGTAAATCCTTTCACACCCATAACATTATTCAAGAATATTGCCCAACCAATTCTTGTAGTTACTTATAATAATAATGATGTTTAATCACAGTTATTTTTTCGTCATTAGTTTATCCATCTTGGGATTGGTTGGATGCGTACCTCCATTGATTTCTTTTCTGGGCTAGCCTACACATCTCCCTGAAACCCCCACAGCCTACATCTTTTATTATCTGTGTGCAGTAGTCTAATCTAGGTCTGCCTCTTCTTCTCTTTTTTCCTATCTCTGCTTCTAAAATATTCCGCACTATTCCCTCATACCGTAGTATGTGGCCTATCATCCTTTCTCTCCTATTTTTACCGTTTCCACATATTTCTTTCTTCCCTACCATTTTAGTACCTCTTCGTTCTTAACTTTGTCTGTCCATGATATCTTCATCATACGCCTGTAACACCACATTTCAAAGGCTTCTACCTTTTTCTTGTCCGCTTCTCCTACTGTCCAGGCTTCACAGCCGTACAGTGCTGTGCTCCACACATATGTTTTAAGCAATCTTTTCCTTGTTTCTATGTTTGTGGTCTTTGAGCACAATAGTTGCTTTTCTTGTTAAATGTAGCACGACCTTGTGCTAATCTTTGTTTTATATCTTTTGTGCTTTTCCCATCTTGCGTTATTTGGCTTCCTAGGTAGCAGAAATCCTTAACCTCTTGTAAGTTCGTGTTAAATACTTGTATTCTTGTTTTTGATTTATTTTCCCCACCTTTGCAAACTAGAACTTTAGTTTTAGTTTTGTTAATTTTCATACCGTATCTCTCTGTTAGAACCGTTTCCATTTCATTAAGAGCCGCTTCTAACTCTTCCTTGCTAGACGCTAATACCGCTATATCATCTGCAAATCTAAGCATATCAATTTTTTGTACCTGCATAGTAATTCCAAATGTCTTTCTGCATTTGACAGTATTCATTGCCTCTTCTATGTACAAGTTAAAAATCAATGGGGATAGGGCACATCCCTGTCTCACCCCTTTCCTAATGTTTACTTCTCTACGTTCCTGCTCTAATTCTATTACTGCTGTTTGCTCTTTGTATAAGCTATGTACTATTCGTCTATCCCTATAACTCATTCCAATCTTTTTGAGTATTTCAAACATTTTTTTCCAATTTACATTATCGAATGCTTTTTCCAGATCTACAAACCCTATATACATGCTTTCCCCTTTTTCTATTGTTTTCTCCATTATCACTCTCAGAGCTAAAATAGCCTCCCGTGTTCCCCTGTTTCGCCTAAACCCGAATTGGTCCTCTCCTAGTATTTCTTCAGCTCGTTTTTCCATTCGTCTTTGCACAATTCTAGTTAATATTTTTGACACGTGTGCTGTCAAACTTATTGTTCGAAAATTTTCACATCTATCAGCGCCTTTCTTTTTTGGTATAGTTACTACTATGCTACGTTTGAAATCTTTGGGTATCTCGCCTGTCTCATACATATAGCTTACAAGTTGGAAGAGACGTTCTGTTACTGCTTGTCCAGCGGCTTTTAGAGTTTCTGCTTGCACCTTATCTGTACCCGGCGCCTTACCATTTTTCAGACTCTTTAATGCTAATTCAAACTCGTCTCGAAGTATAGGATATCCCAAGTCATCATTTTCAATGTCTGATTCCTGTTCTAATGCAGTTAGTTCCTCTCCTGCATATAAATTCCCTATATATTCTTGCCATCTACCCACTCTCTACGTTGTCTATGATGACGTTTCCTTGTGCGTCCCTTATATTTTTGCTATACGGTTTTATATCCCTAAAATTCATTCTTATTAATTTGTATGCTTCGTCTGTCTTTCCTATTTCCATCTTCGCTTGTACCTCTTTGCACTTTTCATCAATCCATTGTTTTTCAGTTTCCCTGCATTTTCGAATAATTTCCCATTTTATGGCTTTGTATCTCTGTTTTCCTGTTTCGTCTGATTTATTTTTGTATTTTCGTCTTTCTTCTATTAAATTCACGATATCTTTTGTTATCCATGGTTTCTTATTTTCTTTTTGTGTATACCCCAAAATATCTTTGGCCGCCATGTCTAGGCTGGATTTAATGTTATTCCATTCTGTTTCTACTTCCTTAGTTTCAGATATTTTCCCGATATCATTCAGCAATTCATTTGACTTTTTTTCGAATCTTACTTGAATATCTTTGTCTTTTAGTTTCTCTAAGTCCAAGTGCCTTTTTCCATTCCTCTTTTTCAGATTTTTAAATTTAAGTGCGGCCTTCATAATTACGATGTTGTGGTCAGTATCTATATCTGCTTCTGGGTAGCTTCTACTGTCTTTTACTTGATTCCTAAACCGTTGTCTAACAAGAATGTAATCTATTTGATATCGTCCTATATCTCCTGGCACCTTCCACGTATATCGTCTTCTAGCATGATGTTGAAATAATGTGTTTGTGATGATTAAATTGTTCTTGTCGCAAAATTCTACCAGCCTATTTCCCCTGTTGTTTCTCGTGCCTAAACCAAATAAACCTACTACCGCTCCTTCCCTACCCTCACCTACCACAGCATTAAAGTCCCCCGTAATTATTAAATTTTCATGTCCTTTTACGTATCTTAATATGTCTTCGATATCTTTGTAGATGGCTTCTACCTCTTCGTCACTGTAGCTAGAGGTGGGCATGTATACTTGTATTATTACCGTGTTTACAGGTTTAGATTCTAATCTAACCATGAGTACTCTTTCGTTCTTTTGTAAGTAATTTTCTACACAGTATCCTATCTTTTTCCGCATAACTATCCCCACACCCAAATTTCCGTCCTCTGCTCCTGTATGAATTACCCTGAAGTCTCCACTCCAAAAATTCCCCGCCTCTGGCCACCGAACTTCGCTGATCCCTACTATGTCTAGTGATAACCTATTCATTTCGATTTTTAGGTTCTCTAGCTTACCTACTTGCTTCATACTTCTAACATTCCACGCTCCGACTCGCAGAATGTTTCCGACTCTTATTTTTAATTTTCCGATCGCATCCTCCGAAGTAGTCCCTTCCCGGAGATCCGAATGGGGGACTATTTTAACTCCGGAATCTTTTACCCCAGAGAATGCCATCATGTTTGTTACAATTTAAGTACGCTGTGTACTTGGGAGATAATGTGGTGGTTTCCCGTTGCCTTCCACATCGCGGTAGTGTGTCTTAGACTGCCATACCGACCCCTATGGTCTCTGCCAATCTAAGTACCGAAAAAGCCGCTGCCCTCTTTCGGGGACTTGTCTTAGTCTGGTTCCTCACTAACGACCCTACTACTTTGGTTGGACCTGTAGTTTGGCTCTTTAGCTCATTAGAACACGCAAGCCATTTCACCTGTTCTAGTAATTTAGAACTTCGGCAAGGTGCAGGTCCATTCGAAATGGAAATCATTTCCTAAAATACGAAAATCTAGAATTTATTTTTAACTCAAGATCAACCTTTATCCTGGCTAAAAATTCTGGTATTATTTTTAGCCTGGAACCAAGGTATTATCACTTTACAAAAACATAAATCCGGACCCCCAAGCAGATTCCGAGCACAATAAAAATAATATGGTATAAAATTAATTGTATAAAACACCAAAATAGAAAAGTCAAAATAACACAAAGTGACAGTAAGGATAAATAACGATTAATGGCATGAGGGTTCAATAAATAATTTTTTTTAAAAAATATGTATTTTTTGAAAATCGATTATTGATTCTACAATAACAAATAAAGAACAAAAATTTCTATTTTGATAACTTTTTAACTTTCCAGCCATTGAAAGCAGACTTCCAGGATAAGAAATCGTGGTCACTATTATCAACAGGCGTTAGCGGCGACAAGAAAAATGGAAATTTAGTTTGAATAGTTGACGATGATGTTATTGTCAATGGTAACGTAACTAAAGTCTCTTCGACTATCACCACTTCGTCAGTCATTACTTTCACTTCTGCGCTCGCTTCTACAAACCTTCCCATTCTATCACTTGTCACTTCATTTACAAACCAAGGCCTGGCAATGTTGTTAATTGGTGGAACATTGGTCACCAATCTAGGTCTTAACTGCACTACACTTTGTAGGATTTCTAGCATCATAAGATCTATTTTGAAAAACCTTCTCGAGCAATAGAATGGACAATTACCATTCATTATATTAAATGAACATATATTTACGTTTATGTTAGGAACGTACTTTGATTTAATTAATGGTTGTAGCTAGATAGTGATCATTGTAAGAGGTGCTGAGTAGTTAGTTATACCAGACGATTAATAAACTTGCTGAACTTTAATGTCGAAACAAAGAAATTATATATCGATGTCAATGGTAGTAGTGAGGCAGGGTGAATTTCAACCCAAGCTATGTGTACTTTTGCAATACGTTGAAAAAACCAGTTGCGTAAAAAGGTGAGACGTTTTAAACCTCCAGTAGGTCTACTCAAACAAAAAGTTAAAGGAGTAGATCAGTTACATATTATATTTAGGTCTGTTTTACTTCAAAGCATGTTTGCCCATGCGATATGTGTAAAAGTGGATAAACTGTATAAACAAATGGCAGTAATCAAGATTGATGCAATTAATACAAGTGAAAGGTCTGTCTATAATTAGTGTACCATAAATTAGACAAGGGTTAGCTTTGCATGTTAGACAAGTGCAAAAAGTTTAAAAAGTATAGGTTTTATATTTCTTAATAAAACTACATACCATATATTTGAATTATCTCATGCATCATAAGAAGATACTACAATGAGCCAAGAGGTAAGTTTATTTACCTGTAAATGGGTGGCAACACTCACACATGGGACCTACATTTAACTTCTTATCAAAACAACTGCATATTTTTCTTAAATATGCTCACCTGGCACTTCTCAAGCAGTCTATATCAGAAATGAAACCCGGACCGTTTCAGGAAAAGGTTGCAACATTTAAATTCTAAATGTAAGTCCTTTTATACGAGGACAAACATAACATGGACAAAAATTATTTAGAAAGTTATGCATTTACATAACTTTCATCAAATTGAGAAAAGAAACTGATTACGGAGTTATGAATACGATACATATATATAAATATTGCTGTGACATCAATTATACACAACCACTACAAGATACATACCTTTCCAGCAGACTAGGCATGTTCACCGTATGAAAACTTGAAACTACGCATCTAAAACTCTCATTCACCAAAGGAACATGAAATTCAAAATGATCTACAAGCAAAATGGGTGAATATGGTGCACCCACCATATTTTCACAACATTGCACGTATAATATACATAATATACATGCAAAGAAAACATTTCCCATCCCAGTGAATGCAATTTACAAACTCAAAAATTGTTATCGACAAAAACAATCACCATTCTTCTCGAAAACTCTTAATTTTAAATAAAAATATTTTATACACATTGATTCAAGGGCAAATATTCAAGGTCATCACTTCTTAAACCCTGCATTTCTTATATAATTGATTCATCATTAGAATAAAGCCTATACAATAAATTATAAAACACCTTTTTAATAAACTCTTACCTTAATAGAACTTCTGCAGAGACTAATAATAATTCATCTTTGTTAAATTTGTAAATAAAATACCTCATGTACTATGTAAAGGAAAATTTAACTAATTAGAACATAAAAATCAAAAGTTGAACGTTTTACCTTAAGAATAGACAACTGATGGTGTGACTTCAAATGACCTTGTAACGCGGGTGGTAATCAGTATTCAAACCGTTTCCAATATAGTCTTGTATAATAAATTTTTATGTTCCATTTCATAAACATACATCAAAATTTCCTTCATTGATAGAAACGTAAATCCATATCAATCAATGCTTCAAACTTGCTTTACATAGCTAATTTAACTAATAGCACTCCATTATGCAGCAAACTGCATTGTTAAAAATTTTTCACTTTCAACTTATCATACTTGTAGCATAAGCTAGCAACAGTATTTGAATTCCAAGCTCAAGAATTCACTAAGGTATAACAGTACTTAATTGAACTACAAGAGAATAATTCAAAAGGGAGAGCAGAACTTGGTTTTTGCTTCAATTTATATCCGATACGGGCTGACGTCACACACGACATTTGTTATCTTCCAATTTAACCAACTACTTTTGTAACTAACATCCCGGAAATTTCACACTTGTTTGTCTCTACATCGTGCACCTTCAATTTAATTAATTCCTCTAGTTTGTCTTAATAAAACTATTATCTCTTGTTCTAAAACTTTACTGAAAATGTTAATCAAACCATGCGTGTAGATTCGATCGGTTTCTTCTTAAAAAGATATTCTATATTATTTTTGAGTCTATCAACATAATAAATTCAAAGAATTGTTCCTTTACTAACTTGTGTATTTTAAATAAAATTTCTCAACATTAAAATTTTATAAATCCATTTTCAAAATTGTGTATTCATATTTACTTTTTGTGTTCAAGTATTATTAGCAAAAATAATCAGTCTCTGGATGTTATTTTCCAATTCAATAAAATAAATATGATTAACAATTGTAGATAATAGCTGGTTTTGAGTTTTTGCTATATTTAATTTGAATTCTCAAAGAGTACATATGTGTTACCGGCTCTACTGACAACTTAGTTTTATTCTGCTAATGAATATCTTATGCAGCAGTATGTTAGGTTTAGTTAGAAGAAACCCTAGTATGCCGATATTAGGTAATTAATTTTAGCAATCGGCATTTTGATGGATTTGGTGTATATCCATTTGTCTTGCAATGTAAGCAAAGATATGAGGATTCCATTTTTTTAATCGTTATCATGCAGAAACAACTTTATGATCCTAGACAGCAGCTAAACTATTCAACCATGACAACAAATTTGCAGTCGAAAGCCATAAGCCAGAGATGAATGCTTTCTGAGTTTCAATGTTGTGGTATTGTAATTAATTGCAGATTTTAGTAGTATGGAAGTTTTTGTGATGTTTTGGAACCATTATTGTAAAATTGTTTGTTCTAGTTTCAGCATGTGTAAGCCGAATGTAGACATTCATGAGATCATTAGACAAGATTATTTGGTGAGATTACTTATTGTCATAATTTTATGATCCAGGATTCACCTAACTTTGAACCTGTTAAACAGTTTGTTTTATGTAACTGTCATGTAGGTTAGAGAAGCAACGGTTGATGAACCTTGTGGACACAAACACCTGTAAGCTCAACTTTGAAAGGTTGTGCTAACTAGTAAGTAATACAGTTCCAGAGGTAAGTGTGATAAGCTTATTTCTTTGATTATGTCATTGCTATGCGAGATTGCAGGGAGCAAAATATGTAATCATAGATTGTGATTGATATAACATGGTATAAGTTCTAACACATAACGAGTTTCCTGTTATATGTAGCAGATCATTCCCAGTAGTAGCATTCCAATTTTAGAGTTACATGTAATCATTAATAGATAAATGTCCTCTAAAGTTGTTGTTTGGAGATTACCGTACACTAATCAAGTTTTGTATGTTTTCCAATTCTTATTACATTGGATCTCCATCAAAACGATGGAATAATTTTATATTTGTTTTTTGTGATGTAGTCTATAATAAACACGGTATTATTAGGGAAACTCATGTGAAGACAATGCACATTTAGCGGCGTTTTTTCGACAGTCGCTCGTGTGCCGAGTTAAACGGCTTTTTAAATATAGTGGCTAAAAAGCCATTTAACCCTACACAGGAGTAACTGTAGAAAAAACTCCGCTAAATGTGCATTGTATTCACATGTTTTTCAACTAACGATACACCTTTATTCGATAATACCATCATTTTGGACAGCGAACCCAATTATACGACCAGGTTGTTCATAGAATCGTTTTATAGCAGTAAAGAAATCAATCCTATTGTTACGAACTATTAGGCAATCCGTCAAACACGCAAGTTGCATAATCAAAGTGTATTCTACAGAATCATATTTTAGATAAGAATAATGGTATTTATTATGTTCTACATGTAAACAAGTGCTTTCCAAAAGTTTCATCCACAGATTATACTAAAGGCATTGTATTTAGAGAAGTACTCTATTTTATGTAAAATGGCACATTTTAAGATTTTCATAACCAATTGGTGCTGTTCAAATGCGTATATTTCTACGAAAAGTTTACATTTAAATTTGAAGCAATACTGAAAATATTCGTAAATGCATTTAACTACTCAATTTTTATGTAATAGCAAAAGGATTTATGTCAATTGAAAAGATATACTTCTAAGAATTGAGGAGCATAGTTAATTGGCCCATGTTCTAAAACCATGTAATAGATAAACTTTCATCAATTATTTAATAGCCAGAATATAGAGAACCAATGAACTTAAAAGTTTAAATAAATGAAAGACGTGAATAACCCGGAGCAACAAATGTTGCGATAACAGAATAAGTAAGACAACACATCCAATTATGGTATATTTTGAAGTAGTAGAAAGACAATAAATTTTCGAATCTTGATAACAGACATAATAACACACCTAGAACAGATCAATTCGATCGTGGAAATAACCAGATTGTCCAAGAAACTTCTTGAAGTTGTTACATCAAGACGGGCTTGACTTTATAAGAGCCTATCAGTGTTGACAGCAAGTCAGCCTTGCTTCAGACATCACCATGCGGTCGACCTAATTAGATAATACATTAAGCAGTTAAAGTTCTACCTGATATGTACAGTGTTTAGTAGTAAATGTTATTTAAATATTATGAAGGAAGGACGATTTTATAATGGTTTTAAAAAAAGTGTTACTTGACAATCGGTATTAAAGTGTTTATTAATACCCAGATGTGAGTAGATTATTTGACATACGTACAATAGTCTCAAAATGAAAATAGATAAGTAAAAACAATTAAACATATCACAAAATAGTGTTCTTAATTGGAATAAGATATATAAGATTGGAATGATTTGTTATATGCGATATGGAGCAATTGGTATGAAAATATTTACTTTCTTAAATGATTTAAAAAATTTTTGGAACGTGGATTGATAATTGCGTTCTGGAAAAAGTCAACAACAAGCAGATCTATAACGGCGAAATAAACATATCTTGTTTGAATTTTTAAAAGAACATCTATTGATTAATTCAGTTGAATGATGAGATTTTTCTGTGTGCAAGTTATTTGAATTTAGAAGAAAGTGTGTGTAAAGGTCAAGATAATTTAATTTTAAAAAGGTTTTCGCAATTACAGAAGGTGATTATTTAGCCTAGCTAAATTCAGACTGCTTAATATGGTTTTAAGGGCTAGCATATTGAATTACATTAGATTAAGATTTGTAGAATAAGTGAATGGTCCTAGTTTTAAAGAGAGATTATATATTCTATTTTTAGTATATAACATTTGTGTTGAGAGAAAGTTGTATTTGTTATCGATGTTACATTTAAGATATTGCTCATAAGACAAAATCGTTGTGAATGTATTAATTGATACTAAAAGGATATTTTATATTATTATAAATCCAATGTATGATTGCAGTGGTTTTAGATCAGAGAGCTAGCAAAAAGAATTAGACCATGAACAATTTGAAATTTTCATCATAGCAATCTTTATAAGGCCCCAGGTGTTTCATGGCAGTACACACACACACACACATACACACACATACTCACACACATACACACGCACACCCCCCCCACACATATATATATATATAAATATATATATATATATTGTAACGGGCTACTATTAACGCGTTTATCCAATTTAAAACAAGTAGTAGTAAAAGTCTTTATTACTCACTATTCATGAGTCTAATTAACAGTATATGCCTTATTTATAGATGTTTTCAGTTCAATTAACAATGAAGCACTATTACGCTAATGCTATTTACAAGCACTAATATCTTCTTAAACTAAATTCTTAACCATACGTCTATTAACAACTCTAAACACTACTATAAATTATTTATTACACTTTTGTCTATTTATGTATTTTTCAAGCTGGTGGTACAGTATACACGTTCACATAACACAAATTTATATTTACTAAATGACTTTCAGAATGTAATGAACAACTAACTATATACGAGATGATTCATATACGACATTCTGATATAGACTAACTCTGTACTTCATCAGAGGTTTTATATATACCCTGAATTAAATGGATGATTCATACTCCGGTATATGCTAAAAAATTCGAGTCTTCTGTAGTATATACATTGCTTACGGCGCTTGTGTGTTTGACGGGTTGCCTAATAGTAGCTCGAATATATATATATATATATATATATATATATATATATATATATATATATATATATATATATATATATATATATATATATATATTAAATATGGGTAATAATCTTGGACTTAGGCAACCATAAACACTTGGTAAATCAGTTAAGTTTCAGATGCAAATCAAGTAATAACATAATATAATAATCTTTTATTTGACGCGTTTCGGTAACACCATAATCAATAAATTCATCTATAAATACTAAAACAGGGTGTTAACAGTTATTGGATTTATATATATATATATATATATATATATATATATATATATATATATATAGACTTTATGACCTACAAGTTTAATAATTATGCAGATATTTGTGGGTTATAGGTCTCTAATAAAAGTATACTCTTTTTATACCATCTGAATTTTCGAGTTTATTTTTACTCTTGATTACAGATTTAATATTTGAGATTAAAATTAATTGGCATGTGTATAATAAAACATTTTAAAATTTCTGAACCGAATACTGACTGGCAAATACATATATAAAATTAATATAAAATTAAACGTCTTTACAAAACATGTATATATATATATATATATATATATATATATATATATATATATATATATATTACTGTGTGGTTAGCCTGTAAAAACTCGTGCCCCACAAATTTCCTAAATTTACTATTGACACCTACCTGTTACATCCCAAAACTTTCTCTCAATATGCTCATGCTGAAACCAAAATAGAAAATCACACCAATCACACACTCAATTGATCAAATATATCACACTCTATTTAAATTAGACCCATAGTACATTTTAAAACACCATTCCTTTAGGTACATTCATAAAGGTCAATAATTTTATAACAATAATCATGCCAATTGATAACCTTTTAAACATATATTTTTATTAAAGTAAGAGGACGTTCCTCATACCTTACATTACCCTTTTGTCTTAGCATGAGCTAATAATAAAACTCTACAACTGTGCATATAAATTTCCTGCACTACCAAATTTCAATAAGCCCTCTATACCTCTTTACAACATTTGGTTATCGGTAAATTCGTTAATTATTTTTAAAAATCAATTTCCTTTTAAAGTCTCATATATGTCTGTTCATATAATATCAAATAATAATAAAAACACATCAAACTTAAATCCAAATAATCACAAACACCATAAAAACATTCACCACTCAATGTTCTATTCTATCACCTACCTGGTTTCTACCTTCTAAATGTGCTCCACCACCTAGCTCCTTGGAGATGCTGCCGTCTAGTAGTTCCCCAGTCCATCAGCTAACTCCCTGGTCCAATTACCATATCTGCCATGCATGCCGCTGCTTACAATTTCCAATCCAAAAATTCCAATCTCCAAAATTAACTTTTATTATTCAAACATCGTTTTTTTTATCATCCAAACAATTTCAAATTCTAATATTTCCGTACATTCCAATACCAACATAATAAGCTTTGTACTTACATACCACTTTAACATTTTAATACAAAGATGCTTTATTGGCTTCTACATAAATTTTTATTAAATTGCACTAGTTCACTTGAAAGTAAATATTATCACCAATGCTGGATGAAATCAAAACAAAAAAGAAAGCGAGCTCGGCCCCTCTCTGCCAGTGAAAGTAAAATTCGCCCCCGCCCCTATTTTAAATTGGCACGTACACTTGTACACCCGTTCCTATAATTCTTAAAAATCTTTTCTAACCGCTCGTTGTTCCAGCAAAAAACCCTAACGAACTTCAGATTCTTGTGAATTTTCATAACGAACATAACAATACTCGGTAAATCGCTTCAAACTGTCTACCGCCGTTCTAATTTAGACTCTACATTTTCATTTGTCTACGCCTCCAACTTGAACAAATATCTCTCATCTCCCTTGTATCTATAGCTTTATCTCACACATATGCCTCCACCAGCTAGATCTCTGCCTTTCTTGTACAATTCACACCAATCACCTTGCTTGGCTCCATTCTCCCACTTTTTAACAGACGCGTGTTTGCTTCTAAATATCTTTGAAATAATTGACTCTATTTAGGTCTCCCTACTATACTGTCTCCTGAATTAAGTATATCACCCCTCTTGTACTCAATACATTTTTATTCTGTCTTGGTCTTTTCCTGTCTCTTTCCTATACTACCTTCAAGATTGAAATCAATATTTTAACCACCAAACCGCGTTTACATTAATCCCAACGGCTGTTCTTTTCCAATAACCCATTAAAGTTTGTTGCCAAGCTTACCGAGAAATATTATCTCCTCTCGTTGTTTTGTTTTAAACGTGTTGGATTTTACGTTTGAAAATAGAAATGTTATTTGAACACCTGCTCCACGTTTTTAGATTGTCATATAACACTTTACTACAAATTTAAATACGTTAGAGTGATTTTACCCCAATTATTATTTATTATGCCCTATATTTACACAAGTATTATGTTACATTATCCTTGGCTAAATTAAATTGAGTCTACATTATTGTACACTACTTAAGCTAAAAATAATTGTTAAAAATATTCCAACTCCCTAACTGAATAAATTTATTGTATCTTATCCAAAAGCTCTCAACCTATGAGTTCACTTGTGCTCTTATATATTCCAATGACCTCTTAATTACACAATACTATATATCCATTCCGAATAGATCTGCACCTTGAAGAAGTTCTAGATTACTAGAACGGGTGGAATGGCTTCCGCATTCCAGTGACCTAGAGAGCCAAACTACAGATCCAACTAAAGTAGTAGGGTCTTTAGTGAGGAACCAGACTAAAACAAGTCCCCGAAAAAGGGCAGAGGCTCTTTCGCTACTTAGATTAGCAGAGGCAGATTAAGACACACTACCGCGATGTAAAAGGCAACGGAAAACCACCACTTTACCTCCCAAGCACACAGCATACTTAAATTGTAATTAAGATGATAGCATCTTCTGGGATAAAAGATTCCGGAGTTAAAATGGTTCCCCATTCGGATCTCCAGGAGAGGACTACTTCGGAGGATGTGATCGGAAAGTTTAGAAAAATAGTCGGAAACATTATGTGAGTCGGAGCGTGGAATGTCAGAAGTATGAAGCAAGTAGGTAAGTTAGAGAACTTGAAAATGATTGGTTAGCATTAAACATAGTAGGCATCAGCGTAGTTCTGTGGCCAGAAACAGGAGATTTTTGGAAAGGAGACTTTAGGATAATTCATACAGGATCAGAGGAAGAAAATTTGGGCGTGGGGATAGTTATGTGAAAAAAGATAAGACAAGTTGTAGAAAACTACTTACAAAAGAACGAAAGAGAACTCATGGTTAGATTAGAATCTAAACCGGTAAATATAGTAATGATACTACACCTGCCCACCTCTAGGCACAGTGAGGAAGAAGAAAAAAGCGATCTACAAGGATATCGAAGACATACTAAGATAGTAAAAGGACATGAAAATTTAATAATTATGGGGGATTTTAATGCAGTGATAGGTGAGGGTAGGTAAAAAGCGGTAGCAGGTTTATTTTATTAAGGCACGAGAAACGACATGGGAAATAGGTTAGTAGAATTTTACCACAAAAACAATTTAACCATCACAAACACATTATTTCAACATCATGCTAGAAGACGATACACGTGAAAGATGCCAGGGGATGTAGGAAGATATCAAATAGATTACATTCTTATTAGACAACGGTTTAGTAATCAAGTAAAAGACTGTAGAAGTTACCCAGAAGCAGATATAGACACTGATCACAACATCGTAATTATGAAGGCCACGCTTAAATTAAAAAATTTGAAAGAAAGGAATGGTAAAATGCACTTTGACTTTGAGAAACTAAACGATAAAGATATCCATGAAAGATTTGAATAAAAGTCAAATGAGTTGCTGAAAGATATCGAAAAAATTTCTGATACTGAGGAAGTGGAAACAGAATGGAATAACATTAAATCCAGCTTAGACATGATGCCCAGAGATATTCTGGGGTATACACAAAAAGAAAATAAAAAACCATTGGATAACAAAGGATATCCTGAATTGAATAGAAGAAAAACAGAAACACAAAAATAGATCAGACGGAACAGGAAAACTGAGATACAAAGACATAAAATGGGAAATTATTCGCAAATGCAGAAAAGCCAAAGAACAATGAGAAGTGCAAAGAGGTACAAACTAAGATGGAAATAGAAAAAACAGACGAAGCATACAAACTAATTAGAATTAATTTTAGGGATATAAAACCGTATAGCAAAAATATACGGGACGCAAGAGAAAACATCATTATAGAAAATGTAGAGAAAGTGGTTAGATGGCAAGAATATATTGGGAGTTTATATGCAGGAGAGAAATTAACAGCATTAAAACAGGAATCAGACATTGAAAAGAATGACTTCAAATTACTAGCTCGATTTGAAATGATCATTTGTGCTTTGCATAAAAGTCTAAGTTATTATTTCATCTTATTCACTATATATATATATATATATATATATATATATATATATATATATTCCCGTGTATCTTAGGTAAAAGCCTCACCAACAAAAATACATTCGAAATTTTTGTTAAATTTTTCAAAATCGTCATAAAATTCAAAAAATAAAATAATATTTCTTACCCCGATTCCAGCTTCCTTGGTTGAATTGCTTTCTTCAACTGCTTCCGGCTAGCTCAGTTAGGCCTCCTCTTGGATACCTAGATTCACTCCCACACACTCTCATGCTTTCTATCGTTTACGCACACTCTCAATAAAACCACAAAATAATACAACAAACATACAATATCTATTTTCCACTATTTACAAATAAAACTTCAAAATTATTTACATCACAGTGGTCAAGTTACACCTCAGTAAATTCTATTTTGTAAAGTCCAGAATTTTAACTAGCAATATCAAACACATTGAATGTAACCTGAGTAAATGGGCCCTGAATAATACCTTATCTTTCTTTCTTTATTTATGATTAATTTCAATTAGGAAACTCTGGAGTATGGTGAGCTCATGATAACCCAGTTATTTGTGATTAATGTATGCTCTTTACTTGACATATTCTTATTACAAACACAACAAAAACCCATGTACTCATAACAAAAAAATATTTAAATTCCTGAGGAATGTTAATCAGCTTTATATACACCTTTATATTTCGATTTAAATACCACAATAAAAGTTAGTTATACGGATTACTTTCAATACTCCAAATAATGTAAAATACCATCATAGTTCACTCTCACCCATCGCAATAACCTTCATAGTTTATCAACAACAACAAATTCTAAAGCGTTACCTGGAATTTCTTGAAGATCCCTGCTCCGTTGATGATGATGCCATTAAGTTGTTTTCGTGGTACTGCTCTGCTCCCGCCTCCAGATATTAGTAGTTGAACCCCTCTAAGTTATGCTGCAATGCTGTTCATACACGATACATCCAACTCCAAATCCAATTATTACTCTTCTTTAATAATTGTTTAATTTAATTCACGTTACATAACGTCACTACACGAGCTTGTTAAAAAAAATATAATTTGCACGTCAATAAAATTTAGACTCGGCACTATCCCGCGTACAAATTATGAAGCTAACACCGTACTATTTAATTTAAAATAATTTTCAATACTTACAAGCTCGTGATAACTTCGGTACGTAGTCTGAAGCGATGAAATTACTAAAAGACCTCTATTAATTTTCTTAAAGTATTTATACAATTTACGCTGCCACCTCTCGGCCGCATTTCACGCAAAGTCCTTCATTTACAATATATAAATATATATATAAATGTGTGTGTGTGTGTGTATGTATATATAAAATTAGTTGGTGTTTTGTCAAAGAGTAACATCATGATCTAAGCTTACTGGGACACATTTTCGGACCTATATTCACTTTTAAGTAACTGAAAGGAAGATAAATTCCTAGTAATTATACACTTTTGTGTGCATAAAGTTTAGAGTTATTTCAGCAAATTTATGAATACATTATGACAAGAATAAACTTCCAGATAAATGTACTCCATACATAAATTATTACTATGTAGGTACATATTATGACTAGTGAACAATCATCATTGCCCTTTGCCCCTAATTCAGTTGTCTGCCTTATGTGGTCTTACACTTTCATATATACAGGACAAAGGGTGTAAACTACAAGCAAGTTACATGACCCCTCATACTAAGATTTTTTGTTGCAGAGGTGTATTATTTCATTTTGACAGTTTCACAAACTAAGATCAAATGCCTTCAAAATCATGTCACTCAAATAAAGTTAAAGATCAACTCGTTTAAAATTGGACCTATTTGAATGAGTCCATGAGTATCTCCTGCTGCTTATCTGTATTTACATTATTTCTTTTGCAAAAACAATTCTAATTTTGATGTTGAAAATGCTTTGGTTATTTTGCCTTAAATCTCAATATCTCTGTCTGTTTCAATTGTATCCCTTCCTCATGAGTCATGGTGAAATAAGAATAAAGTATACTATAAAATATTAGTAGCACTATGCCCACATATTTAATGAGCTTGTAGAAGAAAATTTGTTAAAATCAGAGTCGTCTACAATAGCATTCCTAAAATCAAAACTTAATAGTTAATATAACTTTCTAGTAGACTGCTATTTAAAAGTGGATTATTAAGTATATCTTAATCAGCCCTCATATCAATATCTGAATGTGTACAACTTTCTTATGAAACATTCAAACATAATTTGATTGATCCTTTTCACCAATTTAGGTTTGCTGTCTTATGACACAAAAAGTATAATTTACGGTATTGTCCAAAATATAGTTTTACATAAGCAATGCCAAATAAAAATGAGGCAGTGTGTCCAGTGCATTTTGTATTTCTTTTTAACTTTGCCTATATTACACTTTCTTTAAAAAAATATATTTTTTATGAAGTTTCAGCACAGATAACTCTTTCCTCAATAACATACACCACGAAACAATATTTCAACAGACTAACAACACAAATTTAAAAATATGAACATAGTGATAAAAACGTAAAGAACCTAATAATAGGACCTTATATAGATTCACATTTTTAAGATGTCTTAAAAAAACCCATCAAAGCCGAATTATAGTAGAATAATAATTGTATAATAAAAATTAACATTATCTATCTTAAATTTTTTAAAAATAAGAAGAACAATTCAGCTTGACATTTTTTCATACAACAAAACTAAGTATAAACTCAGGACTGTACTCGATCAACTATTGTTAATAGTTTTAAGATCCTAATGCACCTACAGGTACCAAGTTCATATAACACAGTCATCGTTTAACAAAGATTGATTTAAATATAAAAAAAGGTTGAAAGAAATAAAAAGAAATTCAAAATTTCTCATTTTTAAGCATATGACTGTAAGCACTTTATCATAAAGCTCTAATATGTAACATTGTCCTTTATTTTCAAAAAAAATTAATATAAATATTAGCAAATAAAGATGTATAAAAAATACAGTTTTCAATGAAATATAAATCCATATATAATTAAAAATTGTAACAATAAAAAACAAAATACCCATTGCTGTGTGGTAGTGCATTATTGAGTTGCATATTTTCTAATACTTTAGTTTAAAAACATTGATTTTAATTTCCAATATATTCAAATATTGCAACTCAATAGAATAAAAAAGTATCCAACTTTGCTCATACCACTAGCAGCAGACTATATATATATATATATACAATAAAATTATCATTCTCAATTTACATACAATATATATATATATATATATATATATATATATACAAGGTCCTGCAACAGTGCGTTGTTCTTCTATAGCCCTTAAACATGTTAGGAATTTCGTTCTTTTACAGAACTATAGTGTTCTCCAGGCTGCTTTTCAGGAAAATATTTTCACTTATATAGTGTGACTCAAAAAAGTGTGTCACTTTCGATTTGTTTTTTAAATAAAATGCCATAATTTTTGTTTTGTTTTTTGGATTCTCCTGAGATTCTTTAAATATTCCTAAAAATGATCAAAATCGCCTCAATATTCTCAGAAAAAGAAATAATATTAAAAAAAAAGATTTTGTACTACTGAGTTTGAAAATCTTTAAAAAATATGAGAAATACTTTGAAATCGAAACTGAGTGGGAAATCTATTTGAGAAGGTCTCTAGTTGTCGCTGATCTAAGTATCTCAGATTTAGGTTTCACAAGGTGTCCAGAATTAAGTGCTATCTCTTTCCCAATTCAAAGCAAATTTTCTCTACTTTTTCAAGTGGAACACCCAGTATATTTTTTCACATGTCAATTAGGTATTAAAAAACGAACATTTTTTGTTTTAACACTTTTTTAATATTCCTGATGGTTTCGTAGATATGTGCCAAAACAAGAAAATGCTTTGCATTGAAGAATTTTCCAGAAAAAACGTAGCTAGCTTTGGAAAAAGTTCATTTGTTGTGTTGTTAAGTGTCAATTCAGAAATTCAAGATTTCACTATCAACTTCACCAAAGTCTAACCGATGTTGATTGTCAAAGACGTGCCGAATTTTGCAATTGGGCAAAGCTAAAGCTGCAAGAGAACATTTTGTTTTTCATGAAAATTTTATTTTCTGATGAAGCTACTTTCCACAGGAGTGGATGTGTTAACCGTCACAATTTCCATTATTATTCAATAAAAAATCCCCGGTTAATGATTGATCGTCACCATCAATGGTTACTGAATAGGAATTATAGAAAATGAAACAGTAATAGGCCCCCACTTTTTAACAGTCATTTTAGTGGGCAAATGTACTTAAATTATTTGCGAAATGATTTACCTGGCTTGCTTATAAACATGCCAAGGCATATTAGCATCCACATGTGATTACATTACATATGATTTTACAATGCTCCACCCGAAGGTACTACATTGGCCAGGAAGCGAGTTTTTTTTACCTGGAAAATTTTGAATTTTGCCGAATCCTTGCTGTTCCAAGCAAGGTAGGGATCTTTAACGTGCGTGACAACACTCACACACGGGACCTCCATTTTACCTCTCATCCGAACGAGGGTGTATTTTTGCGAAAAATGCTCGCCTAACATTTTTCAAGCGGACCGTGTCGGGATTCGAACCCGGGACCTTGGGCGTAGAAGTCACACACATACCACTACGCCACGGAGCCGCCTCACATGTGATTACAGCAAGAAGGAACACCAGTACATTTTTCGCTAGAAGTAAGGAGGCATCTTAATACTATCTTCCCTGAACGATGAATTGTAAAAATGGACCTGTCAATTGGCCTGCCAGTTCCCCAGACACGACTAAGATTGATTTCTTTCTATGATGATATGTAAAAGAAGTTATGTACAAAGACCAACCTGCTACTGTAGAAAACATGAGACAAAGAATTATAAATGCATTTGCTAATATTGAAAGTTCTGCGTAGTGTTGATGAATCCTTTAGAGGATGGGTAGAGAAATGTCTGAATCAAGGTGGAAGAAATTTTGAACATTTATTAAGATAATGTTGTTTTAGTGTTGTTATTTGTAATTTTGTTCAGTATTGCTTGTTGTTTAGTTGTTTAGTATATTTTTTTTCGATAGTGTTTTAAATAAATTTGCTGTGTTCAAAAATATTAATAAATAGTGAGTTTTTGACAAATAACTACAAAACCATTAGAAATATTAAAGTGTTAAGAACAAAAAATGTTCATTTTTTAATACCTGATTGATATATGAAAAAGTATTCTGGGTGTTCCATTTGAAAAAGTAGAGAAAATTTGTTTTGAAAAAAATAGCACTTAATTCTGGACACACTGTGAAACCTAAATCTTAGATATTTAGATCAGCTTGTCGCTAAAGACCTTCTCAATAAATTTCCTACTCAGTTTCAATTTCAAAATATTTCTCATATTTTTTAAAGATTTTCAAACTCAATAGTAAAAAAAAAAATTTTTTTAATATTATTTTTTTCTCCGAGAATATTGAACCGATTTTAATAAATACTCTAGGAATATTTAAAGAATATCGGGAGAACCCAAAAATAAAAAAATATATAGGGCATTTCGTTTAAAAAACAAAAATCAAAAATGGCGCACTTTTTTCGGCCACACTATATAAGTGAAAATGTTTCCCTGAGAAGCAGTCTGGAGAATACTAAAGCTCTGTAAAAAAACGAAATTCCTAACATGTTTGCTATAAGAACCATGCACTGTTGCAGGACCCAGTATATATATATATATATATATATATATATATATATATATATATATATAATTTAGATAAGATGTTATAAATTTCTTGGGATGATTTTGGTCAAAATAAATAGTAATTTAAAAATTTTTGTTCTATTACTTAACGTTTCGGCAACACATTTTTGCCATAATCATAAGTCTATAAAATAAAAAAGATGTAGTCAATCAATTACAAACATGATAACTTACATTAACTGTTGTTCATAAATATATAATAATTTAGTTAATGACAGTGACACTACTTCATTTAATTGAAAGTAGTATACACAATAAACTGATATAAAACTGCTAGATCTCGATTGATAAATTGACATAATCATTGACACATGACTAACATAGATGTTTTAAGATAAAAATAAAAAGTTCAGTAATATTATTGATTATAAAAACGAGAATATACTATGCTTAAATTTTCCATATCTTGTTTGTTATTCATAGAGCTGGCGTCTTTGAGTATGTGGAAGGATTCCAAGAACAAGCGTTTTTTATAATTTTCTTCAGTTTCCATAATTTTAACTTGGTTATACTCCGGATTGTGTTTGGTGGCATACACATGTCTAGCTAAGGCGCAATTGTTTTTACCAAGTTTTGCGTCACTGCGATGTTGTGTCATTCTATTGCGTAACCACTGATTAGTTTGTCCCACATAACTGAGCAAGCAACTGCATTTGATCTTATATACTACATTGTTACATAGTGGTACCTCAGTCTTATCTTTTAATTTTGTAAACATGCTTTTAGTGATTTGACATAATCATTTGTAATTATAACATTAGGTTGTTTTAGTATTTTAGTAAGCAAAGGAGTAAGTTTTTCTATAAAAGGTAGTTTTTTATAAATCAATTGTGTATTTATAATTCTAGGTGTTCTTAATGTGTTAGAAAAAAGAAGTTTTTTTAACAAGTAATTTGGATAACCATTATTTAACAAGGTAAGTTCTAATTCTTTAAGATTCTTAGTGTAAAAAGAGGGATCAGAAATTCTTTCAATTCGAGTTTTTAGATTCAAAACAGTATTAATTTTATGATGCATTGAATTATTATTATTATTATATATTTATGAACAACAGTTAATGTAAGTTATCATGTTTGTAATTGATTGACTACATCTTTTTTATTTTATAGACTTATGATTATGGCAAAAATGTGTTGCCGAAACGTTAAGTAATAGAACAAAAATTTTTAAATTACTATTTATTTTGACCAAAATCATCCCAAGAAATTTATAACATCTTATCTAAATAATAAATATAAAGGTCATTAAAGTATAAAGAATTATATATATATATATATATATATATATATATATATATATATATATATATATCCATAGATGGTTATAATTTGTAAAAAAAAAACAAAATAATCATTGCTCTGTGGAGTTCCATATTCCCTAATACTTTAGTTTAAAAACATTCATTTTAATTTCCAATATATACAACTATTATAATTCAGTAGAATAAAAAAGTATCCAATTGTATATACAATAAAATTATCATTTCAATTTACATATATAGAAGACAATTAAATATAAATATAAATAAAATATAATATAACACAATATAAATGAGACTAGTGAAAACTGGGTGGCTGGCGTAGAAACAATTTGGTGACACGATAAAAAATATTTAAAATAAACTAAACATTAAATGTGCTTCAAAATCACAGTTCTGCATACTACATCTTCTCGTACTTTACTCTTATTTGTTATATGATTGTGATAAACTCAAAATTTGTAATTTCATTTTAACATGACATCGTCTTATTATGTCTTCAACTTGCCTTAAAAAAGAACTTCAAAAGATCTGACGAGCAAGTAATACTTACATAGTTTCAGATTCATCTAGCAATGGTATGATATCCAGAGCTTCAGCAAAAAATGTCCTAAAACAAATGCAAATTAGTGCAAGCACCATTAGCTCTAATATAGAATTCAAATAAATTAATCTATTTTTTAACAGGTTTAATTAAAACTATTGTTTTGTATAAAAAATTTAGAAAAGAAATTTGTTTTATTTCATGCTATAACTTCAATACAAATTATTGATTGTTTTGCATTTTAAACTTAAATGTAAATGGTCTTAATTGTAATAAGAATGGGCAATTGAATAAAAATAAAATATGTAACCTATGTAAATAAGATATGCAATTTGACACATTTTACTTGGCAATTATGAGACACCTTGAATGTTGGCCAACTTGGTGATACATTTGTATTGTAAGATAAGTTGCTCCTATGCAGTGGTGCTGTTCAAAGTAACAAAAACGGTCTTCAAAATACAACAACTATCATGCCATGTACCATTTAAAAAAAGGAAACAAGTGAAAATAACAAAGACCAGATGCCAACAATGAAGTACAGCAAGAAGATATTAATGTTTCTAAAAGATTCAAATAAATGGATATGTATCTTAGGAATGACTCCTGAAGATTGAAAAGTCGATGCTATTTGCTTTTGTTTCGTGATGATAGAAAAAACTAAATATATTTTATATTTCTAGCAGGTGCTTTGATTAAAAAAATATTCTAAAATAGTTGTGTATTGCACACTAAACGGCGTTATTTTTTTATTAATAATATATTAATTGAAAGTATAACTTAGCAGTCTGATCTGAACTGTTGTACAGGTTTCAATAAATCTCCAGCCTTACTCAATTGCTTTATTTGGTATCATTTTTGTAAAATATTACTAATCTGTCAAATTGCATAATACGAAAATTTTGAATCAATGTGGTTATAGAAATGTAGTTCTCATAAAATTTAAAAAAGCAAAACTTTAAGGTTTGTTAGTTTATGAGTTAAACGTTAAATTACTAACAAATATATTTGCATTTTGTAACCAATTTTAATAATGGTAGCAATAATATCAATAACCTGTGTGTACTAAGTGTAGAACAATCTATGCTTTATAATTGTTAAACAGCATTTATACCAATATGTGACTTTTATTAATGAGAATTTATTTATTCAATACAATTACTAACCATGTTTGCTTTAAGCACATTTAAACATCAATGTGATTTTGAAATCATATAGGTATGTTTGGTTTTCAAAATTTCTGTTTAAATTATCTGTGACGTATAAAATTTAATACTTGTTAAAAAATTCCAACTGCCGCATATTGTATTTTCAGAAAGGGAAGGTTCAAAGTTTCCTAATTTTTATAAAAAGCAGGTGTAAGACCCATGTGAATATTTTGTGATATTATCTTCAAGAACTTTGAAAGACACTTGCAGCACCTTGATAAAAAGGAAAGTGAAAAAAATCATCAACTTGGATAAACAAACCTCAGATTAAAAATATCTATTTGCAATTTTATAAAAACTGTCATCGTGAACCACCGTAGCTCAGCATTGGAATGCCGCAACTAGCAACAAACGTAAATTGGGAGTGGAGAACCAAAGAAAACCAAAGAAAATAATTTGTTCTGCTGAAACAAGAAAATTATACTTTGTGGATTCCTAAGATTTGAATATAACTACTAACAAAAAACCCTAGGATACTGCAATCCGCAAGGTACTAAAATCCCATGTGTTCAATATAATAAGTATATAATCCTTAAAAAGAAATAAATGTAATGATACCTTGACTGTTGTTGACCAGAAAGTTATTACAATATCGTATTATGTAAAAACATTGGAAAATAGTATGTCCTACTATACGCACTCTTACAATAACAATTCCTGTAACTAAATGGTTGGTGTCAATAAGTTAGTAAACAATAAAGTTGAAATCGTAAAAAATTTAGAAGCCCACTGTGTGTTAGTTTTTTTAGGTAAGATCTTCAAACATTTATCTGTACTCTCCTAATTCACAATATGTATGCGTTGAAGTGATCATCAACTCTCAGAAATCGAAGGTATTATGTAGAGTTCACAAATACCATGCATAAGAACGTGAAACTTAACCCATAATAAACTAAAACAGATAAAATATTAATAAATAATTGCCGAAAGAGTACCTACCAAACACACAGACGAGGACAGTAATAAAAAGAATATTCATTTAATTGTTAACATTAATTATAGAACATTTCACAAAAATATTGTAAGCGAGAACAAAGCAAAAGTCACCCAGTTCAAAGAGTGACAACCACATATTCAAATTAAATATAAAACTTATGTTTAGATACGCGAAACCAGAATTTGTAGTACCAAATAGAGTCTAACTTGACATTCTATAATTGATAATAATAATAGCGGAAATGTTATACATAATTAAATAAAATATATTGAAGCAAGAAAATAAATGTAACTTATTCAAAAATAGTGAAGCACTCAAATTTTCTGAAACCCAAACATTTTATAAAATTATGAAGTAGCTACAATAATTTCTGCATACACCTTGTATAGTGATATTGTTTAAAAATCTTTTATATAAGTGATATAAATGAAGTCAAACACATTTAGTCAGTATTTTAATTATTGATAATATATAAAAGAAACACATCTAACAAAATTCAAATAAATCGATTTAGGTGGTTGAAGGTTGAACATAATTCTATTGTATCTTCTGTTTATGTCCAAATTAGGCACAAAGTTACGAGTTCTACAAAAGGCTACTCCAATTTCACTCGGACATTCGCTGATAAAACTACTTCTTACTGAAAAGATGTGGAAAGTTTTAAATGTCGGCGATCTTCGCGTCGCACTTCATTTACATTAGCCTTTAAACACGTGGCTCGATCTAGTCGATTCATCAATGGTTCGTATTGTTAAACTTAGAGTTCTAAGAATTTTTTCCTCTTTACTTTTCCAGCGCAACAAAGATAATAAAGATAAAATAGAAAAAAAAACAAAATGTCTAGCAACAAATTTATAAGATGATTTAACAATTCATTAGAATTAAAATTAACAAAAAAAAACTTAAGTTCTGGTTTCGTTTCGTGTAAAATTGCCATAACTACGTAAATGTAATGAGTTCTAAAACTTCGTGTGGGCCATTATTAAAAGATGGATTACAAATAGTTCCAGTTACCCTCGAAGACCTTTTGATGTTTGGTCAACTACCATCTGGGGTAAACCAGTTTTTTAAAGAAAATTTACAGGCCATCTTGCTGTTTGTGTTCCAGAGCCGTTTCGCTGTTGGATATTATTGGTAATTTTGAAGACGAATTTTGCTTCTAGCCTGTAAGTCTACTTTTTATTGTGTAACAAGCTGTTTGTTTATTTCCTATGATTGGAAAATTTAAATTACTCATCTCCTATGGAATTGTGATTTGTCGCACGTTTGATTATTACGTACATCTTGGTAAAAATAGTAAAAACTTTTCTGTAAATTGAAGTGTAACGCTAATATGTTACTTATAACTTGTTTTCCGAAATACAATGGGTTATTTTGAACAAGAATTATAAATTTAACTAATTATATATGTACTTACAGATTGTAAATCTATATCAGATCTGGTATTGGTAATAAATTGACCTACGTTTGTGCTTTACTAAGTTTACAAAAGTTATTTAAATATCTCACTGAACAATTAATTAAAGGTTTTCTGTAAATATTTATTTATTTTTTATATGACAATAATATTTAATTTCAATACACGTATAAAATTTGGCTATACCAAATTCTCATTTCTGTTAACATTCTTAAGACCCCCTTTTAAAAGTTAGACATCGTGTTTACTAAGTGATTAATTTTAGAACTTGTTTATGCTACAAATTGAGCAAAGAGTCACATTTGCACAAGTAGTGATGGTATGAGCTCCAAATCCAACTGAAAACTAAACTTAATATTTTTTAATACTTTTAGTATATTTTTTTGTAAAGAAACGCAAACTGCTGTTTCATGTTATTTATTTAACCCCCATGTTTTATTACAGGTACAGAGTATACAAATTTAAGATCAAACCTCTTCATGGTTTTGAAACAGAATTTAGTCATCAAAGTTTCTACATTTTTGTTTGATGATATTTGCTTGTAGTTGTTTATTTTATAAGTGCAGTGGCGCCCTGGTTTTTCCATTAATTATTAACCAATCCTCCCTAATTGTCTCTCCCTGCAGAAATAGAGTTCAGAGTTAGTCCAGAAGTCTCCCTAAAGTCAGTTACCACCTATGGATAAGAATTACATCTTATGTTTGACTTTTGTGGGAAGTTGGCATAGCAACCAACAAAACAATCCCTCCAAAAAAATATTACAATAGTTGTACTATGATAATTAATTATTTAAAGAAAAGACAAATATTTTGAAATGGGAAAATGAACATAACACAATGAAAACCTAGAGACTGATTTAAGATAGGAAATGCATTTAATTAAAAGATATCTGAAGGTGGTGTGCTATAAGTTACTTTTAACAGCTTTATTTAAGCAATCATGTAAAAAACTGTTTTGCTAGCAAAAAGCAAGTAAAGAAAATAAACATTTGTATGCATTAAATTAATCAATTATCTACACTACTTGTTAAAAGGTTTAGTCGAATTTTACATAAATTGGATCTAAGAAACAAAATACTGAAATGAATGCAAGCAAATAACATCACAGAGGGTGCAATTACCATTTTTTGGTTGTCTGGTTTGGTGATAATCTTAAAAAAAAATTAAGCATAATTGGTATCACATATCTAACAAATTAAGAGATTGTGGAAGAGAAAAGTATCAAACACGGGTGTGCGTTCGCTCCAGTAAAGTGATCCATTCCTATCCTCGTACCTCTTCCTTAATTACCTTAAAAAAACATCATCTTCCGTAAAGGTGTAAATACACTCACTTCGTCTTCAGAATTTGGAAACAGAAGAAACTACTCCAACGCAACTCTGACCTTCCGAAGACAAAAGAAGGCTGCCTTTAGTTCCAGCGAACAAGTAGGTAAGCCCTGGCTATTTTGATTTAGTTGGCTTTACGCACGATGGCAATAATTGCAGCCAAATTTGAGGACTTAACAATTTAGGCCCAGAGTTATGCAGTGATTAACGGCACAGATAAAACAACAATTTGTACATGTTAAAAAATCATAGCAGTCGTATACAATTATAGGTGGAAAAGGTAAGCATTTTACAAATTCCAAGTCAAATATAAATACTGCTTTATCAACGGCAAGGAATGAAAATTCAATAAAATGGCATCAAAGATGTGTAAACTTGACTCCTGATTATATTTATAAAACTTTTAAAAATGAATGTGTATTGAAAGTAGGCAAACTTAATAAAAACAATGTTAACTGTCACTCTTGCATTGAGGACAAACTTAAACGAAGTCGTTTTAATAGACTGTCAGGAATTCATACAAGTAAGGCATTTGAGTTATTGCATATTGATGTTTGGAAAGAATCATCAGTTATTAGTGCCAAAAGAGCTAAATATTTTTTAGGTATTGTAGATGATCGTTCTCGTTGGATTGCTGTCCATACAACCCAAAATAAAAATAAAGCTTGTAAAAGAATTAAAAATTTTTTGTTCGTACTGAACAGATGTTGGTTTGAAAGTAGCGTCTGTTCGATCAAACAATAGCATGGAATTTTGTTCAAAGGAGATTAAAAATAATTTTTCTAGTGTTGGCATCAATCGCCAATTAACAAGTGTCTACTTTCCCGAAACAAAATAGTGGAGCAGATAAAATCAATTTCAATGCAGTAGATGAGATAAAAGCATTGTTAATAAGTTCACAGTTAAATTTTTAATTTTTAGGGCAGAAGCATTACAATATTGTGTCCACATCCATAACCGCATTACACAGGCCACCAATCCTGATAAAACGAGTTGTTTATGAAGAAAAAACCTCGAATATCACATTTTAAGTTTTTGATTTGTTAGCTTTTGTTCATGTACCTAAACGTTACCAAACGAAAATTGAACCTGAATCATGAAAATACATTAAAGTAGGATATGCTGCTTTTACACATGGTTACCAGGTGTTTGACCCTATACACAATACTGCAGTTGAGCTAAAACATATTAAATCTGTTTTGGGTGTTAATGGAATATGTAACGTTGTTACGTACAATTTTGACTATGCTAAAGATCCTGTTTCAGTAAAATACTGAAAACCTTGAGTACTAATAAAAATGGTTGCTGATTAACTCAGTGGGGATAGGTGCTGTAAGTGTTTGAAGAGGTTTCTACAATGCTGTCAGGTATGAAATGTCTTAATTGGGAAATACCTTGAACGTCACCTAATCTCACAGGGTTGCTAGGGAAAAGTTCTAGAAAGAATAACTGGGGACGCCAAAACCAGAGATCAGGAGAGTGATTATGGCTTTAAAATGTACCTGAAAAATCATTATGGAAAATATTACTTAAACATAAAATAAACCCTAACCATAAAGATACATATACCTATTTAATACTGCTGACTGCAAAGAAGGTTTCTAAAAGCAAATGTTCAATGACCTGAATATTCGATCACGCATCTAGATAATTGCAAAACAATTTATTATATCAAAACTGCAAGTATACTGCTACAATAATGGAAACAAAACCAAATGTCTTTACACTATTATACAGTACTTGTTTCTAACTATATAGCACACTTACATTTTCATTACAAATACATAATACAGTCTTAAGCAAGTATTAAAAATCAAATATATTAGAAATCTAATTAACTAGAGTCTTAAACTAAGCATGCAGATGTAATAAAGGTATATTTTACCAGTTGAGACATGAAATTAAACAATTTTTTTGTACAAACGCTCTCTCTGGTATATTGTCAGATGGATTTATAAATATCTGACACGTGATTGACTATTGTTATGGTATATACCACAAGATGCCTAGAGGAACTTCATCATCTTCAATATGGTTATTTCCAACACAAGGTTGTTGATCTGAAAACTAATGTGCCTCTAAAATTGAAACTAACCCACCAGTAGGATATTATCCGAACATGATTAACTTCCAGTCTTATTCGATACCTTTCTAATCAAGATAATTAACCTACTGAAGTGGCATGTTCGAGGGTTGGATGGTACATACAAAGTGATTTATGAAAAAATGGATCTGCCCTCCCTAAAATCATTCAAAACATCCTCAGCAAACTTCGAACAGAGGAATTAAGAGTAAAAATGAACATACCTCATATAGTTTTTTTTTATCCAATCTATATGTATATTTAAATTTACTGATATCGAAACTAAACCAGAAATAGGAATTTTCCATTTATTTGAGTAGGCACAAATCTGCATATGACCTGTCCTCATGCACCGCCGATAGATTACCAGCGCCAGCAAAATATCTTATTAATCAAAACAAATGAATTACGAACTACTAATTTAAAACAAGTTACAAAGAGGACATCACCTCGAACCTTTCAAAACCGACATAGTAAATTTGACAACCTTTGAATATGAACCATATATGATACAAATTAATTTTACCTCAGATCAAAATTTTTAGTAACCTAAAAATTATATTTCTTAAAAGAAATAACCTAATTCTATTGGTGAAATTTACTAATACAGAAACTATTAAAATGAAATATGATTATATATCCAATACTAATGAGTCAGTCATAACTGATTCAGTTGCTGCAGTTCCAGTTCCAGAAATTACCAAAAGTATTATACTACTGGTAATCCATGTGTGTTTATTCGTTCTGACGAACCCAAAGTATATGTTAATATTCAATGGAAACCACAAGAAGTTGTAGTAAGGATGAGACACGTACTGATGTGTATTATTAGGATGACTCAAATAAGTGTTGTTCAAATAGTCATATTAAATGTTTCTGTCTCAAACAGGGTTTGGATTTTAATCCAAAGCAATTTGATTTTTCAAATCTTTTAAAAAGTGAGAGTATTTGAGTTTACTCAATGTGACGAACGGGGTAAAATTTATTAGGTTAGAAAATGGTTATCACTTGTGTCAAGAAAAGTATATAACTAAATTATTGGAATGTTTCAAGATTAATTTAGGTATCCCTGTACACATAACTATGTGTATTGGATGTTTTTTTTTGTAACAATAATGAAAATGCAAAAACTAACTTGACATTAAAGAAACTGCTAGGGAGGTTGCTATTTCTAGCAAGTAGGCCACGACAGAATATTTTGTTTTTAGTAACTTATTTTGCCCAATTTTCCTGTAATCCGAAAAGTGGACATTATAACTGTTTATTGCAGGTGCTTAAGTATGTTGGAAACACTAAAGATATTCTGTTAATGTATTATGTTCTAATTTCCAGGAATTAGTAATTTGTACAGATGCTTCATGGGTTAAAGCTGAAGATTCTCGCAAAGCTTTTAGTGGGTTTCTTTGTTCGCTAGGTAATGTTTTTATAGATTAGCCTTGCAATATGCTAAAGTGTATATCTAAAAGTGCCATGGATGCTGAGTATGTTGCTATGGATTCAGTCTGCATTGAAATAATGTGGATTTCCAAGACACCTGCAGAATTTAAAGGTTTTGCTTTAGCTACATTAAAACCAATAGTATTGTGCAAAATCAATCTACAATACCTTTTTCTAAAAAGTGTATAGTTAGTAATAGGACTAAACATATTAATGCCAAGTATCATACCATTAAAAAATTGTTAAACAAAAATTGTCTTTTACTTAGATATGTAATACAAAGGAAAGCATAGCAGGCTTTTTAACTAAACAATTGTTACATGAAAAGTTCCTTAGTTTTGTTTAGTTTCTCTGTTTTTAAAAATTTATAAATTGAGAAAAAATTGTGCAAAATTCATAATGTTGTGCCGCTGCTAAAAATAATAATGGTGGTCAGCTGATTATAAAAACCTGTTGTGTTATATTAATATTGAATATACTAGATTATTATATGATGAAACCAATTTCAACTGTCTAATAATTCACTATATTTATCAAGAACCGCATTCTATAATCTACATAACAGAATCCATAAGTAGTTTATGCGTTTTAAGGATGGCCGTGAAGATGTAAATGATGACCAACATGTTGAGCAATTGAAATTTATAATAACCGAAGATGCCATCAAAACTGTGCATAAATTAATCAAAGATCAGCCAAAATCTTCATTGAAAACAATGAAACTGAAATTGAATATTTTTAAAACATCAATTTATTGCACTTTGACCAATCATTTGGGCTGCCAACAGGTGTGTTCAAACTTTGTTCCACACAACTGACTGAGGATCAAAAACTGAGCCGAATTAAACTGAAATTTCTTGTATAATATTGTGATTGATGATGAAATGAGGTACTTTCAATACGAGCCAAAAAATAAACTGCAAAGTGCAAAATGAAAGCATTCAAATGAACCTAATCCAAAAAAATTCTTTTGGAGAAGTCATAAGTGAAGATAAAGTTAATTTGTTTCCAAGGTTCCAAAGAAATAATTCATAAGAAATTCAATCAAGCTGATCAGACAGTTTATTCTGTGTTTCATCCTGATATTTTGAAGGGTTTTGTGCAGCATATTCATCATATTAAGCCAGAATATCGTGAAGATGGAAGTTGGTGCTTGTTGCAACATAATATGTGATATCATCCATTGGCGCTTGTGACTGATTTTTTTACCAAAAATCGGATTTTAACGATCAATCATTCACTATTTGCCTGATTTAGCATCGTAGAATTTCCGCCCATATGGAAAAATACATTTTCCAACGAAAGAAAGTCTTATGCCAATGTAAAGCCTATCCAAAAAGCTTGTACTGACATTCCCAAGGATATCTCTACAGACGATTTAAAATACTCATTCAACATTCCATGACCATAGAAAGGAAAAATTGACAGAAAAGTTATCAAGGCACGACATTTGAAAGGAGGAATACCCAGAGAAATAATTGAAATAGAGAAAATGCCATCAGAAGAGATGGGAGAAAGAAGAACAATGAATCCAGTGCCATTGAGAATCAAACCATAACCCAAGGAAGGAAAATGTGAGAAATATACAAAGAGATGGCACGAAAGGTAGCAACGATAATAGGAAGACATGCACAGAGATCGTGAATCAACCTGGAACGTCAAGTAGGCAAGATTTGTAGAAACAGACAAATCAAACAGCAAAAGTATAAAAATTAATAAATATGAACATGCGCGTGAATTTATATAACTTGATTTGGAAAATGATTTAAAAGTGAATGAGAAATATGATTTACTACCTATAATAAAACTACAAGTACAAGGAAAGAGATTAAATTACTTTTAGACACAAGAGCTGAAGCAACATTAGTTAGTGAAGCTTTTCTAAAAGATAATTCAGATGAGTTAAGGCCGAAGGTCATACCTATTAAAACAAATAATTTAGTATCACCAAATAATAAGAAGTTTGCAGTTATCAACAGTATCATAATTCTGAAAGTGAAATTGGAAAAGATTGAGATTGAGCAAAATTTTTTAGTAGTGCCAGGATTAAGAGTTGATGCCATTCTGGGAATGGATTTCATTAGTAAGATGAAGGGTATAACAGATATAGAGAATAAAGTAATGATTATGAAGGATGAAAAGATTAAACGGGATGGAGTCCATATAGAAAAAGAAGGAGATTGTATGAATTTGAATCAATTTGAAAAGGAGATAAAAGGTAAAGGAGATATGAGTTTAAATGTTAAGTGCTCCAGTGAAGTTAGAAAAGAAGTTGTATCGTTTTTAAGGAAAAGGTCAGAATTATTGGAAAATGCAGAAGATAATGTTGAAGAAATGGAAATAATAGATGAAATGGATGAAAATAGTATGATTGCAGGAGTTGAAAAAGTGATAAAGGAACTTTCTGTGAATGTAGGTTTTAAAAATAAAATAAATAAAGGTAGTAAAATATTAGATAATGGTAAAATAATTTAGAAAGCAGAGCTTAATAATTCGTTTGGGACAATTTCTATTAAAAATCAAATCTTTGTATGAAATGGCATATGTATAAATATGGGGGAATGTCATTTGGTTTGTCAAAACATTTATTTAATTATGCAGATGTCAGAAGGAATTGGAATGCTAGGAAAAAGAAAGAAATTGGTGAAGTGAAAGCGGACAAAAGAGTTAAAACTATAAATATAAATCATTTTGATAGAGAATTAGAGGATAATGTAGAAAAGAAAGAAGTAATGTTGTTGTTAAATGTCCAGGTGAAGTTGAAAATGAAGTGGCATCTTTATTAAAGGAGTAATATTTTGAATTGGTAAAGAAAGAGTTAAGAATTGCTACTGTGAAAGCAAGTTAGAAGTTATTAATACTAAACCATTTAAGACTAAAGTTTATGCATATAATGAAGATTGATTGAAAGATGTCCCTTGGTAAATAATGCAAGTAGGCTGAATAGGGAGATTCTAGGCTACATCTTTTATGACATGAATAGTATTGCTAGTTAGGTGCTAAATGAAAGAAAGTTTTGTTTGAAATGAAACTTAATGAAACCGTGTGTAAATATGAAAAAATAGAAATAAAGGATAGAAATGTTAGATTATAGGTGATGTTAGGATAGAGTTAAGGAAAGTTTAGTTAATTATAAGATTTAGTTAATTTTAAGATAAAAATAGATATGTTATTAAAGAGAAAAGCCACCGTAAGAAGATGTTTATGCATGTGTATTATAAGTATTATAGGAATAGCCGTAGATAGTACGTACTTACAAATAAATATGATAAAATTACTCATTCATGCAGAAAAATTGTGCAGATTTCAAATTTTATATTTTAATTTGGGGGAAAATGATGTGATAAAGAAGTTACGAGATGTCATTAAACACCAAATTCTATGCAAAACCCATCCAAAAATAAAAAAAAAACGGAAAAAATTAAATGTCACAATAGGTACAAGCGTATTTGATTACTATTAAAATAAAAAGAAAGCCCAACTTTAAGCCATGTGCGCTTTGCATTCATTGCAGAGATCATGAAATGAATAAAACTTAAAAGCTCCATTTTAAACCAATTCGATTCAGCCGAGTGAAATACCTTATGCAAATTAATCATTTTACAATGTAAATACAAAAACCATTCAATTTTATTTAAGCCGTGTATGTAAAAATAGTTACCCTTGAGATACCTTAACAAGTGTAGATATATTATTAAACGTAAAACTTCTAGAATTTCCGTTATTAATAAATAAATGCGTCAGTTACTAAGAAATACTACTGAATAACTAATTATTTCTCCTAAATAAGTAAACGCTCTCATACAAAGAACCACGCATACATTAAAATGCCATAAAATAGATAAGAACTAGTTCATAGCTTTCTGTGTTACAATATGAAAGAAGGAAATGGCACATTACCTTCAAACGTTAGAAAAAGACCATTAACATTTTACGAGCCATAAATCATACCGACTGCATTAGCTTGACAGTAATTAGATCATTAAAACCGTGGAATCCTCGGAAATATTACATCATCTGGGTATATCATCTTTCGATACAGATCAAGAAGGATCTTGAAAATGGCATACGAGTTAATTTTGTATATAAACCAGATCTGAATAAGAACAGAATGAATTTATTTCCTAAACCATACAATATGTAACATTCATTCAGTTTTACGAGATTGACCATAAAGTTTGAGTAGAGATTTGAACGTATAAGTTCAAGCAATTCATAATTCATTGCACAAGATGCAATATGTAACTTTGCATAATTATGAAGCATAATTATTTTTATACTACACTGATAATCAAAAACTGAGCAGTATAAACTGAAACTTCTTGTATAATATTGTGATTGATAATGAAATGAGGTACTTACAATACAAGTCAAAAAACAATGGCGCCAAAGTGCAAAATGAAAACACCCAATGAACCTAATAAAAAAAATCCTTTTGGAAAAGTCATAGGTGAAGACAATGTTAATTTGTTTCTAAGATTCCAAGGAAATAATTAATAAGAAATTCAATTAAGCTGACCAGACAGTAATTCTGCATTTTATCCTGATATTTTAAAGGGGTTTGTGCGACATATTCATCATATTAGGCCAGAATATCGTGAATAAGGAAACTGGTGCTTGTTGTATGATAATGTGCACACTTGTGACTGATTTTTCGACAAAAAAATCGCATTTTGATGATCAATCATTCACCGTATTCGCCTAGTTTAGCATTTGCAATTTCCACCTACATGGAAAAATACATAATCAAATGAAGGGAAAACGTTATGTCAAAGTGTAGCCCATTCTAAAGGCCTGTACCGACATTTTCAAGGACATCTCAACAGGCGATTTAAAATACTCGTTCAGCATTCCTTGACCATGTCGCTGTATGGAGTTTAAAAGAGGCTGTTTTAAATGAAATGAACGAGTTTTGCTAAGAAAATCTTCTCATTTTGAAAAAGCCCTGTATACTTTGAAGCACACCTTGTAAATTAGCTTGAAAACTGTCAAAAACAATTTCTTAGAATAATAACATTCAAACTAGATATCAATATCAGGTTTGAAAAGATTCAATACAATTATTTGTTAATATTTTTAAATCATTGAATGCTGGAGAAACAATGCAAATACTTAAATATTCTATTGCCTTTTAAGAAAATTACTGGATTTACTAACTGTTTAGAAACTTCAGAAAAATATTATTTAATGCATTTCCAGGAAATACTAATTATACAATATTTTTGCTGAATTTCCTTATATCAATTGTGTTCCTAACAAATCTATGCAAAGATGATATGGATAAATTTAAGAGAAGCATAATGTAGCTAATGTAATTAATAAATAATTTGACTGCAATTAATATAAGTTTAGTAATTTATCAATTCAACCCTTAAAATTATGTTCAACTTGATATAATACAGTAAATAAGCATTTAGTTATTTTTTCCTCTTTGTCAAACAATATGTTTTAAATACATGTTCCTAAATATTATTTGTTTGATGCTGAGAATAGTCAGTTAAAGAAAAAGGACCATAAGGGGTACGCTTTATAAATTTTATTTTGCATGCCACTTTGTTATTTCTTAGATGGTGGGATTGATTTTGCACCTTCTTTGCCTTATACTTGTAAGCCATTTTGAGTATCAGTTTTGTTCTTAAACAAAACCCTTTTAATGCTTGCACAAGTTAGTCAATTCAGTGCTTCAGTTGTGTGTGATTGCTTGCATTAACTCTTTTGATTAATGTAAAGGTTTCTTAATAAGTCATTGCTCAATGAATTTCAGACATTTTTTAGTACAACTATTAAAATGTTCCAGATGACTCTATCAATACCATCACAAATGTTTATAGATCACCTGGTTTGACTGTGAGTAAAGATTGCTTGTTGAATGGCAATGGGAAGTATGCCCATTGACTCCAGTTTTCATGAAAAGTAGTCTCATGTCCAAAAAGTACAGAGTCAAAAAACAATCTCAATGTGAATTTGTTCTTGATTCTATTCACAAGAAACAAATCCACAAGGATAATCAATCAATTGTTGTAACTCAATATGGTAGGGATCGGTTTATGCATGTGAAGGAGTTTTAATGCAAATGCTTGAATAATGTAATGTGTGAGTTGATGTGAGCTGATATGGAGAATATTCAGTAACAGTTAACAGTAGATCAAATTCCTTTTCTTCAGTTGTAAAATTCTTGGTCTTTTCACATTTTTCATATAAAACTAATCCACTACAAATAAAATAATCCATTGAATTTTAAAACTTTTTGAATTTAGACATCTTTGTCCAGGATATATCTGGAGATGCATTCTTGATTTAGGTAAGCAAATTCTCAAATTTTCTCCCAATACCAAAATCACATTTGTTTTTCTTCTACAGAAAAATTCATTTTGAAAACTCCTTCAATCATCAAATTTATAACAGAAAAACCCATTGCTAATACTGCATTAAATTGCATCACACTGGTATTAATACTTACCTAAAGACAGGCTAACTACATTGTATTCTATTTTTGCAAAACCTGCATGGTGCATGACTAAAACTTACTATAGCTATCAGAGAAATTGTTTTATATTAACATTGTTTCCTTACATCAATGTTTTATACAATATCACTGTAAAAAAAATTATTTTATAATTTTAATTTTGTCATTCTTATCATTATTTGTTGTGAGTCAATGAATCAGTGCTTAGATAACAGTAGTTCGTTATTGTTTTAATTGGTTGTTCTTCGTTTTGGAAGCTCCTATGTATAGGTCAGCTTCATTTGGGTCCGAATTTACCAGTACTTCAAAAAACCCGGTTTGGGTGGATTATTTGTGGTGATGTGTCTTCCGATTCATCACAGTTTACTCAATGCAATCTAAATCTAGTTGAGGATTGTAATGATGTTCTAAGTAGATTTTGGCAAGTTAAGCATTATCTGCTGAAAAGGTTCTAACAGCAGAAGACTTATTAGGTGATTCATTGCAAGTAGCTGAAACGAGATTCTTTTCGTTAGAGAGGCGAACTCAAGCCAAGCCCGAATTGGCAACCCATTATTAGAATTTCATGCAGGAATACAAAGAATTGGGCCATATGACAGTTGTCGATCCTGATTCATCTAAGATTTCGTATTTCCTTCCTCATCATGGTGTGTTGAAGGAGAATAGTTTAACGACTAAGCTTCGTGTCGTTTTCAATGGCTCGCAAGAGACCACAAGTGGTCATTCTTTAAATAGTATTCTGATGGTTGGCCCAACCATACAACAAGATATATTTTCTATTTTGATTCGGTTTCGCAAACATCCAGTTGCAATTGCAGATAGGCGGCTCCGTGGCGTAGTGGTATGTGTGTGACTACTACGCCCTAGGTCCCGGGTTCGAATCCCGACACGGTCCGCTTGAAAAATGTTAGGCAAGCATTTTTTGCAAAAATACACCCTCGTTCGGATGAGAGGTAAAATGGAGGTCCCGTGTGTGAGTGTTGTCACGCACGTTAAAGATCCCTACCTTGCTTGAAACAGCAAGGATTCGGCAAAATTCCAAATTTTCCAGGTAAAAAAAAACTCGCTTCCTGGCCAATGTAGTACCTTCGGGTGGAGCATTGGAAAATCACATGTAATGCAATTGCAGCTGATGTAGATAAGATGTATCGCCAAGTCCTAGTGGAGGTGAACCAAAGATATTTTCAGCAAATCTTGTGGTGTACTTCTCCGGCTGAATCTACACTTCATTATAACTTGAATAATGTGACATATGGCACAGTTTCCATATCGTTTTTGTCTATTCGTTGCTTGACTCAACTCAGGCACGATTGTGAACATTCCTTTCCTGATGAATCCAGAGTCATCAAGGATGATTTTTACATGGACGATTTGATTTCCGGTGCTGATATAGCGTTGTCTGCACGTAAACTTTCTAAAGAATTGGTCCAAGTACTTGGTTCAGGTTGCTTTAATTTGCGCAAGTGGATTTCCAACAGCCACAAGGCTTTGGAGGACATCCCACACTCTGATATTCATCCGGGTGTTCTTGAATTTGGGATTCATGAACCCACTCGTACTTTAGGTTTGATATGGAACTTCCAATTGGATTGTTTCTTGTTCACTATTTCCATTGTTCCTAATTCAAAGATAACAAAGGGTAGTATTCTGTCGGAAATTTCCCGAATTTTCGACCCATTAGGTCTTGTAGGCCCATGTGTATTAGGTGCCAAGATGCTTCTCCAGGAACTATGGTTAGAACGTCTTGCTTGGGACGATTCTGTTCCACAGACTAAATGGCAAATTTATTGTGCAAAATTAGTAGGTCGTAACGATTTAGAGTGAGAGTGATATTCAATTGCATGGGTTTTTTTATGCCTCCATGTATGGATATGGAGCTTGTATTTTTCAACGTTCAATGAATGTTGAGGGCAATGTTGATCTTCTTTGTTCAAAGTCTAGAGTTTCTCCTCTGAAACCTCTGACTACTCCTCGGTTTGAGCTCTGCGCTGCAGTGCTTTTGACTAAACTTTCAGAGCAAGTAATCATAGCGTTAAATTTGTCTATCTCGAGTTACGTTTACTGGTCTGATTCAACTGTTGTTTTGGGTTAGTTAAAACTAATCCTAGTATGTTGCAGACCTTTGTATGCAACAGTCACTGATGTTCAGCAGCCCACTTCGAATGGAATTTGGCGGCACGTCTGGTCAGATTTAACTGTTATTTTGGGTTGGTTAAAAACTAATCCTAGTGTGTTGCAGACCTTTGTATGCAACAGAGTCGCTGGTGTTCAGCAGCTCACTTCGAATGGTATTTGGCGGCACATGCCCATCAAATGCAATCCCGCTGACCTTTTATCGAGAAGCATCAGTCCTCAAGTACTAAAGGAGTTTAGCCTGTGGTGGCATGGACCTCCATGGTTGCAAGAAGACGAGTTTTCTTGGCCTCAATTCAACATTATTTCTGAAAAACTACCAGAAATAAAACCGAACTTTTAATGTCTTTCTGTTAATATTGTCAAATGTTTTCTATTCTACTCTAACCAAACTGGTCCGAGTAACTGCATATTGTATGCGCTTTCTTAAAGATTGTTCGAGTCCATCAAATTGTCAATTTTGTCCTCTTTGTACAGGTGAACTACATACTGCTCTTAATGTATTCATAAAAATTTCTCAAAGGGAATTCCTTCTCAAAGAACTCAAAACACGGGAAGGGTGCAATTGTTTAAAGTCCTCTGTTCTGTTGTTCTTTAATCCTTTCTTGGATTCACTAGGTATGATTAGGGTTGGTGGAAGGCTTCATAACTCTGAGTTTAGTTACAATAAAAAATTCCCTTTGCTCATTTCTAGCAAGCATCCTATTGCAAATCTTTTGGTTAGGCAAAAGCACTTGTGCCTTCTTCACGCTGGTGCTCAACTGCCTTTATCTCACATGCGAGAGAGGTACTGGATTATAGGGCGAAGAAATTTAGTTAAGAAAATAGTTCGTGAATGCGTGAAATGCTTTCGATTTTCACCACATTTAACTGGTCCTATCATGGGAAATCTGCCTTCTTCTCGTATTGCTCCTACTCCTCCATTTCATACCACCCATATTGACTACGGTGGTCTATTTTTCATAAAAGAGCGCAAGGGTTGTGGTTCAAAAACCATAAAATGTTACTTATGTCTCTTTATGTGTTTCGTAAGTAAAACGACTCACCTAGAGTTAGTTACTGATATATCAACTGAAGGTTTTTTGATGGCCTTTAGAAGATTTGTTTCTCGTAAGGGTAAACCATTGTGTGTTTACTCGGATAATGGTACCAACTTCGTTGGGGACAATTCGGAGTTGAAGGAGTTAGGTAATTTTCTAAAACAGCAAGGTAATAACATTGTCAATTCAACAAACAATCAAGGGGTGGATTGGCATTTTATCCCGGCTTACAGCCTTCAGTTTGGGTAAATTTGGGAGGCAGGCACTAAGTCCTCTAATTTCCATTTGAAACGCGTTATTGGTGCTACATTGTTGACATATGAAGAGATGTACGTACTGTTGACGCAGGTGGAGTCCACACTCAACTCAAGACCTCTCACTCCTTTAAGTTCTGATTCTAATGACCTGGCTCCGTTGACTCCTGCACATTTTCTTGTTGGACGGTCTATGACGTCGCTACCAGATCCAGATGTAACGGACTTGAAAGAATCTCAACTGTTCGTATATCAAAGAATTTAAAGCTTTCACCAGCATTTGTGGAAACGCTGGAGCGAAGAATACGTTTCGGAATTACAGCAACGTACCGAGTGGCACCAAACGTATTCTCAGTTAACCATGGGTTCTTTAGTGTTGCTCAAACACAATAATGTGCCGCCGTTACAATGGAAGCTTGGAATAATAGTTTAGCTTTTCTCGGGCACTAACGGAATCAGCCGTGTTGCATTTATAAAAACAGTTAATGGTAAAGTGAAACGATCATTCTCCAAGTTGTGCCCATTACCTATTTGTGAAACTGTAACCTGTGAATATAATCCTTAGTTTTAGAAGCAACGCACCTTCTTAGATCTAACTTGTTCTTGTTTGCAATTTGTGCAATTCTTTATTCGGTTGTAGCTTCTAAGTTGCGTTTTTATGTTAAAACCAATGTTCTATTATGTTTTGTAAATGCATAAGTTTAGATTTTTTGAAAGGCCGTACCTTTCAAGGCGGGCGGTATGTTTAGTTGTATGCTTAAATGAAAATTGTACCGTGCAATTTTGTGTTGGTAGTTTCAATTACGCGGAATTGGTTGGTACTCAACGAACAGGGAATTTCTCCCTCTCTCTCTCAGCAGTTTCCTGTTAGCATAAGTATTAAGTTGTCGTTCGCTTGCTGATGTAACAAGATATAAAGTTTTATAATTTGCATGCATTCCGCATTGGGATGCATCAGTTTTCTGATTTCTATAAAAAATTGGATATGCAATAAAGAATAAAGTTCACAAAAAACGACTGTTTGATATTGCAGGTTTGAACCAGCGAGAGTTTACAAGAGTACAAAGTATCAGTTGCACACAACCCTATAAATATTCAAAACAGTTATAATGTTCATGCTCTATGCCTCTATTTGTCAAACTAGTTGTGTATTGCTATACTTAAAGTCAATGTGGTGTCGTTGCACACAAACATACTGATTGGGTATGCAACTGTGTTAATAAATACTAACTGGACTGCAGTTGAGCTACACACTGACCCTCCCTAAAATAACTTTGTCAAATAAGTCAAAATAGTACTAAAATTTATGTACTTTAACTACAATAACAAATTTTACCTAGAGATAAATGGCATCTGTACCATACCTAAAGTTAATGTGAATGTTTTAAATATTTTTAACAGCTTTCACACACAACTAAAATTTGCCACTGAAATAGAAAACGAAAACAAAATAAACTTTTTGGATATGACTTCTTATCATATAAAAGGAAAAATAAAAACAACATGATACACCAAACTAATGTGGTCAAGCATATGCAATATGGTCAAGGTGTGTTTGTATAGAAAACAACTGAGGTTGTTTTGCTTCACAAGATTAGTTGATTTACATACTATAGTCCATCAACCATGTATGCAAATGAATTCCTAGAATTGCACTTGAAGAATATTGTAAAAACAATAAAAGTGGTAGTTTTGTACAGTGTAGCCGCCAATTTCTTTTGCAAATCCAAGCACTTGTCATTCGATATCTTGTCATTTTGTTGTCCTGCTGGTTCTTGTTTATTTTTGGTTTTATCGTTTATGTTCTTGGATATTTTATAAAACAGTTCTTTTCAGAACTAAAATATATTATTTGAATTGTGAATACATAATATATATATATATATATATATATATATATATACACATTTGAATTGTGAATACATAATATACAGGGCGAATGGTATCGTTCGTGCAAAAATGAACTGGGAGATAGTACACTTAATTTGCAACAAAAATTGTTAATATGACCCCTGTCCTATCTCGATTGGTTTAGGAGATATGGTTTTTTTAGTCTGTTTTTTAATAACGCGACTTCTTGCAGTAAAAGTTAAATTTCTCGGCTTCTGCTGCAAATAACTAGATAAACAATTCGATTTTCATAAACTACATTAAATTTCCTATAAAAAACAACTATTTCGATTTTTTTAATTTTAAAAAAAACTTTTATTATAAGCATTAAAAGGTAAAAAATTGCAAAGGAAATTTTTTTAACAAAGTTTAGAGCAATATTACAGCGAAATTATTTTATCTACAAATAAGCAAATGTCACAAAAACAACCTCACTTCATAAGGTTTCCAGCTGTGCGAAACACTTTCTATTTGATTTTTAATTTATCAAGTATGAAAATATGGAAACAAATATTTGTTTCCAATTGGCATTAAAATTCTCCTACTGCCTTGATTATCTAATGATCCCACAACGTTTTTCCGGTATTACGGAGACAATATTTTGATAAATTAAATTTCATTTGTATTGTTCAAAATGCTGACCACCGCATCTGATACAGGATCTTGCTCTTTTCCGCATACCTACCGCGATCACGCTCGTAGATAGCTTCTCTCTTAAGAGTTGACATCCATTTTCGAGCCTTTGTCTCAAATTTTCCAAATTGACTACCTCCGTGCTGTATACGTATTCTTTTAAAAAGCCCCATACAAAGTAATCCATGGGATTCGAGTCAAGCGATCTTGCCGGCCACGGAATCGGTCCTCTTCTATCAATCCACTTTGTGTATTGTTCGTTTAAAAACTGGCGGACACCACGTGTGTAATGAGGAGAAGCCCCGTCATTTTGAACAATGATATCTCTACGAACTTCTAAAGGGACGTCTTCCAACAATAGGGGTAGTTGATTTTGAAGAAAGTCCAAATACACTTCTCCATTGAGGTTTCTTTCGAAAATATAGGGGCCAATAAGGTTGTTTCCTATCACAGCCGCCCACACATTTAGGCTGAATCTGCGTTGGAACGATTTCTGTCTTATTGCATGAGGGTTTTCATCGGCATAATAGTGGTAATTGTGGAGATTTAGAACGCCAGCATGCGTAAAGAGGGACTCATCAGACCACAGAAATGGCGCTCCTCAATATCCCGATCTAATTACCAACGGCAGAACATCAACCTTCGTTGGAAATCTTCGCCTCCGCCTTCCAGAACTTGAACAGGTGTAAAGTGAAAAGGACGAATATTATTCTTGTGCAGAACATCTACTACTTTCCATTGCGAAACTACAACCTCTATTGCAATTTGACGTGTAAAAGTTGTAGGGTCTTGTTCCACTCAATCCAAGACAAACTCGTCAAATTATACGTCCAGATCTTGCCCCTTTTCATTAGGTACCTGAAATGCTCATCCATCAAGGAGCCATTGGTGCGTTCTTGCAAACACGTAGCGACTGGGAATCAGACGATTTGGGAACCGACGTTGATATGCCTCCCGTGCTCTTGTAGCATTACCATTACAAAAACCATAAATGAAATGCATATCTGCATATTCTCTATTGTTATAACGAGTGGGCATCTTAGATAGTAATTTAGTACGTATCAAAAATTTATACAAATGCAACTGTCTAATCAGTGACAATGCTTCACACTGTTAATGTGACAACTACATACTATGAACGTATCTGTGCTCTTAAAATTACTGTACATTTTTGTTTTCAATTCGCACTGCCTTGATTATCTTATAATCGAGCATGGTTTTTCCGGCATTACGAAGGCAATAATTTAATAAATTACAAATCAAATAGAAAGTGTTTCGCACAGCTGGAAACCTTATGAAGTGAGCTTGTTTTTGTGACGTTTGCTCATTTGTAGATAAAATAATTTCGCTGTAATAGTACTTTAAACTTTGTTAAAAAAATTTCCTTTGTAATTTTTTATCCTTTAATGCTTTATAATAAATGTTTCTTTTAAAATTAAAAAAATCGAAATAGTTGTTTTTTATAGGAAATTTAATGTAGTTTATGAAAATCGGATTGTTTATCTAGTTATTTGCAGCAGAAGCCGAGAAATTTAACTTTTACTGCAAGAAGTCGCGTTATTAAGAAACAGACTAAAAAATCCATATCTCCTAAACCAATCGAGATAGGACAGGGGTCATATTAACAATTTTTGTTGCAAATTAAGTGTACTATCTCCCAGTTCATTTTTGCACGAACGATACCATTCACCCTGTATATATATATATATATATATATATATATATATATATATACACATGATATTAAAAATAATTGCTTATAGCAAATTTAATGAATAAAACAGTATATACGATGTATAGATAAACACCCACTTTACGAAAAATCGAAAGAGAGTTTTTAACTATCCAAAACAAGCTAATAATTTGCATAGCCATAAATGAAAGAATGTGTTTGTTTCATAAAGGGAATAAACATTCATCGACTAGTTTCGATCTCACTGGATCTCATCACGATGAAGTGGTTTATAACCCTACTCTATTTTATTAAGTTCCGTTGGAAACTAAACAAGGTATTAAACATATAGGAAAATGCAGTCTTTTAGTTTTCACCATGTATTCTGGAAACCATTTAAAATATTCAAACTTCTTTGTACATTCTAAAAGGCCTCTAAATAGTGCAACTTTTGTCTAATCTAACTGAACATGTATCTTCTATAGTTTTCAGGATCCCCATGGTGAGCATTAAATTAGTAGTAACGCTATACAGGGTGTTTTGAAACATCGTTTAAAGATTTTAAGATCATGTAGTACGATCGAAAATAAGGTTGAAAGTCATAAGAAACATATGTCCATAAATTGACTTTTTACGAGATAATAAATAAGTAAACGATAACATATTCCAGTAAACAGGTGCTTATCAGCTTTTGTTTTATGACAGTTTAATTTGACGTTTTGTGCAATTTATAGCAATTACAATGGTTGCGTATTCTAATGCTGAAATGAGCGATATGGTGTTCATGTACGGTCGTGCTAATGGGAATTCTTTACAAGAATGTCGTTTCTACGCTGAAACGTTTCCTGATCGCCAACTGCCTTCGCATGTGGTGTTTCAGACGGTAGTTTCTACGCCGGAGAGAAACTGGTTCGTTTGAGAAGCAGTCTTATGATACTGGGCGGCAGAGAATAGTATGTACTCCACAGATAGAAGATCAAATGTTGAATACTATTGATGAATATCTCGAAACTAGTCTTACAAAAATTTCGACTCAAATGGGTGTAAACAGTTATTATGTTTGGGGAACTCTTCATGAGCAACTACTATACCCCTACCAACAGGTACAAAACCTTACTACTCGAGATTATCAAATGAGAATGACTTTCTGTAAGTGGTTTTTGCAAACAGCTGCTGATCGGCAAGATTTCGCTGATAACATCCTTTTCACTGATGAAGCTAGTTTTACTAAAAATGGAATATTTAATTTCCACAACAATCACGTTTGGTGTGACGAAATTCTCATGCTATCGTTGAAGCCAGACACGAGCAACGTTTCTCTCTAAAATCTGGTTAGGCATGATAGAGCACCGATTGTTTTGCCACAACACTTAACAGGTCTTGCATACCTCGAGTTCTTGGAAAATAGTTTACCTGAACTTTTGGAAGATTTACCTCTAAATCTGAGACAGAACCTCTGATTTATGCAAAATGGAGCTCCACCGCACTTTACGCTTGCTGTTAGGGAACATCTTAACAATGAATTTCCTGGGAGATGGATAGGGCAAGCAGGTCCCATTGCTTGGTCTTCAAGATCTTCCGATCTAAACCCGTTGGACTTTAGTATCTGGGGTTATTTGAAAAGTTTAGTGCACGCAACCCCGGTAAACGATCTTCCAGAGTTGCGCCAACAAATAGAACACTGTTGCCAGATAATTCAAAAAACCCTTGTCTTTTGAAAGAGTGCGTGCTTCCTTTAAAAGAAGATGTAGATCCTGTGTCGAAACGGAAGGACGTCATTTTGAACAAATTCTTTAGTTATAATCTATTTTATGTTATAATGCAATAACATCTTAATAAAGCAAAGTTATTCTGCAATTGAGATAAAATCGCTGTTATCTCGTAAATAGTTAATTTGTGGACATATGTTTATTATGATTTCTATCTTATTTGCGATCATACTACATGCCCTTAAAATCTTTAAACAATGTTTCAAAACACCCTGTATATATAATGCTATGTTTATAGAGTCACTTAGGGGTAAATAGGATCACTAGTATAGTGTGTATCATGAATACAACTTGAGGGTTCAGAAAATTAGACATTTTACAAAGAAAATGAAAAATATGACGATTAGACAGTAAAGCAAGTGACAACGCCCTGTATATAATTTATAGTCATAATTATTTTAAAAAATGAAAAGTACTCTAAAAGATTTAGTTAAATAAACAACTTGGCAAGTCATAAAACAACGTGAATGGCAGCTGCAACACAATACGCGTGAATAATGCATCATCATAACACTAAAAATCCCAGTTAAACAAGCAGGTTTAAAAATGTCTAAGATACAAAACGCATATAATTTAATACATAAAATAAATTAAGACTACGTGATCAGAAAGGTAAAATCCAACACCTGATAGATTACAAATAAATACGGCTTGGTGATAAAACCAAATTTATTGTACAAACCAAAACGTATGTGACCAGGGAAAGTAAAAATCCAACAGAACCAATGCAATAACTTGAAATCTTACGTGCAGGAAATAGCGCATCAATTTCATTTACACATTAAAAATCCATAGGAATACCCAAAATATTGTATGTAAGAATCACGTACAAAGCTTAATTGTTGAATTATTCGCTTGTCAACAGATAGGCGGTTCCTTTTAAATACGACCGGATTTGTAAACAAATCAGTTTAACATGAATTAAAACATAGTTCACATCACCTGAAAGAAAATATTTACGTGAAGGGATTAGAAGTGAGTTTATAGTTAATAAATTGTTTAATGGTGATAGTGCAAAATTAAATGAGGTTCGTCGTTTTATTCCTTAAAAACGTAAGTAACAAAAGTTTGTTTTTAAATAAATTCCAAGTTTTACAACAACAAAAGGACTCTGAATAATTACTGAATCTGATGTGGAAATTCAACAAGTTTTTAAACAATTACTGGATTTTACGGGGAAGCATAATAGGCATTTAAACAATTACTGGATCCGACCAGGAAGTTTAACAAGGACTCTGAATAATTACTGGATCCGACGTGGAAATTCAACAAGTATTTAAACAATTATTGGATCCTAAGAGGAAACATAATAGGCATCTAAACAATTACTGAATCCGACCAGGAAGTTTAACAAGGACGCTAAAATAATTTATGAATTAATCAGGAGAAACTATCCTAAGAAAAATGCAAACCATATCTAAAGTAGATCTGGATTCAACGTTGGACTATTTAAATCACTAAGCTGAAACGGGAGCAGTTGGAGCAGGAACTGGTTCAAACTGGAGACAACAGGTTAGCCAATCTAAATATTTTAAACATTGCTTTCATGAAAACTTTATGTGAGGGTCAACAAAGATCGTTTTAGTACACGTTTTAAATTACGTAAAGATTGAAGGAAGTTTAATGGACGTTCATAGGGCTTCAAATAATAATAATAAGGATGATTTTTGTTGACTTTTTGTTTAATTAACGGGAAGGATAATTATTAAAAAAATTTAATTCAATTATTAAAAGGAGGTTCTATTTAGAGAATTCTTAAACGTTTTTGTACATTGTAAATATTTTTGAGAATATTATAGTAGTTGTGCTTAATGGTGTTTTGGCTTAAAGGCATAGGAAGTAGAGGTAAAAAGAAAATTAAAATTCTTTGTTGTCGTATTGTCGCAAGCTCCGTGCGCGGTTAAAACTGAGCTAGCCGAGGTATTAAAAATTAAAATTAAAAATTAAAATTGACAAAAAAAAAATTTGACCTTTTTATTTCACAAAAAGGGGGGACCGGGTTAGTGCAACAATATCACAGCAATATACATATATATATATATATATATATATTGTAGTGGTTTTAAAGGGTTAAATTTAGGTATAACCAAGGCAATTTCAAACACCCTGTATAGAGGAAACAACCAGAATTTACGTGCGAAATTTATGTCATTTAGTGAATTTAAAGTAACAAGTATTACCATAATTTTACAAGTAGTGATTAAAATTTAGTTAGGTTCGTAAAGAAAATAAATTGTAAAAGCCAATGCAAATTATTAATTAATTTAATTGAGTTTAGTTGAAAGGGTTATTACGTCTAATACGCATAAGAGCTTGAAAAATCGATAATACCAAGGAGAAACGCTTTAGTAACGAACGAACAGCCGTTGAATATAAAATACCTTGAAACCTAAAACTCCTAGAAATGTTGTTTTAAAACGTTTGTTAATTGAATACCTGCATGTTTTAGAAATGTCAGGTTCCCCTTATTGGTGTAGATAAAAGACAGTATTCGCGGTATATCGGGTAAACGATCGGACGGTTCGCATGAATGCTAACTAAAAGTTTCCTTAGAGCGCAGAAGGGATGGAGAATCAAGGATATGCTTCGGAATAAGACAGGCATAATAACAGGTCACTTTGAAACGCACGTATTCAGTCCACGTGGGTTAGTTTAAAACGCGGACAGTAATATCGATTTCTACCACTCAAACAAGGTTAGAAGGAAACATAGAATATGCATAAGAGAGGAATAGCGTTAATACAGGCGGGGTTTTCAAGACGTCATGAAATATCCCATTGGTCTATATAGTTAGTTGTAAAACAGACAAGCACGGGAATATTGAATGCAGGTTTTTCGGAAAATATAATAACGACGAGTTAAATTTCGAAGATTTCGAAAACAGTTGAACCAAAATTTTAAGAAGTATTATTTTAAATGAAGGATTTCGCTTGAAGAGCGGCCGAGAGGTGGCATAGTAAATTGTATAAATACTTTAAGAAAATTAATAGAGGTCTCTTAGTAATTTCATCTCTTCAGACTACGTACAGAAATTTACCACGAGTTTGTAAGTATATAAAATTATTTTAAATTAAATAGTACAGTATTGGTCACATAATTTGAACGCGGATAGTGACCAGTCTAAATTTTATTGAGGTGCAACATATAATTTTAACAAGCTCGTGAAGTGACGTAATGTAACGTAAATTAAATTAAGCAATTATAAAAGAAGAGTAATATATTTGGATTTGGATGTATCGTGTATGAACAGCATAGCGGCACAACTTAGAGGGTGTTCATCTACAAATAGGTGGAGGCGGCGAGCAGAGCAGAACCACGAAACCGAGAGCGAAACAACTTAACGGCACATCAACAGAGTGGGGATCTTCAAGAAATTCCGGGTAACGCTTTAGAATTTGTTGTTTTTGATAAACTATGAAAGTTATTGTGATGTGTGAGAGTGAACTATAATGATATTTTGCATTATTTTGCGTATTGAAAATAATACGCATAACTAACTTTTATTATGGTATTTAAATACAAATCTAAAGGTGTATATAAAGCTGATTAACGTTCCTCAGGAATTTAAATATTTTTTTGTTATGAGTACATGGGTTTTTGTTGTGTTTGTAGTAAGAATATGCAAAGTAAAAAGCATACATTAATCATAATTAACTGGGTTATCATGAGCTCACCATACTCCAGAGTTTCCTAATTAAAATTAATTATAAATAAAGAAAGAAAGATAACTTATTATTCAGGGCCCATTTACTCATGTTACATTCAATGTGTTTGATATTTCTAGTTAAAATCCTGGACTTTACAAAAATCGAATTTATTGAGGCGTAACTTGACCATCGAAATGTAAATAATCTTGAAGATTTATTTGTAAATAGTGGTAAATAAATATTGTACGATTGTTGTATTATTTTGTGGTTTTATTGAGAGTGTGCATGAATGATAAAGAGTATGATAGTTCATCTAGGTATCCAAAAGGAGGCCCAACTGAGCTAGCCAGGGAAGCGGTTGAAGAATTAAGGTGATGTAGAGAGGAATCTGGGTAAGAAATAATTTTTTTGAAAATTTAACTATTGTGTGAAGTTTATGACCATTTTTGGGTAAATTAATAAAAATTTCGAATATTTTTGTTACTGAGGCTCGATTTAGAGAGGTTACACAGCAATTTTATGACGGCCCAACGTTGGGGCTTGAATGATTTTAAGGAGTTCAGAGATTGATCCAGGGTACACAGCAATATATATATATATATATATATATATATATATATATATATATAATATATAATATATAATATATAATATATAATATATAATATATAATATATAATATATAATATATAATATATAATATATAATATATAATATATAATATATAATATATAATATATAATATATAATATATAATATATAATATATAATATATAATATATAATATATAATATATAATATATATATATATATATATATATATATATATATATATATATATATATATATATATTCTTGAATTTAATTACTATTTTATATAATTACTATGTTTTTTTGTCTCTACTATTTTTAACTTTATATAATATAATTTATAATTACTCCTCCTTCAAACAAGATTTTATTATACGACTTTTGTCGTCGTCCCTTATGATTTCAAATCGAGGTGCTTTAGCAAACGTTTGGTTGGTTTTTCTTTTACTAATTACTATATTTTATATGCCTCGACTATTTGAAACTTTAATCTCAGGGTTTTCTCACCTACTCACCGTGGGTTCAATCGTGAGTAGATGTGCACTACCCAACCAAACTGCACCCTCGTTTGTTTTACCACTTTTGAAATGTACTAAATTTATTTTGATATTCCAAATCTTAATAGATCAACGATGCCTGATGTCAAATTAATTTATGTAACTTTTATGACTTTAATTTCTGACGTTCTAATATATTCACGGTACTTACCAGAAATATACCGCTGAAGGCCTTCCTTTGACTGCTGGCTCAAGTTCGAAATTGCCGTACGCACTTTTACACAAGATTCTCCAAAATTGTCCTCTTGCGCACTGCCTCCAGGTGTTTTAAAACAATTTTGATGCCCCAAACCTGAAATAATGTTACCCCAATTTAGAATTTAGTAAAAACCTTTATCTACTTTCCCTGCGTCAATTCTTCCTCGCCGTATTCCTATCTCCTGTTCCTCTGCTCCGTATCCCGCTTACTTCTCTCTTAGCACAACCAAATCAATCCCGCTGTCTTAATACAAATCACTCCTAATCCTGCTATACCAATTATCCATACGATGTCCTTCTGCCGTAATATCTTCTCAAATCAATCCAAAATTCTTTACGTCGTCGATGCCTTCTTTTACCACTCCAATATCCTGCTGCCGTAATACCCAAATCTATCCCAAAACCAACACTAATCTTCTCAAATAATATACCGTCGCTTTCTCCTTTACATCAATAACCACTTCCAAAATCTTCTTTAAAAACACGCTGACTTTCCCTTTTCACTTTTAAACACTTTTATAAACTCCTTTTATACTTGAATTAAATAATACTCGATGAATACACAAATAAACTTTTATTTCAAAACTATTTTACAATTTTAACGCAGGTTTCATAAATAGGTCTGTATCTGAACAAATTTAAAAAAGAAGTCCCTTATTTATATTGCTTAGTTATTAACTAAACAAACTTAGCTTACTACAATAACATTTTTTACATATATAACATCCAATAACAAATCTCCTATCTTTCAGTGTCCAACATACCTTCGCTATAGTCTTTATAATAATTTTAAATTTCTACCATTGGTCCAAAACACTTCACTAAACTCCAATAACCTTTTACATTTTGATTCACTTTAAATTTTGATTTACAATTCGTCTAAAAGTTTGATTCTATAAAAGGAAAAGCCAAATAATTCATACACGACCTGGACGCTTTGTTATATTGCAGATATCCATAAATGCGTCCGGCTTTCCGACGGCAAATGTACTCTCAACTGGCTCATGAAATATCAACTCAGTATAAAACCTCAAGTACCGTGCATTATATCAACGTCATAAAGTCATGTTACTACCTTTTGGCATATAAGTTTCAATCTGAAATGGTACATACTTTAACGTATGTAAAGTATAGCAAAATTTATAGTTTTTAAATTATTAAATCTGAAATATTAATCCTATCGTTTGGCATACACCCCTATTAATACAAATATACCTTTAGAAACCTTCTAACCCCCTCCCTTACACAATAATATATATATATATATATATATATATATATTGCTGTGTACCCTGGATCAATCTCTGGAACTCCCTTAAAATCATTCAAGCCCCAACGTTGGGCCATCATAAAATTGCTGTGTAACCTCTCTAAATCGAGCCTCAGTAACAAAAATATTCGAAATTTTTATTAATTTACCCAAAAATGGTCATAAACTTCACACAATAGTTAAATTTTCAAAAAAATTATTTCTTACCCAGATTCCTCTCTACATCACCTTAATTCTTCAACCGCTTCCCTGGCTAGCTCAGTTGGGCCTCCTCTTGGATACCTAGATTCACTATCATACTCTTTATCATTCATGCACACTCTCAATAAAACCACAAAATAATACAACAATCGTACAATATTTATTTACCACTATTTACAAATAAATCTTCAAGATTATTTACATTTCGATGGTCAAGTTACACCTCAACAAATTCGATTTTTGTAAAGTCCAGGATTTTAACTAGAAATATCAAACACATTGAATGTAACATGAGTAAATGGGCCCTGAATAATACGTTATCTTTCTTTCTTTATTTATAATTAATTTTAATTAGGAAACTCTGGAGTATGGTGAGCTCATGATAACCCAGTTAATTATAATTAATGTATGCTTTTTACTTTGCATATTCTTATTACAAACACAACAAAAACCCATGTACTCATAACAAAAAAATATTTAAATTCCTGAGGAACGTTAATCAGCTTTATATACACCTTTAGATTTGTATTTAAATACCATAATAAAAGTTAGTTATGCGTATTATTTTCAATACGCAAAATAATGCAAAATATCATTATAGTTCACTCTCACACATCATAATAACTTTCATAGTTTATCAAAAACAACAAATTCTAAAGCGTTACCCGGAATTACTTGAAGATCCCCACTCCGTTGATGTGCCGTTAAGTTGTTTCGCTCTCGGTTTCGTGGTTCTGCTCTGCTCGCCGCCTCCAGCTTTCTCTCTTGAGGTTTTCTTTTCTTTTTTTTGTGACCCACCCTACTCTACAACTTTCTAGCTATCATGCCTTTCATTGGATTCCTTTTTTGTTGCAATACTCAGTGCGAGCTATTTTCATTGTGTATATTATTTCTTTTTTCTTGTTCACACAGAATACCGTAACAACTTCCTATCAAAAATATTATGGATGGATGAGGCTAAGTTTTCTAGCAATGGTAAAGTAAATTTGCACAACGGCCACTACTGGTTAAAAACCAACCCACACTGGCAAAGAGAAGTGAATTATCAAATTTGTTCGAGTCTAAACGAATGGTGTGATATTTTAAATGGAAAGATTATCAGGCCCTATTTTTTTGACAAAGTATTAGAATTATAATTTATAACAAATTATTTACCAATTCTCCTAGAAGGTATTTCTAATCAAAACAGATTAGACAAGTGATACCAACAAGATGGCTGCCCAGGGTATTTTGCAGCATATGTACAGTTTTATTTAGATACTGTATTTTCAGATAAATTGATTGGATGAGGAAGTACTTTTCCATGGTCAGCAAGGTCACCCGACTATACTGTTTTAGATTTTTACTTGGGGAAAGAATCAAAGATTTGGTTCTTAAAACATTAAAATACACCTTGGATATTAAGGATAGAATTCGGAAAGCAAGTCAAAGTATTTCTCTTGCTGAAATTGAGACCAGTGTTAATTTTATTAGACAGAGACTGAATTTGAACATAGCATATGCTGGGAAGCACTTTGAGTATTTAAAATAAGTAGGTAGTAGGTGATTTAATTTTTTTGCGTTTTGTAAATTTCCATTATGAGTAATCTTAGTTTGATTAAGTTTTATTATTTATGTTATTGAATACTTTTGTAATGTGTTTTTACTTGTTACTTCGTTGCAAAATAATTTTAGTAACATAGTTTCTCTTACAACTTACAGGGTGATCCAATACTCGTCAAAATTTAAAAATAAACAATATCATTAGAATGACATGAGATATCAGTTTGAGTTTTGACAAGTCAATGTCTGTACGCTGGTTGCAGTTATAACATTGCATTTGAAATTTTCCAGAAAAAATCATAAAAAGAGCTAAATGTTACATAACACCCTCTAGTTGCTGCTTGAAAGATTAAACGTGTTGTTATTTGATTCTGAAATCTACATTTAATGGTCTTAGCTTGGAGCCTACCGATGTGAAAATCGGTTCAGCATTATAGAAGTTAGTCTCTTTTTGTCATCAAAATTCCACTTCCTTCACCACTTTGGAATAGGAGATACAGAAAAATGACTTAAACAAATATTGTAGAATTAGGATACTAGTTTCTAACGTTAATATTTTTTTTAGCAACCTTAATTAGGGAATTTTTTGTAAAGAATGCAATTAAATTTTGTAATTGATGGGTTGCACCACATAGCGGAAAACTACGAACTTAAAAATATTTTTAAGCATTTTTTGGTGCCAAATTTATTATAAGAATTTTTCCCCCGAAGTTCGGGGACATACAAATTCTCAGATATGACCGGTCGCCACCCTTAATAAACCACACTGTGTGTATTTAATGAGATACTATATTGAAGATTATTTAGTGGGATTAGTTACTGTCCTAATTGTACAATTCAAGAATCACCTAGTTTTGAACCTGATAAACAATTTGTAAATAGAAAGATGTTTTATATAATTATGTTGTTGGTTAGTGCAGCCAAGTCCGATAAGCCCTGCCGACCTCAAGATCTTTAAGCTCAACTTTGATAGGTTTTGATTAGTAAGTTATTATAGTTCCAGAGGTAAGTGCAATAAACTTGTTTGTTGGACTTTGGTCTCGTCATACAAGACTGCACCAAGTATGAAACATAATCATAAATTTTGAATATTATAATGTGGTTTAACTTCCTAACAAATTGCATGCTATATTGGAAAAGAAATATAAAGTTATGAATTCATAAAGTTGAAAAAGTCCACTTCATGGCAAACACATGCAAGGTATTGATATTGTACCGAATTCTAAGTATTAAAGCTTGTAATGCATATATAATTCTTTTACTTTAGACACTAACCGACCAAGTTAATTATATCAAACATTGACTGACATGTTGTCACTTTTGAAGAACTACTAATAATTACACAAAGGTGCAAGTGCTTCTACAAGTCCGATAGTTTAAATATTCTGGTACTACTTCATAAAGAGGTACATCAAGCTTACCATTTAAAGACAATACGTATTCAACCATACGAAATTTATAACTAAAATTTCAAATATTTATTAAAATTGAAAACTTGCAACCACACAAAAACAACGAGAATGCTTAATTAATAATCTACAATTTGGAATTATGTCTTTCACATATTTTATTTATTGGGATTCTGAAACGCATAGTACATACAAGTTTTAGAGTTAAATATTTTTAAATAGCATGTTCTAAGCGGTAATTAAATAATAGTCTATAGAAAATTTAAATTAATTCTTCATTTTAATTGAAGTTCTTATAAAATTAAAACACTTGTGATAAAAAAGACACTGTATGAATATATAATATTACTTCAATTTCGATTTATATTCAATAATATTAAACCTTATAAATAATAACCGCATTCTTTAAAGAGCTATATTAAATAAATTAGCTAAAATAAATTAGTTAGACAGCAAAATTTTAAAAATCAGTTGAACTGTCAATTTTATTTAGATACTGAATTCATCCTCACTAAATGTGAAATATATTACATCTCTATAGTGAATTTAAATAATGAAATTGTTTGAATTATTGTTTAACAACAAGAATTTAGAGCTGCGTCAAACCGACTTTAAGTAAGTTCGAAAACAAAACAAAAAAAAAATAAAAATCAGTTAACTAAATGTCACCATGACAACTCACAATTAGTTTGCGGTCTGGCATGTTGGTAGCGTTTCGTTGCTTAAGCCTTACCATAACATATAATTTAATAAACGTCACCATGACATAACTCACAATTAGGTAGCGGTCTGGAATGTTGGTAGCGATTCGTTGCTTAAGCCTTACCATAACATATAATTTAATAAACGTCACCATGACATAACTCACAATTAGGTAGCGGTCTGGCATGTTGGCAGCGATTCGTTGCTTAAGCCTTACCATAACATATAATTTAACACTTTTCCTTTTTTGAAGCAGATAACCGGGTTATATTTCATTTCCTTATAAATGGTAATCATGTAAACATGTTAGCGTTCTTTAACAACCATCAGGTTGCTAATATCTATGTAGAGCCAGGTGGATAGGAAAAAGATAGAAGGATATAGGAAGACCTAGACCAAACTATATTAGTCAAATTATTAGAAATTTAGGTTGCGAAGGGTATGTAGAGCTTTTTAGATTAGCACAGAATAGAAAAGAAGTTAGAGCTGCGTCAAACCCACCTTAAGTAAGGTCGAAAACAAAATGATGAATGATGATTGTTTAACTTGCTTAAACAAATATTGTATTTTGCTCCTTTTGTTTTATATATTAAGGTATTAGTAAGCATATTACTCTCCAAATACAGAATTGGTATTTTTTTATTAAGTGTTTTAATCTGATCTTTCATCTATGATAGTAGTTTTAGTTTCAAAAACAAAACCTTACCTACACATTCATTTATTTTTAAGTACAACACAATAACACACCAATCACAGTAATCCCTTTTGGGAGTAACCAAACTTAACACCTGAGGGGTCCAAGGTATAGCTCTAGACTACTACACTATTTCTACTCCCAGCACCATTCACAATTTTTTTCACTCATCCGTGAATCCCTATACAATTCCTTTGCCTCTGCAACATTCATACATTGCTTTTGGCATACTCTTCTATGCCTTAGACTTCACACCTGTTGTTCTTTCACAACCTCAGCTACTAAATCCAACCATCTTTTATGCGGTTTGCTCCTTGCAGCTCCACCAATCATCTTACTTGCATACATATGCTTGGTAAGCCTATCTTCATTCATTCTTTCCTCATATCCAAACCGTCTAAGCATGCTTTGCTCCCTCGACTCCTTAAAGGTCACTTGCACTCTACACACTGTTCTGACCCATTAGTTTGGCACTTTGTCTTTCAATGCTTTTCCACACACATTTCTTAAGAGCCTCATTCCTGCAGCATTTATACAACTAACATGCTTCTTCTGCCAGCCCAAAGTTTCGCTTCCCTACAGAACAGTTGATGTAAACACACTGTTGTAAATAACCAGCTTTGCATTTATAGTCGATCCTTTATTCCTGTTCACTGCCCATAAACTACTTACAGACAGTCTTCTTCCAACATTTGCCCTTCTTTCTATTTCACGATCCAGCTTTTCCATTACTCAAAAATTTTCTACCAAGATACACAAAGTATTTCATTTTCTCTATCGTGTCATTGTTCATTCTAAATACAAAGTCATCAACTCAGCCATCTCTGTAAAAAATCATTACTTTCATATTATTTACATTCACATTCAACTGTATATTTTCACATGCTTCCCACGGCCTGTCAAGCATTTGTTGCAAATCTTGTGACGATTCGTCCAACAATACTGCATCATCGGCATACTACAGCACACTGACATTTGTTTCACCAATTTTCATTCCTTTGCAAGCCTGCCTGATACATTTATCCATAAACATGAAACAGCCATGGAGACATCACACAGCCCTGTGTTACACCTTCCATAATGACAAAGTATTGCCCCCAATTTTTCCATACACTTTACTGGGTACACTCAACAGACTTATCCCACGATAGTTTTAATTACCTTTGTGCAAAGGAATAATGATCACACTCTTCCAATCTTCAGACACCGTCGCTTGTTTCATACACAACTCTATCAGTTTGCACCAACACTCAATCAGCACTCGGACCCATACTTAAGTGTTTCACTTGTTATTCTATATACACCTGACGTTTTGCCATTCTTCAAAGTTTTCACTGCCTTCCACGTCTCATCTACACTGCATTCGAACCTTATTCTATTATCTACATTTATGACCAGTACATCGCTTCCCTCTTCATCCTCCACACAGTCATCTGTATCCATCTTGCCAGCACCATACAGCGTCATAAAATACTTTTTCAAACAGTTTCTCACACTCACTTCATCCCAAACAATTTCATTTCTACCGTTAACAACACCAATCACATGCTTATTTCTACTCTTTCTTGTCTTCCTTACCAACTTACAAAACAAGTTTTTATTCCCTTCAAAATCACTCTGTATTTTTTTCACCCTCCAGCTCCCTCAGTTACTCTTTGCTTGCCTTCAGTACTTTTTCGCATATCACATTTTCTCCTTATATACATCCTGAAGTTGCTCTCTTAACTCAACATCTTTTTCTGCAATGATTCTCTTATATGCCACTTCCTTTTCCTCGGCAACCTTTTTGACATCACTCCACCATGCATTTTTATTACATGTACCGATCATTGTCACTCCACATACTTCCAAAGCACATTTCACCACACTGTTCTTCAAACAATCCCATGCTTTCTCCACATCTTCCGACTTCAGAGCATTTTCCCATTTCTGTTTGCAGTCATACATCTCTAAAATAGTAGTGTAATCTTTTTGAGTCAACTCTTCCAACTAGCATTCTGCTTTTACTCTTAATTGTCTCACATTCTGCTCTCATCTCCACACCCACTTTCAGCTAAGTCAATTATGGACAAAACCAGAAAATGATCGGTCCTACACTTAGATCCTTTCATTAGTCATGTGTCTTTTACCAGTTCTCTTTAACTTTCATCAAATACAACCAAATCAATTATACTTCTTGCATTTCCCCTTTGCCATGTGTATTTTGTGTATGTCCTTCTGCTTATACCAGCTGTTGGATGCAAACAAATCTCTTTCCATACACATACTCATTAATATATCTCCATTTTCGTTCGTTCCTGGATCACTGAACCTACAACATGTTCAACATTTTCTCTGTGTACTGCGACTCAACTATTCATATCATCTAATAGAACCATGCAGTCATTCCTTTCGTGTTTGTCTAATACATTTTCCAACTCCTACCAAAACTGCTCACACCTCTATCGTCATTCACCGAAGCATAACATGCTACTAAAAAGATCTTTCTGAAGTCCACTTTCATTTTAACCCACAAGATGCAAAGAAGCAATTCATATTGTTTCATGCACGCTTCTGCTTGATCATTCAAAATTAAACCAACACCTTTTGGCTCGAACTCATTGCTCTCTACTCCAGAAGACAAACCCAAAATACCATCATCTAATTCACCTACATCTTTCCCCTTCTGCTTTATTTTATTCTCACACACGCCCCTTTCTTTCATTTCATTTATTATTTCATACTCTTTACCGTGCACTCTCCTGACATTCCAAGTACCAAATCTCAAATTTTAGGTGTGTAATAAAAAACAACTAAATGCATTAAGAGTTTAAAATACTTATTTAACCAAATCCAATATCAAGTCCAATCTTTAATATACAATTATTGCAAGTTCTTATAACAATAAATTTTTCTTTATTATAAATTTGATTATAAGGTCTATAAAAAATCATTTATTCAAGTTATTAACTATTGATCCAACATCTACCAAAAATATTGCAATGTCACACTGTTTGGTCTACCATTGAATAGAATGATTTATTGGAACATGAACAAGGTATCTTACACAAAGGTTGATTAATGGACATCTGCTGTGCGGCATCTTTCAGATAGACTTAATTGGCAGGTTACAAAAGACATCATTAGCCACACAATAGAACCCCTCCAGAATGTTATTTACATAATTTCTGATACGTTCTTGAAATAAATAGAACAATTGAATAAGATATAAATAACCGTTAAGGGATTTTGAAGTTCTAATTGAAGCTTTGATTACAATAAAAGTCCTAATTTAAAGCTTTGAAAATCGTATTAACAAATAAGTTACCGTTAAATATAAATCGCCCTGTGATATAAATTATTGTAGTAATCGATATAAATTTATTATAGTGATCGATATAAATTAATTATGCCAATCATAGTACATCAGCATCAGTAATTATGAATACAGCATCATAGTTTTAGAAGCTAGTATTTGTACAATTAGTAATTACCTGGAAACAAATTGCGAGAGTTTTTAGAATTTCATTATAGCTATGAGTTACTGAAAAAATTTGTTTAATCAATTTAATAATAAAAAATTGTTGTTTGTGCAAATAAAGTTTTCGTTACATTAATGTCAAGTAGTGGGATTGTAGTGAAAAAGACATCTGAACAATTTTTATTTGAATGCCAGTCACTTGTAGTAAACAACACGAAATAAACAGCGTATAATTATTTTATTCTTGAAGGGGTTCAATTCAAGCATAGCGGATAGCTTGACCAGTAGCTCCGTGGAACTCATAAAATAATTAAATAAAAATTCCGTAAAATTATAGGAAAATTTTATAGAAAAATTAGAAGAACACTCAGAGAAACAAGATCAAAACTCTGCAAGCTTGGCAGCAAAATTGGAAGAAGGTAACACAAGTTTTACAAAGAAATTACAGAAAACCATCGCAAACCTTGTGGAAAAACAAGAGCAAAGCGCTGTTACATCATACACAAAAACTAGATCAGAACATAAAAGCAATTGAACAAAAACTAATTGAAAATTACAAGCAATTGAGAGAGAAGTTTATAGACAAAGCTAAACAAAATGCAACAGCAGTTAAACAATTAAAAAAAAAGTTTCTAAAAGAAACAACAAATACTGCGGAAAGGCTGGAAGCCAAATTTTCCGACAACTTACGGACATTGAAAGCAAAGTTCTCTGAAAACTCTCAAAAAATGGAAGAAAATGTGCTGAAGATGAAAGAACGGATTAACTACTTAACAGTGCAAACACCAAAGCCCTCAGTGCCTGTGATACAATAGCACAAAGCAGAATTCAAAAATGCTGGGGAAAATGAACCGATCTCTAGGTGCAGAGTAAAACAACTCACATTTGATGGAATGTCACATTGGCAAATATATTTCAAGGAGTTCGAGACTGCCATGAGAGCTAACACCTGGATTAATGTTGAAACAGCAACTGCATTGATTGTTGTGTTACGAGGTGAGACCTTAAACATTTTGCAAATCATACCAGACTATGACCAAAAAAGGTATGGGGTCTTAACATCAAGGCTGGAAACTTGCAACAAGTGTACATGCTCAAATGAAGAACAGTTATCAAAAGACCAACAAAAATTTGCAAAAGTTTGAGGAAGATATTGCTTGCTTGGTGAGATTAGTCTACCCAACAGCATCGGAAAGCTTATTAAAACAGCTGGCAGTACAGACATTTGTTGACAAGATACATGACAGGGAGATCCAACAAGCACTATGGCTAGCTCGATCATGGACCCTAGATGATGTGCTAGCTCATGCATTAGAATTTCAAGTGATACAGCAAGCTTCACATTATGGTAAAGACAAAGAAAGATGGTCTGTAGAGAAGCAGGGCCAAAAAAGCATAGAGGAGATGATTCAATGGGTACTTTGTGAACGCAACCAAAGAGGAATGAACCCAAATGCTGGAATTGTAGCAAGGTTGGGTATATACAGTCCAAATATAAACAGTCCAAGAAGGAAGCAGAGAAGCTAGAAAATGAAAGGGGGGTCAACAGGAGGGGGTGAAAGTCGACCTGCACAGATTCTGTCCCAGAGACCATCATCTGCATCGCACAATCTAAGCATGCAGACAGCATTTATATATAGGGACAGTTTAACGACAAGACGATGACATTATTGGTTAATACCGGAGTCACTAGGACAATTGCTAATCCGGATGTAGTGCGCACCCATAGTAGAGTATCACCCGCAATGGTGTGTCTTCAAACCATGGCTGGTGAGGAAATTCAAACACATAAAATGCTAGATGTAATAATCGGAGTTGGGAACAAAATATTTAACCATCAGGTAATAATAGCAAACATTAATTACCAAAGAAGTTATTGTGGGAATCAATACCTTGAAGAAGTATGAATTCCATGTAGATATGAAAGAAGATGTTTGGAGACTAGGGAACGAGGAAATGTCGTTTTCCAAAACAAATGACATGTCTGTGCGAGTTTGTCAGACGGATGATGTTATCCTACCTGGAAGAACAAAAAGTGTGGTGATGGGATGCTTGGATGGATTGAACCGATTACTGACAAATCCCTCGGAATAGGTGTGTTTGTAGGGAAGGCTCTGACTAAAGCAATGAATGGTGTATTGTTATAATCTTAAATGCCAATAACTACAATACCGTGTTGATAAAGAATTCAATATTTGGGTGGTGTTCTTCCATTGTTCACGTGGCAGAGTATGCCGGTGTTGAAAAACAACAACCCATCAATGAGTGCTCTGTGAACTTATTGGACCAATTGATGAAACCGTGCCAGCAACTTGAACAACAACTGGCAGTATTTAAAAACTTGATCTGTTAGTACTTATACGTTTCAAATCCATTAGTAAATACTAATTTAGCTAGATTTGGATAGTTTTAAGTCGACCCTTCGCCAGTAAGTAGAGCCGGCAGCTGCTATCCGGTATTATGACACCCCAATCGTTTTGCTAGTGTCATGTTGATCAGACACACTCTAAAGTAAATGTGATGGGTGGGCACCATTATTTAAACACTAACCTTAGTTTTAGTTTACAAATTACATTTAACGATTACTTTATTTTAAAGTCAGATTTATACGAAGCACGTAATTGTTCGACTTTAAACCCAATGTAGAATCTTCAAATGGAGTATCGCAGATGTACGTATTCGCGGTCGACAACAACCATTAAGAAAGACCACAATAGCCAAGCATTGAATCGATACAGGGGATACCCAGTCAATAAGACTCCCATTGACCAAATGCTAGGAAGTCGAGGAAATGATTAAAGATATTGAGGAGCTAGGAGTATCTGAGCACTCTGATAGTCATTGGACATCGCCTGCTGTGCATGTTTAGAAGAAGAACGAGTCAACAAGATTTTAGGTGAACCACAGGTGATTGAATGATGTTACCAAAAAGGATAACTATACACTTCCAAGGATTGACAACATCCTGGATACACTTTCAGGGTCCCGGTGGTTTTCAAACTTGGATTTAAAGCATAGCTACTGGCTAGTAGATATGGAACCTAAATATCGAGAAAAAACCACTTTCACTATTGGTACTCCCTTATGATAATGTACAGTCCTGCCATTTGGGCTCTGCAATGCTCCTGCCACCTTTGAGCATTTAATAAATAACATATTGCATGGTTTATCATGAACAACTTGTCTTGTATATTTGGATGACGTGATTGCAATTGTGAAGACATTTGGGGATTACTTGAGAAATTTGAACAAGTGTTTCAAAGACTTATAGAAGCCAACCTAAAACCGGGTCCAAAGAAGTGTCACCTGCTAGGTGAAGAGATAAAATATGTAAGGCACATAGTTTTATGCAATGGAGTCCGACCAGATCAGGAAAAGATAAAGGCAGTAGAAGAGTGGCCAATGCCAAAACACAAAAATGAGCTATACAGCTTCCTGGGGTAAGATTCGTTTCCGCATTTGCAAACATTGCTAAGGCCTTTACATCGCTGAATGAAAAAGGACATGATTATGTTTGAAACAAAGATTGCCAAAATGTATTCCAACAACTCGAGCATTTATTGACGACAGCTCCGATCTTTAGTTATCCTTGGTTGGAAGGCACATCTTGGATACAGATATCAAACAATTTCGCCATCAGAAGTGTACTATTCCAAATACAAAATGGATGAGAGAGAGAGGGGGGGAGAGTCATTGGTTATTTTAGCAAAATGCTCTCAAAACCGGAATTGAAGGGAACTATTGGCATTGGTAAAAACCATAGAACACTTTTAAAAGTACATCTACAAGAGAAAATCTCATCTGAGAACCAACCAGGCCATCCTGCTATGGCTATAACAGTTTAGAAACCCTGAAAGGCATGTCACATTATGGATAAAAAGTCTGCAAAAGTATGAGTTCTACACGAAACATCATGCTGGTACAAGTCATCATAATGCAGATGCGTTTTTGAAACGACCTTGTCCAGAAAATTGTGGCGATTGCTCACAGTTAGATACAAAATGTGATCTACTTGGTCGGACTAACATGATCAATAACGATTGACAGTCTCTACAGTTGTTAACCAAACAAGAGAAAGACAAAGACCTAAGTGTAGCCCTTGGTTAGAAATCCAGAGGGGAATGTCTGTCTTGGCAGGATATTAATCCGTTGAGTAGCACCCTGAAGTCGCAATGGGTACAATGAAATTCCTTGACAATAGAAAATAAGATCCTGGTACGTCCTTAGAGAATGGAAATGTATCCATGAGTATGCTTCAGGTGGTAGTTCCTAAAAGCCGAGTGTTGGAGGTTTTAGCACATCTACATAATGAAACTTCAAAAGGACGCTTTAGTATTAAGAAAACTTGCAAAAGTCCAGGTAAGATTTTAGTGGATAGTTTGCAAGCACGATGTCAGAGAGTGATGTCGCACGTGACAGCTGTATGTGACATTGAGTAAGGCTTCAATAATGCGATTCAATGTGAGAAACCTCTTTAAATAAGCGACAATTGATATTGCCAGTCCATTCCCTGAGATCAACACTAGGAATAAGTACAATTGGTTGCCATGGACTATTTTACAAAGTGTACCAAAGCGTATGTTATACCAAACCAAGAAGTTGCAACCACAGCTAAGGAATTATTCTGCTGTTTTGGAGTTCCTATGGAGTTATACGCCGATCAGTGTAAAAATTTTGAGTGAACATTATTTCAAAAAGATTGCCGGTTGCTGGGAATGAGAAAGAACCAAACAACACCATTGCACTTGCAATTGGATGGTATGGTAGAGCGCATGAACTGCACCTTGGGCAAGTACATTTCCCAACATCAAAGACCATGACCAATATTTACATCTATTTTTATGGGCATATTGGTCTTTGGTTCATGAGAGCACTGGACAGACACCTACAAATGCTATGCCAGAACATGAGATATGTTTACCATATGACCTTGAGTTTGAATGTAAGCTCGGAGTGACATTATGGGCTACAGCTACGTTAAGCTGCTCAAGTGCAAGATGCATGACATCCATGGTGACAAAAAAATATCCAGATTGCAGGCGATTAGATAAAGACCAGAAATGATATCAAGGTGCAGGGCGCTGGTATCCGAGAGGGTAACCATATGTGACTATACAATCCCAGACAAAGGCGTGGACTGTTGTCAAAGTTACAAAGACATTAAGAAGGTCCATATGAAATTACAAAAAGGATCAAAAACGTGGTATATCGGATTCATAAGCTCTCAAGAAGAACTGTAGTGGTGCATTTTAACCAGTTGGCATGCTACAATAGTGATGACGTCGGCAAACAGTGAGACAAACAAACAGTAATGCTCGTGAGGGTGAACAAAAGTCTGGACTGAGCTATGAGTGGGTCATGTTTCTGTACGGCGGCACAGGCAAAGCGAGAATTGTGGTCACGGAAGAGATTCAAGGTTGTTCGATGTGACATCTTACATGTGATTTTCCAATGCTCCACCCGAAGATATTACATTGGCCAGGAAGCGAGTTTTTTTTACCTGGAAAATTTGGAATTTTGCCGAACCCTTGCTGTTCCAAGCAACGTAGGGATCTTTAACGTGCGTGACAACACTCACACACGGGACCTCCATTTTACCTCTCATCCAAACAAGGGTATTTTTGTGAAAAATGCCCGCCTAACATTTTTCAAGCGGACCGTGTCTGGATACGAATCAATGTGACATCGGAATATTCCTTGGCACATTGTATAGCAACAGACCTTGATATGGCCCGAGGACTTGCCCAGATGTTTAAAAATAAATTTGGTGATGCGTATCAATTTCGCTAACAATAACCATAGGTTGGAAAGACCATATACCAACATGGCATCTACTACCTGGTGACTAAGTAACAGTCTTCTGGTAAACCAAATTACCAGGACCAGTGGAAAGCGATAGTGGATATCAAGGGCCAGATGATCAGATTTGAACAAAATCGGTTGTGGGCTTGATGGGTTGGACTGGACAGTGGTACAAAATATACTAGAGCTACTGTTGTAGAAAACCAGGGTCAATTTTGATGTGTGATTATAGTCTAAGTGGTATGGCACCTGCTACACAGAGTGTTGATTGCCAATTCTATCAACATAGGAACTGCAGAAATGGTTCAGACTGTCCTTAATGACTCAGGGACTTCTAATTTCCGTATCATAAAGTGTTCTGGGATAACAACTTTAAGCGAGGAGCAGTGTAATGCCGCCCGTTTGCCGTACCTTTACATAAAATAATGCATTGGAATGTGAACAACGCATCTTACACAAAGGATGATACATGGACGCTTATGGCACGGCATCTTTCAGATGGACTTAATTGACAGAAAGCGTTATTGATCATACAATAGGATCATCCCTCTAGAATGTTATTTACATAATTTCTGGTAGGTTCTCAAAATAATTAGAACATTTGAATAAGGCATAAATAGCCGTTAAGAAGTATTGAAATTCAGTTCTAGGTAAAGCTTTGATTGCAATTTGAGTTCTAATTTAAAGCTTTGAAAGTTGTAATATGAAATAAATTACTGTTAATATAAATTGTTCTACTCGATATAAATTAATGTAGTGATCAATATAAATTTATTATAGTAATCGATATAAATTAATTATAGTGCATCAATATAAGTTAATTATAGGGTAATCGATATAAGTAATTAAAAGATAGCATCTTAGTTTTAGAATTTGGTATTTGTACTGTTAGCGATCAGCTGGAAAGAATTTGTTGTGAGAGCTATTAGAACATTTCATTGTAGCTACAAGTTGTTGAAAAGGGTTGTATAATCAGTTTGATAATAAAGAACTGTTGTTTGTGCAAATAGAGTTTTTGCCACAATATCATACTTACAGTGCTTTAGGAGTTGAATAACATTTGAAAACATCTTGCAGTACACCAATATCAGCTCGTGCTTGTTGTTTTCCTGCTTTACTAAATTGTTGAACACACGACATTAATCTATATAACTCTTCAGCAATCGTTTGCACTATTTCTGAAAGTACACTATCAACAATGGAAGGAGATATCCTATATACCTATAATTATTACAATATAGGCATAGTACTAAATGTAAGCTTCATACCTCTGAGTGAACATTAATTAAATTATTAATACACTCTTTTGCATAAGGTCTAATATCAGAAGGTATAATATCTATATTCCAGTCAAATCTTCCAAGATACATAGATGGTTCTATTGTTCCTACTAGAGGATCGCTCTTTTGTTCCAAATAGGCATCTAAAATAGATTTTTCTAGACTAGCCATCTTTGTGTTTACATTATCTAGGTTTGCTTGAGACAAAAAATAACCAAAATTCATAAAAGATTCCACTATATGTTTTGTAACAAATTTGTTTGTATACTGACAATTAGAAAGTGTTGCTAATAGTCTATACTCCCAAACAGGTATTTGATTGGCAACATCATATGATCTATAAGCAGAAATGGGAGTACCAATAAGTTGAGAAACTATAGGAGAACAGTCATCACCGTCCTCATTATCAGTATCTTGAAATGCTAGATGTTTCAAAACATCATGAAAAGCTAAAAGTAGGGTTTCTATCTGCTTGTCTAATTCCTTTTGCACCAAAGGATTATCCAAAAGTGATGCTTCACGCTGTTCATTAGCTAATATTGATTCTTTAATCACATGTACAACATCTTGTACACTTTCTTCAAATTTAATTGGCTAAAACTTGTACAATAATACAACAGTACTAATTACTTCAATTTTACATACCAAACTGGTAATACCATTATTTTGACTAGTAAATTCAATTTTCCATGTCTCTAATTTATGAAGCTGTTTTACTTGATCGCACGTTTGTTTGAAAAGAATTCCAATACTGTAAATTCTAAGATCCATTATTAACCTTGCCATGATGCTTAACACTTCACTGGGAAGATCAAGTTTAATTAATATTTTATAAGAATCTCTAACATGGCGTAAGCAAGTAGGAAGCCAAGGTGCAATAATGTCTAAATCAGGTATTGCCCATAAACCATAGAAACTTCTATTAACACCTTTATCTACTGTATGTGGAATAATTGCATTTCGTAATGTTAAACAAAATAAATCTATTATTGTTAAAATCATATGCTAGAAAAAAAGAATTAAATTAGCTTATAAAATGTATATAGTTTTATCAAAAAGTACAACAAATTGTTATTAAAAAATTATTTTATATGCATTTCCAACAAATTGAATGTAAACCTTAAAAATATTTTACATTAATCAATTGTTGCAACTTAATGCTTATATATCTACATGTGCTTTATAATTGTTGGACGGACAACAAAAACCACAAAATTTTGATCTTCTAAGTCCACAATACCATAAAATATCAATTTAAAAAACATAAAAGGTACAAGTTTTTTTTAGTTTCATTAGTAGCTTCTAATCTCAAACATGTACTACATGTTTTGGCAACAACTTGCATTATCTTGAAATTGATGTGTAATGCAATATGGATCAAATAGTAAAATGTTTTCAATATCTTTTAAGATTAACTTTTTGATATCTCAAAGCATGACACAGCTGAATTTTCAAATAATGTTTCATTCTATATATCTGTTTATGTGCATACATAGTCAATTACATACATATTAGGTGCTATCAGAATGTTATTTGATTGTATTCGGTATAACTTTTAAACAAACTGGTGTGCAAGCAACCGTGAACGTTATATCCAGTGAATTAGTATGCTGAGTAGTGTTGCGTTGGTGGGTTGTGTTTAGTCTACGTGTTGCGTTCTGTAATTGCGTGGTAACATTCCTTTGCAAATTTTATGATGAGTAATGAATTCGAGCAACGGGTTTGCACCAAATTTTGTTTTAAACTTGAAAAGTCTTCAACTGAAGCATTGCAATACAATGTCACTTTATGGTTACATACCGAAAGGGAGTTGTGCTTTATTGGCTTCACATTTTATTTTAATATTTAAATTTGGAGGATTTTTAAACCCAGCATGGGAAAGCTTTTCTTTCCCACCCTTAATTTAAGTTTCTTTGTGTAAGTTACACAATTATAGTTCCTACGAATTCCGGCACATTAACTCACGAGTTATGGTATTTAAACGACATACGTCTATGTTCCCAGACTAAAAGAATGTGAATGTGGTTAGCGGATTGGCATATATAAAGGGTGGGATTACTATAGTTGATGAGAACAAAGTATCTTAAAAGAAAGGACTATACTATCGGCATACAAAGATGTCGGATGTGTGTGCGGTTAAGTTCAGCAAAGTGATCCTTTCCTATATTTGTACCTTCCTTTACCTAAAAACTACCTGTGCTTAGTCATCCTAAATTTGAAAACGCTGAAAATCCACAGTCGATGACCTGAACCTGAGAAGCAGTAAACAACCTTGGCTTTTAGTAAAAACCAGGTAAGATCATGGTGCTTTTTGTTAACTTGTGGATTTCGCCCATGACGGCAATCTAGGCAGCCGAATTTTTATATGTAATACCATACGTCCACAGTCATGCATGGTTGGCAACACAAGGAGGTTTAAAATTTACAAATTTGTATGATGGTAACAACGGATAAAATTTCACATTGCTGATTTTAAGTTCCGCCCTTAGCAATGCTTGAATACGTACTATAGAAAGACCGAGTATAAGGATTTATAGCTAATCCAGCAAACATCTACAATAGTTGCTGCTCCCCTATTAATACCTCAAAGAATATTCCTCTAAATGAGCTTTTAAATTTAACCTCATCAAATAGTGTCCGATATTTATTAATTAAAACTGGTGCTACATATGCAAATCAGGATTCAAATTTCTTTGTCGAGTGATGTGGAATGTTGAAATCACTTGTATTCCCTATGGTGGGCAGATCTGATTTGTACGGCTTCAAACAGGTAATTAGGTTTACACATAATTATTATAGCACACACACGCATGCATGCACGTGCGCATGCATGCACGCACGCATGCACGGAAGCACGTATGCACGCACGCACATGCGCACACACACCACACACACCCACACACAACACACACACCCACACACACACACATGCACACACAACACACACACACTTACATGTATGTATAATAATATTAATAATAATAATTTAATAAAAATACTATTGGGATATAGGTCATAATATTAAACTATAAAATTCTATCAAAATATGATGCATTTTGGTCTTGACCTTGATCACATATTAAAGATCTATATATATATATATATATATATATATATATATATATATATATATATATATAGTTAATTAATAAACATAAAATCTTACCTGTTATTTAAATTAAACAAATACCAATATTGACTTAACATTGTACTAGAATGCAAAGAATGGTGTTAAAATGTCCAAGCAGTATCACTATCGATAAGATTATTTTTATATAAAAATGTGTACATTTCAATATATTTGACTATTATTTAATACTTTGTAAAATTTTAATGTAATTTTGTATATATATATATATATATATATATATAGACAAGATAAAGGTCACGAGATGTCATTGAATGCTAAATTCTATGTAAAATTACCACCCAAAGAGAAAAAAAACAAAAAATTAAAATTTTTCCAATATTTAATTTCTCTACCTTGTATAAATATCAAGCATAATAAATCTCGTGTATTGCATTCATTGCAAAGATAGTAAAACGAATATAAAGATAAAGGCCCAAATTTTTAAATTAATTTATTCCAGCCATGTCTCACACACCTTAAAAACGAGCTTCATTTTAAGATATAAATACAAAGCAATTAATTCCATTACCATTAAATTAAAAAACATATTTCCGTGTGTAGATTTTAAAGATATTCATTCTTGTTAAAGATTCCTTAAAACGCGTTTAAAAATACAGAACCCCGTACTTTATTATATATCAAATTAATACATCGACGTAAAAACAATATCAATTTATTGCATTCATAAAAGCAAAGCATATTTTCCGTGTGTAAAATATTTGCTAGAACGGGTTTTATTTTCCATGGAAACAAATCTTATTGCATTTATAAACGAAGCCCTCATTAAAAATACTAAAAATAACCTAGATTTAAGCTACCTTCTTTAAAATATGCATCCGTACCCTGTTAGAATACAAATCAATGCAAATCTTATTGCATTTACAAAATATAAAGCAGTCCTTATTAATTATGTAATTGACTTTCGCGCGTAAATAGGACATTTTAATTCATTTTAAGGGTTTTTAACTAAACGTAAAACGTTCAGAATTTTCTTGATTAATAAATGAAGGCGTCAGTTACTAAGAAAAACTATTAAATTGTAACAATTTTTTTTGACGATTATAAAAGCTTATAAATTTATTGATAAAATACACGGCACTGTTTATTCAAATAAACAATTAACTTTATGATGCTAATAAATGTTCAGATCAGTACTGTGTAGCCCAATCACGAGGCGTATATTCATTAATAATAATAGTTTGAGCTCCGTTCGTAAACGTTCGCCATTTGAATTGCACTTCCAATGTCAGACGATTCTTTTATCTTGTGCGCATCCCGTCCACAGTAGAGTTTAGTCTGGCTCGACCACTTGTTAAAGTTACAAGCATCATGGAGACCTATAAGGTCCGAGCTAGCAATCTACGCGAGTTAAGGTTCGGGCTTTGGAAGCTGCCTTTTTAAAAACCAGTTCTAAAACTTCTTAACAAATTTATTTTATTTATACAGATATTAATTATGGAATTTTGACAAGTTGATTAATATTATTCTAAATCCAAAATTAATTAATAAATGTACTAGTTTGAGTAGTCTAGCAAACTGCAATGCTAAAGCGGAATACTTGACTGACTGCCGGGTCCTTGAGCTCCCGGGCTTTTTATAATGTTCCTACCCCCTCACATGGCTGTGGGAACTTGCAGATCTCATGTCTGCTTACACTTAATACTATTCATAAATACAATGTTGTAATCTTAATTTCTAAGTAATCACGGTACCTGACCGTCTGTGACCTGACATCTGCAGTGTCACTATCGTCTGTGATACAAAGTGGTGCATCTGTTCTCATGAACGTTAATAAACTTTACAAATTGTCCTTGTATTTACAATGTTGCACTTCACTTAACATTTTATTACACTTTCTAATAATTTCCTAATTATTCTATTTTATAATATATACATCAATTGGGGGATACATAACTCGCGTAGCTATAAACGTGGCGGCGTAATCAAGAGCTGAATGCACTTGACTTTTCTTTGTTTCTAATAACGGTAAGCAAGTTAAATAATTATTAAAGTAAACTAAATAATTTTGTTATAGTGCTCACCCTCACCCTCACCTATATCAATTTTTAATTTCGCTAATTCACAAACGTATAAGGTTACGAACCTGCAAGTTCAAATAGTATGTTTAATTTCTCAATTTACCGTTAAAAAAACCCGCTTTACCATTGGCTAAAGAAGAGTCAAAAACGATGCACATTGAATAGTTAGTTTTATGGATAGGTTTTATGTTTCGATTTACTTCGATAGATTGCACAACAAATTGATGTAAATGGTTCCCAGTAAAAGAAGAAACTCAAGCTTACACTTTGTAAACGCAGATGTGGAAGTTCGCTGACGTCACTTGTTTGTCGAAGAATTGCAGGTTATCACATGTGGTCTCGACAAGGTATTTATTTGTTACAATAAAGTTCAAAGTACAACCAACTTGCTAAAGTAAGCGTAGTATAAGGACTTGACCTGGCAACAGCTGTTCTAAATAACTTGACAGCGAGGCGAATATCTGAAACTTAAATGGTAACGTTTTTTATTTGTTTTACAAGGAAGTCGATTGAACTTTTATTGTTTGGATTTCACTATTGTTTAAATCGTTACTTACATTTGATATTACTGCGAATAATTAAAATTATGAATTTTCTTTATTTAATCCAGAAAAGTATTGCATTCAGTATAAGAACACAAAGTAATTACGAGAACTAATTTATTTAACACTGAATATATAACAGATATTTGTAAACCAAAGTATACAGATCTGTGCATTTTGGGTATTTAGAAACTTTACGGTTCTATTTAATTTATTGTTGATATTTTGGTTCCTAGTGCAAATTATCAAAATTTTCTTATTTAAATAAATGAGTCTAACAGATTAAACTGCTTTAGTGTTGTACATTTTTGTATATAAAATTTTACTACAGAAGAAAGCTAAATTTAATTAAAAAACTAGCATATGATTTAATCAAACAATTGTTTTATTTTGGACAAGTGCGTCCAAAAGGTAGAGATAAATAAGTTAAAAGGTATAAGAAAATATACCCTTTTATAAAAAAAAAATAGGTTATTGGCTGTGACTCAACGAAGAAGTACCATACAAGCGCTTTTAAGCAATTTTATATCTAAATTTCCTCTTACTGTTTATACTTAAATTTTTTGTATTAATAACTACTGTTTTTCTTTATTGTATAAGGTAGCAAGAGTGTATCTCTTGCGTCCTTCGTTATTATAATAACATTGTTCTTTTTCAGAACCTGCGTGTTTTCAATAAAAGCGATTTTTCCCCCCAAGGATTTCCAAGTTCTCCCTTCGGGTAATTCATGCTTTAATAATTCAAGGACTTGGTGGCGCCCCTTTTGCACCCCTATATTGTATTTTATAGTCAGTACATAAAATAATAACTTTGTTGTAAAGCCCACGACCATTCTTCATAAGCTCTACCCGAGGAATAGACCCCTAGCTTAGTCGGAAGACTGTCGATTTCCCTTCATCATAAGGGGATCGAATAAATTGTTATATTTATAATAACATATATAGCAAGACATTTTGTTTTAAAATAACTAATAATGTAGAAAAAATCGAAGACGCTTTTACGATAAACATAAATCACGACAATTGACACTCATTAAAAAACAGTCATCAAACAATCCATCATTTGTCTGTATATGTTGGCAAAAGCTATGGAAACTACAAAGAGATTCTAACTGAAGGAATAGGCATGCGTCACTGCAAAATTCATCCCTCAGCTTTTGTCTGTGGAACAGAAACAGCGTCGTTTTGATGTATGCACGTCTGAAAGTGACCCTGCCTTCGTCTCTAAGGTCAGAACTAGTAAGGAAACCTGGTTTTATGGCTAAGATCCAGACACAAAACAGCAGCCGTCACACTGAAAAGTCCATGATCACAGAAACCAAAAAAAGCACGACAAGTCAGAAGTGCAACAAAAACCATGCATGTGGTATTTTCCAAAATTAAAAACAGTGTCCATTGTGTGCACGTGCCACTTGGTGATACAGTAACCTCAGATTCTTATTGTGACAATTTAAGGTGGCTGAGAGAACATATTTGGAGAAAAAGGTACAAATTGCAGAAGATCAAAACTGGCAAGACAATGCCCCTGCTCATGCTTCACTGAAAACAAGACAGTTTTTAGCTAAAAACAATAAGGCCGTCATCCCAATTGTTTCATATTCACCAGATTTAGCACCCTATGACCTGTGAGTTTACTCCATTCCCGAAAGTGAAAATTTGTATGAAAGGTCGCCCTTTTGACACAGAATATATATATATATATATATATATATATATATATATATATATATATATATATATATTGCTGTGATAAGGGGTTGTTTAGGGGTGTATTGAGTAAGGCGTCGCCGTGGATCAATGTAGTAAGCGTAAGACTACGGATCCCAAGGTCCTGGGTTCAAATCCCGACACGGCCGACTGCTTGAAAAATGGCAGGTGAGCATTTTTCACAAAAATTACGCCCTCGTTCGGATGAGAGGTTAAATGGAGGTCCCGTGTGTGAGTGTTGTCACGCATGTTAAAGATCCCTACCTTGCCTGGAACGGCAAGGGTTCGGCAAAATTCTAAATTTCCAGGCAAGAAAAAACTCGCCTCCTGGCCAATGTAGTACCTTCTGGTGGAGCATTGGAAATGTAAATGAACGGTGTATTGAGTAGTAAAGGTCGTGCAGTAACCATAAATAGCAATAGGAATCAGAAAACTGCATTTATTTAGCAGAAAAATAGGTTATTCGTACAATATGTAAATAGCAAGCATTTAACACCCTGTATATAGACCGTAATTAACTTTAAACGTAAGCATACCTTACAACAATAGAACGCGTATTCAGCAGAAAAATAGGTAATTCGTACATTATGTAAATAGCAAGCATTTAAACCCTGTATATAGACCGTTATTAATTTTAAGTAATGCCAGTAAGCATATCTTTCAACAATAGAACGCGTATTCAGCAGAGAAATAATAGTACATGTAATTAAACATACGTTGAGAAGTGTCTAATTAGTTATAAAACAAATACGCAGTAGAGTAGACAAAACCTAACAAAGCTTTATGCAATTACGCGGGAACAATAAGGGGGAAGTTCCACATAAACTTAATCTACCCATACAAAGGGGACATAAATAAGTAAACAAAATGTAAAATAAATTTAGGGTTAGGCGTACATAGAGTAGTAAAAATATATATAACAATACAGAATATAGTAGACCGAGACACATTTATAGAATATTTACAAAGGTATGATGAGTTGAAATCAATTTATAAAACGGAAGATAATACTAGGGATCGACGCACAAATTTTATAAGGACGCAAAGAAATACAGAGACTCGGAGTACTAATTATCAAAGAAACAAATATGACCATGGGAGAAATTTTAATAGGGGCAATTATAACAATTTTAATAATGATTTCAGGCGAAGTAGAAATACGGGTCAGATACCAAAGCAACAAACAGAGCGGACTAATTATGTAAGGACGACAATATTTTACCACGATAAAATACAGCGACCTGAACGAAGAAACTCGAATTAAATCAAAATAAATTTGAAAATACAACCGTGGGATTTAAAATAAAATTATTAAATTAAACTAGAACTATAATTAAAGTTTTATTTTGTGAAAAATTGCCAAAACAAAAATTCAGAGAAATTTGTACAGATTTATTTTAGTATTTAAAATTTAGTGTAAAGATAAAATTTCAAAAATGGAAAGAGGATCCCAAGAAAGTATAACATTTGAAAGGAGTTCTAGCGAGGAACAACGGATCTCACAGGAAACGAAAATGATAGAAATTTTAATGGCACTGAATAGTAAAATGGACAAATTGAGGAGGCCATGAAAACCATGACTACGAAAATAGACGAGAACAGCGAAAAATTAGGTAAGGACATTAAAATTCTGAGTGATGGGTTAAGGGAAACCAACCAAACAATTGCGGAAATGAGGGCGCAAATGCAAGAGAAAATTGTGAGGGTTACAGAGGAAATCGACTGTGTATGGGATCATGTTGGAATGGTGAAATCAAAGCAGGAGAAATATGAAAGCGAGACAAACGATAAAATCACGAATTTAAATATCAAAATAGGGAGCGTTGATGAAAATTGTGAAACAGAATTCAGGACAATAAATAGGAAATAAGTAATTTAAAAACTAATTCAGGAAATTTCAATAGTGGGGAACCTATGAGGCTAATTCAACCAAATCTTTCAACTGGCCAATATACTAAATTTTACGGGGACGGTAAATTGAATCTAAAAATCTTTTTGAAAAATATTAACATGTTCGTACAGGGCTCAACAGACGAGCAATATAAATTAAACTTAATAAAATCGATGCTGAAAGGGGGAGCTGAAATGTGGTATAACTTAGTTGAAAGCGAGGTCGAAACATTTCAACAGTTTGAACAGAAATTTCTACGACACTTTTGGGGAAATAATCAACAAGATAAAGTTAGGAATGACCTGAGCATGGGAAAGTACAATTCAGATAGAGGAATGACGCGGGAATTATATGCTATTGAAAAGTTTACCGTAGCAAAACAATTAGATCCTCCTTTTCACGATAAACAAATTATAAAATATTTGGCAGGGCATTTTAACGTAGAAGTAAAACAATACATGAACGAAAACAGCATTAGAGTTACATCATTTATTTTGTACAATTATCCAAAAGGCGATATCTACACAAAACAACGTATGGCAAAGATAACAAATAATAAAGTATCAAAGACCGCAAATAAACACCATTACACGGAAATCCGAATTAATTACATCAGAAACAGCTTCAAAAATACAGGGAATATTAAAGACAAAACCTGGCTGGTTGAAATAATCTGCAGAACTGCTTGAAAACCCAACCCAGAGGTAGTGGAAAAAGGCAATTTAACACCCATTCGGTGATAAGGCGAGTCAGTCCACAACTGATGCACGTTGAAGCTACGACACTGTTAACCAGAAATCAACGCGTAAAATAAATAAAGTATAATAGATCAAATTTATGATACAGTAAAAATAGTGCAACAACCACGTTAAGCATATATGAAGTTTTTGCCGTTTTTTATAGAAAACGTGAGTAGAAATCGGCGTCGACAATAATACTTCTGGTATATTTCTGGACATTTCAAATCGGCGTCGACAATAATACTTCTGGTATATTTCTGGACAATTCAAATCTGTGTCGACAATAATACTTATGGTATATAGAAGTTCTAATTCTAAGTGGATTATAAAAAGAAAATTCTAATTCTAATTGGATTCTCAGGGGGCAATTCTAATCGAATTCTGGTATAAGTCTGGTACAATTCTAATCTGCGTCGAAAGGATTTAAGGGAAGAGATTCAAAGCATATGCAGAGAAATATAAAATAAAGAAGCACGAGGTAATTTTTGGAAAACAAGGAGTAACTACTCAAATATTGGTTCAACTAAGCAGACCATTGGTATACGAATAAAGACAGTGAGGGGGTGTTGATCCCCAACACGAACAACATATCACAGGTCAGATCTACTTAATTTTAATATATTTTTCAATTTAAATTTTAATACTGAATTTATTCAATTTATACAAAACTTGTAATGAAGTCAACAAGAAACATTGCATACGTTAAACTTACGTAATAAAACATAAAGAGGTCTAGAACGTTCCAGATTCCTTTGTAAAGAGGTAGTTTTTGGTGACTTTATATTGAATTCAAAGTATATAAATTTTGGGATAAACGATACATATGATATTAATTGATTGAAGGGTGTATTTGAAGAATTTCAAAAATTGTAAATATTATTTCTTTTCATTATATGAAATTAATTGACTTCGTTTTATCAATTCAAATAGGTAATCATAAAGGGGTGAAAAAAGAAAATTGATCATCGTAACGTTGTGCACTTCGTGTAGATTAAAAAAGGCTAGCCGTGGCATAATAATAAAAGATAGAAAAGATATTTGTGAGAAACACAGGGCGGTGGCGTTAAGTAAAACGTTCATTACACCGAGTATATATATATATATATATATATATATATATATATATATATATATATATATATTTACGTGATAAGGGGTCTCATTGAAACCCAAACTCCACAAATAAATTCCACCAAAATATAATAGAATCCAGAAAAAAGGAAATTTTCCGTAAATTCATGGTTACGCCCTATATAATACAAGCGTACTTTTATTCATTAATGTACAATGCAAAAACGCTAATTGCACGTGTATAAATAATCAGCCTGTATTATGTAAGTGTATTGGAAATAAATAGCAAGTAACGTAAGTTGTAAAAATTAATTAATTGTAAGATACCGTTAAATGCGAACGTAAAAATCGTTCGTTTTAAGATAAATACAAAGTCATTAATTTTTCAATTATCAATACATTTTCAATAAAAATGCATTTGACTTGCTGTAAATAGCATAAAAAAGTACAGCTTTACGCATTTAGCTTGAGAAACTACAATCAACGTGTATTTAAAAACCTCAAAATTAATAAATAATTTTGTGTACGGAAACACGAAAGCGAATGTTTCCTATAAAAACGCAACTCCTTTTTGCATTAAAAAAACAATTAGTTTAAATTAATTAGCCGTGAATAACAGCAATTCATTCTAAACATAGAATTTTCTAGAACCTAAGAGGATGAGTCATCGGTATTTTAGAACGACGTAATTATCGTTAATGAATAAATATTTTAATCTTCGAAGCGACCGAAACACAAAGAAAAGCCTGCAAAATCCCTGGAAAAATTCAAGAAAGTGATTATTTTTAGCATTAATATGCGACACCACAACAATAGTATATGTGTTAAACAAGAACAGATATCACGCGTCACGGATAATTGGAACGATAATTAAAACATAAAACTAGACTATTTTAGACGTTAATTGGGTTTTCCAAGAACCCTTACATCATAATGTTATACGTTTTTGGAGTAAACTTCTGGAAACAGATAAATTTGCATACAAAAGAAGCGTTTATTCATTGGGAAGGATTCATTCTTAAATTTCGTTCATGCGAGCACGACATGTTATTTAACCTCAAGCTGTTGCTACGCGGAAATGGTATCTGTGTATGCATTAAGCATATTGTAAATGAATAGTGGCGAAGTTGAAATGAATTAAGAAGCAATGTTTTAAAAGTAACTTACAACGAAAAATGAAAATTATTAATTGCAAGAGGGAAAGTTCTTCAAGATAAAGCTATTTTTAAAGATTTTATTAAATAATTGAAGAGGAAGATTTAACTAGAAATGTACTTTGGTAACTACTGTTTCAAATGAAGATTCTTTTACTATGGAAAAACTTGTGAGCTGATTTGACATCAATGTAAAATAAGAAGATTATTTTTTATGAGGAACATTTTTGTGGATTCTGCAAGTATCACTCTTAGATTTACTTTTAATTTATTTATATTGAATGTAAGGTATAATAATAAGGATTAATCACATAATACTTTTTATGTAAAAGGGTTTTACCAGGAAAATTTGTGCTAAGAGTTCAAAAGCGTGGAAATAATTATAACTAGGTAAACCATTCTCAAAAGAAAAAAAATTAATTTTGTAAATTTAAAATAAAGAAGGAAACAATAATTTTTTTATCTAGTACTTCTTAGAAATTATTTTATGTTTGAAAGAAATGATGTTGTAAATGCTTTTGTATGAAAGAAAGTAATTCATATTGTATAAACGCTTTGTGATATTGCTGTGCTTTATTTCATTTTGAAAACTCTCTAAATTCTGTTGAGCTAGCCAGGCAAAGTTAAAAACGAAGGTAAATGAACAACTTCAAGTTAAACAAATTGCTGTATCTGTTTCATATCACACTTTTAGTGACACCCCAACGCGAGGCCATTGTCATAGCCATATATATTTATATATATATATATATATATATATATATATATATATATATATTTCTGTGTATTTATAGGACGAAATAGAGTAAATAAGTCAGCTAATTATTTATGGCTGGGTACCGCATGTATATCCAATTCATTTAAAATTTTAAAACGTTTTCTATAACTATAGTGTCGGAATTTGCATTTTTAAAATAGATTTCTGGGTTAATTTTACTTCATTTTAGAGTAATTGTAAATACCAATTACAAATAGTAGGTGTAAGAAATGTATATCCGTAATGTGCAGTGTAAACACATGCATCTTATTTAGATTAGAGTGTAGTCCAAAAACTTTCAATTTTCTGTAGTGTAGAAATCAATAATTTTAAGACCGTTATCAAAAAGGGTGAAGGATTTTCATGAGGTAACAGATATTCCAAGTGTAAATAATCTTTGCGTACATAATTTATCATAATTTAGTGTATAACTTAAACATTTGTATAAATTTAAAAAAGTTCAACGAATAGCATTGAAGGTTAAAATACAAGCAGGGATCGATATTAAAAGAGTATTTGAGCATGTATTAGAATGAGATAAAAGTTATCATATGGTTAGATGTTAGTTGATTTGAAACAACTGGGGGACAAAGATAATGATAGAAGTTAGTAGATACAAGGGAGAAGCAGCGTGTTTGGAAAGACGATTTTAAAACGTGGACTGATGTATGTTTTAGTAGTCATTGACTTCAAGGACTGGTATAACGTGCATATTGAAACTAAATTTTTTTCTTTATTTAATTTAATTATGTCCTGACGTTGGGCATCAGTGAGACATATTAAATTTCTTTACTATATTCTTTACTATATTCGCGGCTTAGTCTGGGAATTACCCCAAGGGTGAGCAATGAGATTGAGCGTGGATATAGGGTGGGCTCGACTACAAACGGGAACAAAAAAAGGAAATGAGCGCCACTGCATCTATATAGACAATAAATAAAACTAAAGTATCCTACAGGAAGACGCAGAAACCTATAGGATATAATGATTATCAAAAAGCATACAAATTAAAATAAGCAATACCTCTGGAAACCTCTTGGACCTCTGCTCCAGCTTCTGCAATGTCAGACCTGCAAGAAAATGTCACACAAAAAATAAAATATAAGACACTGTTTGTGTATTACGACAACAAAATATTTCGATCTTTATAGATCGACTGTCCCGAATTCAAAATCTCAACAACACCTTACCTATGAAAATATACTGTACTGAAAATTACTTACTCTGTTTCTATTACCTAATGCTGTATCAACTTTTTTCTAAGTTCCACATTCAAAATTTTGTTTATCTAATTTGGATATTATTAATTTCAATTAGTGAAATAAAAAGACGAAAGTTTTAAATCAAAGTATAATCTAAATGTAATTCTCTTTGTTGCAAAAATTATATATAAAAATCTGATAATCAATATAAAATAAGTTTCAAAAATCTCTGAATTTGTTTCTCTACATAGAGAGATCTTAACATTCTTAAATTCTTTAATACAGTCGGGCTCTTAAACATCCATAAAACAGATCTGTTCTGGCTTACAAAATTTCTCTAACAACTTATTATACAAGAAGTTCATATGGCTCAAACATTATATGAAATTAAAGAAAGTTAGTTCATCATATGTTAGAAGCAGCATTGATATTCTACTCATCATATGGCATATCGTAGTTAAACATCTTTCAATTAAAAGTGAACTTTATACTTATTTTTCTCAATTTACATGTGCATTCCTTACGTGCTTTGAATAACAACTTTAAATTAATTAATCTAAAAGTTCAAAAATTCCTCTTACGAAAAAAATTTAGTTCTGAACAAAAAGGTATTTGACCTATTAGGTTACTAGAATATAATACTTTAACTGGTTTTTATTTGGGATTTAAGCATAAACATATCTTGCAAAAAAATATATATAACATTAACATTCGTTTAACAAAAGTTTCTTATAATTTGGAAAACGTTAAATCAAAGCTTTTCTCGTAATTAATACGTAAAATTAATTCTCTCAATAAATAGTTTTATAAGTACCTGAATGGTTTTGTTTTAACTGCTCGATGGTGATGCTGCAAAACGCTCTAGACCAACCAAAACAACATTATACTCCATCTTATTGAAGTTTTAAAAAAGGTACGAAGTTGGCATTTACTAGATACAGCATTCTTACATGAACAGCCCCACAGACAGCTTCAAAACGAGTGATTCCACAATACATAATTACGTTCCAATAACATTACATAGAATTCTGCTCGACATACAAACCACTTGAATTATCAATTCTACCATACTCAAACGTGCTTTCTTAAAATTTTATTCTTCAGACGAGCATACTTAGATGTGTCTACTTAAATGTGCTAAGGAAATTAAAGCATCTATTAGTTTTATATAAAGCAGTTTTATTACACAACCTCACCATTAACGGACTTCCACCAGCACGTGTTGTTACATTCTCCTCTTCATTGTCCGGAGCGGCTTTACAAGAGCTCTTTTGCAAAGCCCCCCCACGACAACCTTTACACCCTCTTCAATAGTAGAGCAATTCTAATGCCCTACTTGGAGCAAAAACTCCGCATCTTAGAACGAACCGTACCTGCTCGTTGTTGCTTGCTAGATGGCCGCGCTCGCCTTCTTGTCAACACCCTACCTATAGCGTCACCTTACGCGCAGGCGTTGTGTCTGTCTAGCAATTGCACAAGTGGGCTTCAGAATACCTGTAGCTTATGCAACTCAAGTTACGTTCAGGGTATTTGCAGATATCAAAAGCGTAGGAGTCACTATTAAATGCTTTATATAGGTGAAGATAATGTAAAAAAAAGGGAAGAGGTGTTCTTCCTTATAGTAAATTAAACTATATAACGATTTCACGCTAATTGACAATTTCGTATGCTGTAAAATAACAATGGCTAGAAATGTTTTTCTTTAGAGATTTTAATATAACAAAAGTTTTTGTTACACTGCCTCTGACCAAAAAGAAAAAAACTTTGAGGTTAATTATATCTTAATATATACATAACCGAGAAGATTTTTTTTATAGACGAAAACTGTCGCCTTAACCAAAAGATAAATACAAAAAAGGAGCATTATAACTAATCTAAGTAAGAACAAAGTAAGTTCGAACTTTGATCTTTGAACCAAAAAAATTATGAGTGACCTCTTGAATTAAGAAGAGGAAAATGGGGTGCAACCAAATGAGTGTGTAGGTATCTCTGCGTACCACACATCCGTCAGGAATCAGTATAGGTAAGTCATAATCGGTAAAAGGTCATAATCTGTAAAAGTCAAAATATTGTAGTCTAACACTCTCGAGTTGCAACCAAACGGGTGAACTAAAAAAACTAACCTACTTTTCAAAATATAAACTAAAATTCAAACAAAATGCTTGACACGAACTATCACAAAATAACAACAAAAAGATTTACTTTCTTACTATTACCCTTGACACGATAACCTTCCTAATATTAATAGTAAATCGAAAACTCACATCTATATACATAAATATCAATAATCTTCCAACAATGTTTATGTATTCGCTGGTCTCAAAAATTCCAGCTCAATATATTCAGCAAAACTTGATTATTGCTTCTACTAAAAATAAACCGCTCATCAAGCCAATATTACATACACATTGTAGCTTACTAATGAATACTTGGCTTCTTCAGCTCATAGCTATTCATAGCCCTACCGCTACTCTTTTCTTTGGGACACTCCAGTCTCAAAAACAATCCTCAACTCTACTGTGGCCACACCAACTATCCCGAACCAAAAGCTACTCAATACTACAATGGCCTCACCAACTAGCCTACTCCGACTTACTTCAACAAAACAAACTGCACCTATCTTCCTCACTTACTCTAAACATAACAACACATGACGTGGACAAAATACGTCCACAAACATGAAGCAACAAATATTTATTTCGCTCCACCACGGACTATAGCAACAGCACGGACAAAATAGCATTTTTGTCTCTCTCATCTACTACTACTAAATATTCCGTTAATGCACATTTAAAAACAACACTATTTGAGAAATTTTTTCAATCTTTACCAGCAACGAAATACCGGTAAAAGCCTTCAATTAGTCATCCCCACTTTATCCCATAACTAAATTTATAATATATCCTTCGGGACACAAATACTAAAGACGACCAATCAGTCCTCTGGTACATATTCTGGATCTACGACAGAATAGGGTTTTAGATCCTTGACATGCCACCTGCCTGCCTTTGATCCATCCAAATTAATTAGGTCGTACACCACACTCGAGCACTTTTTCTTGACTACACTCAAAACAAATTTTGGAGCAAGTTTAGCAGTAAATTTATTAGCCGCGCTCGACAACACCTTATTGGCCCTCCAAACTTTATTACCAACCTCAAAAGAAATGTTCCTCCTCCTTAGATATCGATTGCTCGACCTCTGATAAGCTACATGCAACTTCGCATGAACGTCTTCAAATACCTTAAAAATACCATGATGGTCTGAAGCATATAATGGGCGACTACCAGGAATGATTTCAACATCAGCTTCAGGAATAAATCCACTACCGTAGAATTTACCGGATATGGGGACGTGTCGGCCAAAAACCAAAAAATTCGGAGTATAACCCGTCGACTCATGCTTAGCAGAATTAATAGCAAATTGAATCTGCACTAACTCAGTATCCCAGGTATCATGTTCTTCGAGATAGGATCGAATAGCTGTCCCTACCGTCCTATTAATCCTCTCAACAAAATTACATTGTGGCGCATAAACAGCATTATACCATATCTTTTGAATTTCAAACCTATTACATAACGACCTAAAAATTCGACCAGCTAAATTTGAACCATTATCGCAAATAATAAATTGTGGCACTCCAAACACTAAGAAAACTTTTTGTTCCATCTGAAATGGAAATTTAGCTTCTTTCTCTTTTCCCATCAAACCTAAAGGACCTGCATTAGAAAACTTTTGTGCACCACACACTAGACATGCACGACAAAATTTTAGCACATCTACGTTCATTTTTGGCCAATAATAATGTTCTTGGACTCTAGCAATTGTCTTCGAGAACCCAAAATGTCCTGCAACTGAGGGGTCATGACACGATCTGATGACTTCTTCTCTTTGAACTTTCGGCACTAAATATTTCCACTCTACTACATTTGACGACATAGGCAGGTTTGACGGAATAAACTTAAAAACAAACTCGTTCTCAACTTTCCATTGAGGGTAATTCTCAGGCGACGCCAAAATTTTCTTACGTAACGACACATACCAATTTTCTAAATTATCAAGCTTGACTTCTATTAAATTTATGACATGTTTTTCTTCCGGAGTTGCACGACTAAAACAGTCAGGAACTACGTTAAACTTTCCCTTCCTGTGTACCAAATCAAACGAATGTTGTCTTAACCTTACAGCCCATCTAGCTAGTTTTCCTGTAGGGTTCTGCAAATTACTCAGCCAAAGCAACGAAAAATGATCGGTTACGATCGTGAAACAAACTCCTTCGACCCATGGACGGAACTTTTCAATGGCAAAAATTACCGCAAGGCACTCCTTCTCTGTCGTTGAATAATTTCGTTCAGCACAATTAAGGGTTTTGCTGGCATACGATATAACACGTTCTTCTCCACTGACATTCTGAATTAATACGGCACCTACACCCGTATTACTTGCATCACACTCAATAATAAAGGGAACGGAATAATCCGGCTGCACCAGAAGTGGTGCAGACACTAAAGCCTCTTTAATGGACATAAAGGAAGACTCTGCTTCCGAAGTCCACGTAACGACTTGACCTTTTTTTCTTTTCTTGACAAGATCATTGATTGGTGAAACTAAAGATGAAAAGTCCTTAATGAAACGACGGTACCAACTACACATACCAAGAAATCTCTTGACTTCAGTGGTGGTCTTTGGGCGTGGAAAATTGACCATAGCTGACACCTTATCCGGATCCGTCCTTAAAGAATTTGACCCTACTATATAACCGAGAAATTTGAGTGACTTCTTAAAGAACTCGCACTTTTCTAGATTCAACGTTAAATTTGCCTCTCGAATGCGTTCCTTGACTTCGTATAATAACTTTAGGTGTTCTTCAAACGTCGATGAGCATAGAATTATATCATCCAAATAGCAGAAAACGTATGGTTCGAATTTCGGACCGAAAATTGTATCAACTAAACGCTGTTGAGTCTGTGCAGCATTTTTTAGACCAAACGGCATCGTCACAAATCTATACTGTCCCCGCGAAATAACGCTAAACGCTGTTTTGTCCTTCGACGATTCACTAACAGGGACCTGCCAAAATGACTTTCGCAAATCAAGACTGGAAATATAATTTGCATTATGCAACATCCCTAGGATTCTGTCTATATTAGGAAGAGGGTAGCTGTCATGGACCGTAACATCGTTTAATGCTTTACCGTCGAAGCAAAATCTATATTCTTTACTATCTTTTTTCTTGACTAACAACACGGGCGAATTCCATGGACTCTGACACGGTTCTACTACTTTTAATCGAATCATTTCATCTAACTCCTTATCCAACTCTTTACTAATATAGGGAGACATAACATAGGGTCTTTTCCTGAAGGGTTTTGTATCACCCGTATCGATATCCATCTCAATCATATTAGTACGCCCTAATTTATCAACACTAGAAATTTCCTGAAATGAATCTATGGCAGCTTGCGCCTGTGACCTCTGATTAATCGACAAATCATCCAAATTGAGTAAACAGTCACTATATTTTAGGGGAACTGATGATGGACCCACATACGTAACACTACTTTCCGTATCGCCTTGCACATGCCACGAATTATTTTTAAAATTTGCTATCAATCCAAATAGCTTAGCAAAATCACTACCGAATATAAACGCGTGTGGTAAAGATGGCACTACAAGAGCACTAAGCACACGACATTGTTTTCCTACCGAAATGGGCAAATCTACGATTCCTTCAACTGGTTTCAAAGCTCCATCTGCTGTAAAAATACCTTGTTTCTGTGACCTGAAAATTTTTAACTCTAACTTATCAATTAAAGGAATACCAAGAGATCCAACTACCGACGTAGTACATCCCGAATCCAAAAGACCAGTGACATCTATGTCAAATAATTTAACCATCACATATGGCCGATTATCACCAGATTTTTCAACAAATAACGAATCAGTTTTGGACTGTGGCTTAGTACGACAAAAATTTTTTACTACTTTTAACCATTCAGACCACTCTTTTCTACAAAAATAATTCTTCCGTTCACAAATCATAATTGCCGCCTTTTGAGAAGGAATGGAATGCCGGCCGCGCAACATCCATCTCCTCACTCGTTTTTTGAACATGATGGACACTTATCATGTGTAACTCCTTTATGACCGCAACCGTAGCAAAAAATTCTTTTTGGGAATCTACAATACCGAAATGAATGACCATGTCGCGAACAATTCCAACACCCTGAAATAATCTTTGTTGAACCTGAAGAACTAGCATGAGTAGGTACTGAAAAACCTTATTATTACTTATAGTCTGAACTTGTGGAGCACACGTTTTTTGATTATCAACACGAGCTTCTGATATAGAAGAATCTTTCAAATAAATAGGGTATTTATTCTTTACTGGCGAATTAGCACTATTATGAAATTTAGCTGGACTAGTCGACTGACTGAAAACTGATTTTTGTTTCAACATCATGGCTTCTTCCAATTTTTTGCATAATTTTATTAACGTAGCTATATCCTCAATATCAGAAAGAGCATGTTGCGATATGAATTCTGGTAATAAATTTTTCCTAAGCATACTCACTTTTGTAATCCCCGCTGGGGTATTGGTTAGTCTACTAAATAGACTTTCTACATGAGCAACGAATAGAACAATTGGTTCATCCCTCTTTTGACGACGACTTTTTATTGTCTCCCAGATCTCTTCCTCTGAATGAGCGGGTAAAAAATCTTCTCTCAACCGACTCTCAAGGGCTTCCCAATCTTTTAAGGAATCTCTAATACTTCTAAACCACACCAAAGCATTTCCAACGAACAATTCGACGGATGACTAAAACAAGTCTTTATATGATACTTTACGTGATTGCCAACTCCTTTATCCTATCCAAAAAGAAATACAGATGCTTGGGGCCTCCTGAAAATTTAACTGATCAAGAGCCAACAGGGATCGTTGGTGTAAAATATGGGAAAGTATGCATAGGCGCAGCTACTGCTAACGAAGTTGTGTGACTTGCATCACTTGCACTGCTTGACCCTGAGCTCGGCTTCACCTTCTCCTACAATTCAGCTTCAACAGTAAGAATAGTTGCTAATAATTCTTTTTTGGATAGTTCAGCTTCTTTCAAATTGTCAGACAGAAGTCTCATACGTTTAACTCGACCTGATACATGGACAAGCCTAGAAAGTACTCTTTTAAAGATAGAATCTCCCGAATCACCTTCAAATTCTAACACCAAATGTTTTATTGAATCGATGGTAGCATTTATCTCTCTACATTCTTCCTCAAATTCTACCCTGTATACCGACAGATCTACTAAACAATCAGGTTTCCCTACTTCTTTCGCTAACAATCTACCTAGAATTTTTCTCTTTTCCATAACCGGCCTAGCACTTTCTATTCCACGGATTTTTAATTCATATTCCAGCTCTTCTTTGAGTAAATGAACAATTTGAAATGTTTCAGCCATTTTAAAAAATTTATTATGACAACCTAAAAGTATTTTATTTCTTGACCAACTCAATGTTGATATGACAAAATATTTCTTTAATGCGAATCAAACCTGTTGGGACATTCAAATAACTAACGCTTAAAAGACTTGAGGTTCCAGACACGATATAAATCCTATGAAAATTTATAACCAAATTAATTTTGAGTTTACCAACTAAACCAACACATTAAGTGATATTGAAATAACTTATTTTTACAAATCGAGCACCAACAAAATCGAGCCTCACACGTTGTGCGCCAGTGAAACTAATTTTTTTTCTTTATTTAATTTAATTATGTCCTGACGTTGGGCATCAGTGAGACATATTAAATTTCTTTAAATGGGGAGTGAGTCAATTAGTGAACAAAACCTCGGTGGACCCACGGGCTTTACTATATTCGCGGCTTAGTCTGGGAATTACCCCAAGGGTGAGCAATGAGATTGGGCGTGGATATAGGGTGGGCTCGACTACAAACGGGAACAAAAAAAGGAAATGAGCACCACTGCATCTATATAGACAATAAATAAAACTAAAGTATCCTACAGGAAGACGCAGAAACCTATAGGATATAATGATTATCAAAAAGCATACAAATTAAAATAAGCAATACCTCTGGAAACCTCTTGGACCTCTGCTCCAGCTTCTGCAATGTCAGACCTGCAAGAAAATGTCACACAAAAAATAAAATATAAGACACTGTTTGTGTATTACGACAACAAAATATTTCGATCTTTATAGATCGACTGTCCCGAATTCAAAATCTCAACAACACCTTACCTATGAAAATATACTGTACTGAAAATTACTTACTCTGTTTCTATTACCTAATGCTGTATCAACTTTTTTCTAAGTTCCACATTCAAAATTTTGTTTATCTAATTTGGATATTATTAATTTCAATTAGTGAAATAAAAGACGAAAGTTTTAAATCAAAGTATAATCTAAATGTAATTCTCTTTGTTGCAAAAATTATATATAAAAATCTGATAATCAATATAAAATAAGTTTCAAAAATCTCTGAATTTGTTTCTCTACATAGAGAGATCTTAACATTCTTAAATTCTTTAATACAGTCGGGCTCTTAAACATCCATAAAACAGATCTGTTCTGGCTTACAAAATTTCTCTAACAACTTATTATACAAGAAGTTCATATGGCTCAAACATTATATGAAATTAAAGAAAGTTAGTTCATCATATGTTAGAAGCAGCATTGATATTCTACTCATCATATGGCATATCGTAGTTAAACATCTTTCAATTAAAAGTGAACTTTATACTTATTTTTCTCAATTAACATGTGCATTCCTTACTTGCTTTGAATAACAACTTTAAATTAATTAATCTAAAAGTTCAAAAATTCCTCTTACAAAAAAAATTTAGTTCTGAACAAAAAGGTATTTGACCTATTAGGTTACTAGGATATAATACTTTAACTGGTTTTTATTTGGGATTTAAGCATAAACATATCTTGCAAAAAAAATATATAACATTAACATTCGTTTAATAAAAGTTTCTTATAATTTGGAAAACGTTAAATCAAAGCTTCTCTCGTAATTAATACGTAAAATTAATTCTCTCAATAAATAGTTTTATAAGTACCTGAATGGTTTTGTTTTAACTGCTCGATGGTGATGCTGCGAAACGCTCTAGACCAACCAAAACAACATTATACTCCATCTTATTGAAGTTTTAAAAAAGGTACGAAGTTGGCATTTACTAGATACAGCATTCTTACATGAACAGCCCCACAGACAGCTTCAAAACGAGTGATTCCACAATACATAATTACGTTCCAATAACATTACATAGAATTCTGCTCGACATACAAACCACTTGAATTATCAATTCTACCATACTCAAACGTGCTTTCTTAAAATTTTATTCTTCAGACGAGCATGCTTAGATGTGTCTACTTAAATGTGCTAAGGAAATTAAAGCATCTATTAGTTTTATATAAGGCAGTTTTATTACACAACCTCACCATTAACGGACTTCCACCAGCACGTGTTGTTACATTCTCCTCTTCATTGTCCGGAGCGGCTTTACAAGAGCTCTTTTGCAAAGCCCCCCCACGACAACCTTTACACCCTCTTCAATAGTAGAGCAATTCTAATGTCCCACTTGGAGCAAAAACTCCGCATCTTAGAACGAACCATACCTGCTCGTTGTTGCTTGCTAGATGGCCGCGCTCGCCTTCTTGTCAACACCCTACCTATAGCGTCACCTTACGCGCAGGTGTTGTGTCTATCTAGCAATTGCACAAGTGGGCTTCAGAATACCTGTAGCTTATGCAACTCAAGTTACGTTCAGGGTATTTGCAGATATCAAAAGCGTAGGAGTCACTATTAAATGCTTTATATAGGTGAAGATAATGTAAAAAAGGGAAGAGGTGTTCTTCCATATAGTAAATTAAACTATATAACGATTTCACGCTAAATGACAATTTCGTATGCTGTAAAATAACAATGGCTAGAAATGTTTTTCTTTAGAGATTTTAATATAACAAAAGTTTTTGTTACAATATGATAAACAGAGATATATTGTTTGACTACCCATATAGAAGGGAGACAGACGATAGTCGAGAGAGGGTAAATGCTAGTTAGCGATAAACGTGATTGTAAACAAGGAGTAAAAAAAGGAGATATTGAATAGAGGTTAGACTAGGATACGGAAAACTGGTAGTGAGAAGATAAAATATATAAAGGGTACAAAGAAAGAAACAGAAAATTTTCGTATGTGAGTTAGAGCAAGACAACCTTAATATACGTATTATGAAGGCGTGCTTTAGATGGTAGAACTTGTGTCAGTTGAGGCTAAGTTTCGGCGAATTTAATATCCGTTCTGAAACTATAATATATTTTCGTAGTAAATCGTTTAGTTGTTTTGAAAAGTTCTTAGATTTGACAACGGTTGGTGCACAGCTGCTAGTGTTGAGTGGAAATAGTGAAGGTTATCAGAGGAGTTTTCAGAATTAGGGACGGTTGAAAGTTGTTTGTGAGCATGTGGTTTGTAGAATCATGTTGACCGTTTAAAAAATTTACCAAGAAGGTTTATTTATTTGTAGTGGTGTTTTCAAGAAGTACAACTAGAAATGGGGGCAGAATGTCTATATAACCACTGAGAGGCAGTGAGAGGCTTTCTTTTACTTCTCATCAAAGCATCGAGTAATATTAGTAAACCAATTACGTGACAAACGATTTTAATATTTTAATTATAGTTAATTAAAACATGCACAAGTTGGTGTATTGTTGTATAAGCAGATCAATAATATGTATACAGTACATTTTGAGTATACAAAACTTGCTTCAGAACTGTACGTAGACATTTCTTGCTATTTTGGGTTGTTGGTGCAAGATAAACACTTATATGGAATAGTGGGTGTTAAATGGATCGATATGGTGGTGTACTGAGGCTAGATGGATCCGTAGATGAAATCTAAGGTTTGGAAGTATCGAAAATTGGTGGACGAGAGAATTGGATAGCAGATTGCCGTCAAGGAGGGTATGATTCAACTTGGAGGTTGGTTCCTGAACGTGCAGTCATTGTCGAGAGCAACGTCATCGATGGTTTAGTTGCAGATCTATATGAGGTGGTGCTTACCGGATAACATTTTTAGTGAAACTTTATTCTGTTGTGTGCACTTGGAGCCTTATGACATTTTGGTGCCGTATAGGTATAATTTTAGGAATAATAAGGACAAAAGCGTTTACTTTTGAACTTTTATGGAGTAATTTTGACCATATTTTTATATAAGGATTTATATTTATAAAATAATTTTTCAGTATCTGTTTAGGTACAAAGTAGAAGGGTCTGTTGGTGATTTTCAGTGCGAAAATTAGCATATGCGTCCAAAAAGGGTTTTTACTATGAGTTCATATTAGACCTGAGGTTAAAATAAAGGTACGGTTAAGCCCAGATACTTTACTGAGTTTATTGATGAGTAAAGTTGTATCACAAATATTGGATTAAAATGAATTATTATAAAACGAGGATGAATATAATTTAATCTATGTGTGAAATAATAATAAGATAAAGATTTTTTGTATAGAATTTCTGTTGGAATAAATTGTGGTGAATGTTTTGTAGTCGAGTTTTTTTTCTTAGAATAATAGCGTAGTATTTCAGATTTCAGCTGAGCAGCCATGGTAAACTTCCCTGATGAAGCAGTAATTTTAAGTATAGCTATAAAAGCTGGGAGGATTTTGAAATCCAAAAGGAAGATCTTCATCAAGAAGTGAACAGCATTTTTATGTCGTCCCAACAGTGGGGCTCAAATTAGTTATATGAGGAGCTGCCCGGTAAACCTGAAAGACTTCAGAGCATTTATGATGCCCAATTTGTAGGGCTCGAATTAATTTTAGGGTTTAAATCCAGCATTAACTTCAGAGTATTTATGGTACCCATCGTGGGGCTTTTACAGAGCATTATGGTGACCCGAACGTGAGGGGTTCGAATTCAAGTAAATTAAAATTTTATTCAGGAAACTAGCAACCTGGAGATTAGGGTTAATTGTGTTGTGGGTTTTTGTAAATATTATTAATTTTTGTGTGTGTGAGCTGTATGCTGTGAACATATGTTGAGAAAGGAGTGGTTAAGGAGTCAAGGAGTAGAAATTGGAAGCAGTGATAGTGCTTTGTTTGATAAACCAGGACAAGAAATGGGAAACAGGAACTAGTAGGGATCAGTCAAAAATGGAATCGGCAGAACAAGGGAATGAATTAATAATGAGAATGTTAGAGCAAATGAGTCAGGAATCAAACAGGAAGTTTGATCAGTTAGAAGAGAAAATAGAAAAATCAACTAAAGAATTTACGGATTTAAAAAATAGTCTCACAGTAAAATTGGGGGAGATTGAAACGAGAGTTTAAAGGAATGTACGGAATATAGTAGGTCTTAGGCAAGAAATAGGACAATTAAAAGTCAAGGTTAGAATTTTCTGTGAAGAAGAAATTAATGGGAAAATGACTGAAGTGAGTGCTTCATATAGGGATCAGTTAGAAAGGTTTGAAAGAGAAGTCAGCGGAATAAAACACAATATAACTTTTTTAACGGGGAATGGACCTAGATTCTTTTTGAGTAATGTGTCATTAGAACAACAAATGAAATTTTATGGGGATAATCAAGTGAACCCTCAGATTTCTATAAACAGTATTAGGACTCTAGTGAGTAATTTGTATGACGAACAGGCCAAATTAAACATTGTGAAAGCTTTGTGAAAGGATAATGCAGGGGTCTCGTACAACCTAGTAGGACAGGACATAGAATCGTACATTGATTTTAAAGAAAAATTCTTAAAGCATTATTGTGGTGATCATAAGCAAGATCAGGTGAAAGACGACTTGATCACAGGCAAATGTAAGGGCGAGTTTGCAGGATCTAGAGAGCAGTATGCAATAAGAAAGTATAGTGTAGCAAAGCAGTTGAGTCCGCCTTTAACGCACAGCCAAATAATAAATTATCTTTCTAAGCATTTTGAGGTTGAGATTAGGCAACATGTGGCATTGCAAAATATAGTGGAAAAGGGGCATTTTTAGAATACCTTCAGAGGTATGATGATGTCAGCACGGGGAGACCTAGGGATAATAGGGAGCGAAATGTCAACCAAATTAAATTCGAAAATAGGGGGGAGAATTTTGCTAATAGACAAAGGTTAAATTTTAATAGGAATTTTAGAAACAAATGGGATCCACGAAGTAATTTTTATAGGAGCAATAGTGGTACAAGAAGGCCAGCACAAAGACCAGGGGTTCAACGACAAAATAGCTCACCAGAGATGACCAGGACACAGACAAGGACAGATGCTAGGGACAGTGAGATAAGAAACAGACCAGAAGCTACAAGAGGAACATATACCAAGGTAGTCAAGGGACAACTAGGGCCAAGCGGTAAAACTAGGAGTAGGCAGAACTTTTGAAGAAAGACAAATCACTAGAAATTGATATATGTAAATATGAACATCCACAGGAATTTTTTAATATTGTAGAAGAGGTAGAACCAGAAGGAGTAGAGAAAATTTGTTTGTCGGTTGTAGAAATCACAATTTTAAATTATAGTGTAGGATCGTTGCTCAATTCAGGAGCAGAGACGAGATTAGTATGAGAAGAATTCGTTAAGGAGATCAAAGAAGAAATTTGTGATAAGATTATGCCGATCAAAAGAGTCATTTGGTAGCTCCAAATAAAAAGAGGTTTGCTGTGGTGAATAGCGGTGTGGTATTGAAGGTAGAAATAGGTACATTAAGCTGTGAGCAAGAATTTGTTATCGTTCCTGGACTGAAATTTAATAGTAGCTTAGGCGTAGATTGTATGATGAAGTTGGGCCTGATAATAGATATGGAGATGAGATTAGTAAGGATTAGGGACATGGCATTGCCCTGGAAGGAGAGTTATGATGTCACAAAAGATGGCGTAGGTTTAAATGTAAATATAATGGATTTAGATGAAGGAGAGGTTAAAGAAGTTGATACTATTAATTGTCCAGAAGAAAGGTTAGAAAAGGTTCAAGCTTTGTTAAACAAACATTCAGAGTTAGTGGGTGGAGTTAGTGTGTGTAGAAGCGAACACAGCGCTAGGTTATGAATACGTTTTGGAAGTAGATAATTCCGAACCTTTTAATTTAAAAACATATCCAATACCTGCAGCATATAGGGAGCAAGTAAATCAGGAATTAACAAAAATGTTTGATGGCATAATCGAATTTTCCAATACACATTTTCTGAACTCGTTGGTTGTAGTTAAAAAGAAAGATAATAGTATTCATTTATGTTTAGATGCGAGGAAGATTAATCAACGGACTAAACTGCAATTCCATTGTCCACCTTCCATGGACACGCTGTTAACGAGGTTAAGTGGCAAATTTATTTTTAGTAAACTTGATTTGAGGAATTCTTTCTGGTTGATTCCGTACATAAAAATTCTAGAAGGTACACAGGGTTTTCCATAGAGGGAAAAGTTTATAATTTTAAAGTGGTACCATATGGTTTGTCTGAAACAAATATAAGAATGAATAAAGTCAGTGATAATTTAGTATTCCATGCAGTAGTTGTATATATAGTAATAGTGATAGGAGAGAAAGTAAGAATCAAGGTGGCAAAGTATGTGAGGAGGATAACTGTCAGGAGTAGGAAGAGAATTAGGTTCAAGAAGTGAAATGGTGTAAATATTAGTGGGTAGTTTGACTTAAATAATAATGGATACTTTGACATAAATAATAGTGATAGGGATTAGTGATAATAAATGTACATATAAATACTTGATAGTTACTAGAAATATTTGCATCCAAATAAAACAAAAATTTAGTTATTCTTGGCATTCAAATAGGGGGGATTGTTCTGTGTATTTTCATGAAGTAGCAGATATTCTAAGTGTAAATATTCTTTGCGTGCATAATTTATCATAATTTAGTGTATAACTTGAACATTTGTATAAATTTAAAAAGGTTTAATAATAGCAAAAGGGCTATAGTAATAACGGGTATTGGTTTTAAAAGGGGGCAGGCAAATAAAACATTCCCAATAAATGTTTATAACGTTGAAAACATTCTAGGTATTACTTTACGAATCTAAACGCTCAAGATCGTTATAAACAAACGCAAACAACAACATATTCAACGAATGGCATTGAAGGTTAAAATACAAGCAGGGATCGATATTAAGAGTATTTAAGCATGTATTAGAATGAGATAAAAGTTATCATATGGTTAGGTGTTCTTTGATTTGAAGCAACTGGGGGACAAAGAAAATGATAGAAGTTAGTAGATACAAAGGAGACGCAACGTGTTTGGAAAGACGTCGATTTTAAAGGGTGGAGTGATATATGTTTTAGTAGTGGTTGACTTCAAGGGCTGATGTAACGTGCATATGATAAACAGAGATAGATTGTTTGACCACCCATATAGAAGGGAGATAGACGATAGTCGAGAGAGGGAATATGCTAGTTAGGGATAATCGTGATTATAAACAAGGAGTAAAAAAGGAAAGAAGATATTGAATACAGGTTAGACTAGGATACAGAAAAGTGGTAGTGGGAAGATAAAATATAGAAAGGTAAAATTACAACTAAAAAGGGGGGGGGCGAATGTCTATATAACCACTGAGAGGCAGTGAGAGGCTCTCTTTTACTTCTCGTCCAAGCATCGAGTAATATTAGTAGTCCAATTACGTGACAAGTGATTTTAATATTTTAATTAAAGTTAATTAAAACATGCACAAGTTGGTGTATTGTTGTATAACCAGGTCAACAAATTTTATACAGTGTATTTTGAGTATACGACCGTACTTCAGAACCGTAAGTAGAGATTACTTGGTATTTTTGGTTGTTGATGCAAGATAAGCACTTATATGGAATAGTGGGTGTTAAATGGATCGATGTGGTGGTGTACTGAGGCTAAATGGATCCGTAGATGAAATGTAAAGGTTTGGAGGTACCGTAAATTGGTGGACGAAAGAATTGCATAGCAGATTGCCGTCAAGGAGGGTATGATTCAACTTCAAGGTTGGTTCCTGAACGTGCAGTCATTGTAGAGGGCAACGTCATCAATGGTTTTGTTGCAGATCAATGTGAGGTGGAGCTTACCAGGTAACATTTTTAGTGAAACTTTATTCTGTTGTGTGCATTTGGTGCATTATGACATTTTGGTGCTGTATAGGAATAATTTTAGGAATATTAACGACAAAAGTGTTACTTTTGAACTTTTAAAGAGTACTTTTGACCATATTTTTATATAAGAATTTATATTTATCAAAAATTTTTTCAGTATCTGTTTAGGTACAAAGTAGAAGGGTCTGTTGGTGATTTTCAGTGCAAAAATTAGCACATGTGTCCAAAAAGAGTTTTTACTATGAGCTCATATTATACCTGAGGTTAAAGTAAGGGTATGGTTAAGCCCAGTTACTTTACTGAGTTTATTGATCAGTAAAGTTGTATCACAAATATTAGATTGAAAATGAATTATTGTAAAACGAGGATGAATGTAATTTAATCTGTGTGTGAAATAATACTAAGATAAAGATTTTTTGTATAGAGTTTTCTGTTGAAATAAATTGTGGTGAATGTTTGGTAGTCGAGATTTTTTCTTAGAATAATAGCGAAGTACTTCAGATTTCAGCTGAGCAGCCGTGGCGAACTTCCCTGATGAAGCAGCAATTTTAAGTATAGCAAAAAAACTGGGAGGATTTTGGTGTCCAAAAAGATCTTCATCAAGAAGTGAGCAGCAGTTTTTATGTCGTGCCAACAGTGGGGCTCGAATTAGTTATATGAGGAGCTGCCCGGTAAACCTGAAAGACTTCAAAGCAATTATGACGCCCAATTTGTGGGACTCAAATTAATTTTAGGATTTAATCCAGCATAAACTTCAGAGAATTCAGGGTGCCTTTTCATGGGGCTTTTGCAGAGCATTTAATATATATATATATATATATATATATATATATATATATAATACTCATATTTAGACCAGGGTAGAAAATTAAATAATCACATCAAATAATTTTAATCACCGTGTATAAGGAATTTTATTAAATAATACGCTTTATTAAAACCGTGAAGCATAAAAATTTATTAGTTTCATTAAACATAAGAGATTTAAATCATGTACAAGACGCTTTATATCAAAAAAAAAAAAAAACTCTGCGTGTAATGTAATTATTCCTAAACAAATGGAAATTACGTGCAAAATTTATATTAATTAACCCTATTTTAAGTAACCGGTAGTAAAACAAAGTGTACACATAATAATTAATATTTAACTTGTATTCGCTAAAAATGAAAGGATAGAAGTCAATTTTAATTGAAGTTAATTAAATCGTTAGTAACAGATAATATCTATAGAAACTTGTAAAAACCCAATAAAAAGCAAATCCTAGAAGTGTTAGTTAGAAGTAGGATGTTTAAACACATCAGCGTATTTTAAAAGGCAATTTCAGTTTAATTTGTTTAGATAAACATGTCGATTCTAAGGATATTGGAAACGGTCAGATGCTTTAGCACGAAATACAAAACAGGGTCTATTTAAAAAGCTCTGAGAATTAATATTATTTTGAACACCTGCGTAGTTTAAATATCACGTACGGCGAAAATTGTGTAGATAACAAATGGTTTCAAAGAATCTTGAAGAAACCGTGGCTTAATATTCACGAGAGGGTGCGATACGGGGTTATTTAACCCAGATAGTCCACATGGACTAAAATATAATCGATAATAAAGAATATCAATTTGCACCAATGCGAACAGGTTAGAAAAGGAAAGAGAAAATGCGTCAAGCAAAGACACATATAGTAAAAGGCGTGATTTAAGCAACGTCACGAGGGTCACAATTGGTTGAAAATAGGATGCAAATATCAGAGGTAGAAACAACAATTTCTGTACAAAATTAATTAGTTTTTCTCGGACAGGTTTGCGTGCCGTGTGTGAATTTCTGAGTTTTAAATGGGGCGAGTGAAAAATTCGTAAAAACCGACGCGCGAGCGACGGACTGGGAACATGGCATGAGAAATTCTTTAGAATTACCCGTTTTGGGGAACAGACCGACAGACAGGCTTTTTGCTATATATACCGAGGTGAATATAAACAGGGCCTCTTAGACTTTTGACTATTTGATGCGTTAAAAGCTCTTACATCCGCGACTTGATTCAAGATGTTAAACAGTGCATTTTAGTTTGATAAAATAATTTAAAATTTTGCTCGTATATTTTAGTGATTCAAAATAGTTTGTTATTTACGTGCTAACATGAATGTACTTCAGTGCACTTAGATACAAAGTAATAAAATTTAGTATCACTGTACCAATTAGCAAAATTTACAACGACAAATGTATACACAAAAGTAGGCAGTTTTGGCGTATATTGGTGAAAGACGCATGAATTTCTTTGCTATTTTTCGGGGGTGTTAATAATTAAATGGTTCAAATACGTGTCTGGATCCACGAAACAAGGGTCAGATATACACAGATGAGTACCGGAAAAGCCCAGAAACAACTTTAAATAAATGGTGAAGGAGAAAATTTTAAAAGCGTTGAGAATTAGAAGCCGTAAATATAATCCTGTTGGAATGGTGTGATTAACTAAAGGGACGATGTACATTAAAGCTACGAGGACAGTAACCTTCAGGTAAATTATACTATTTTGTTTGACATTTTTGTGTGTGTTGAATTAACTTTATAATTGATTTACTTTAAATGGACATTAGTGAAATTGTACTAAAAATAAAATTTTAATTTTAAGGTGAAATTTGCTTGTTTAAGTCGAAAGGGGTATTTAGTACTGATGTTCTGGATTATGATGAAATTTTGGGTATGTCTTTGAGCTCAATTAGACGAACCTGGTTAATTAACGTAAAGGGGTGGTAGATGCTCCCTTTATACTCAGACTCCGGTCTGCTTATATTGTTATATTAATTAGTAGGCATCCAACAAGGACTTTAATTCTGGATGCACGTTAAAGTGATAATAAAATTAATCTTGAAATTCTTTTTAAAACTGAATTTTATGCTGAAATTTAATTTGAAAATTTAATGTATTCTGAATATTGATGTAAATAGAGTTAACGTTGATGTTTGTGGTAGGAATGTGTTATTTAATTTTATGAATGAGGAGGTTTATAAAATTAGGTGAGCAGCCGAGGCGAAAACAGGATCACAGCAGTTTATGACGCCCAATCGGTGGGACTAGAATTTTTTTGTTGAAAGGACCCAGTTCCCGCATTCACAGGAGAATATCACAGCAGTTCATGGCGACCACAACGTGAGGGCTCGAGTTCCAAATAAAATTTTTGTGATTTTATTCCAGGAAACTGGCGATCTGAGAGAGAGAGTTTTTGTGTGTGTATAAATTTAGGAGTATTTTAGAGTGTGTGTGAGTGATTTGAACGTATGCAGAGAAAGGAGTGGTTAAGGAGTCAAGGAGTGGAAATTGGAAGTGACGATAGTGCATTGTGTGAGAAAATTTCGAAAATGGAAGAAGCTGGAGGCAGTAGAGATCAGTCGAGGACGGAATCAGGAGAAACAGGAAATGAGTTAATGATGAGAATGTTAGAGAAAATGCGATTAGCTAGGGAAGAATCGAATAGAGCGAGAGAGGACTCAAATCGAAAATTTGACCGAATGAATGAGACATTAACAGGAGTTAGGGAAACCCTAAGTGAGAAAATAGATAAGACGAATAAAGAAGTTTCAGAATTTAAAAATAGTCTTACCGTAAAGATGGGGGAAGTTGAAAATAGGGTTGAAAAAAATGAGCGTGATATTACAGGTCTTCGACAGGAAATGGGACATTTAAAGTCCGAAGTACGCATGTTCTGTGAAGAAGAGATTAATGTAACAATGACTGAAGTGACGGACTCATGTAGGGATCAGTTAGGCAGGGTAGAACGCGAAGTTAGTAGTATTAAATACAACATGTCAAATTTAACGGGGGATGGTCCCAGATTTTCTACAGGTGGAGTATCATTGGACCAACACATGAAGTTTTATGGCGATAACAGGGTAAATCCACAAATTTTTATTAATAGTGTAAGAAATCTAGTGGGAAATTTATTTGACGAACAGACTAAACTAAATACGATAAAGGCTTTATTAAAAGACAATGCGGAAGCGTGGTACAATTTAGTAGGACAGGACATAGACACGTATCAGGACTTTGAAAACAAATTTCTAAAGCACTACTGGAGTGACCACAGACAAGACCAGGTACGAGACGACTTAATCACAGGAAATTTAAGGGAGAATTTTCAGGAAGTAGGAGCAATATGCTATACGCAAGTATAGCATAGCAAAGCAACTGAACCCACCACTGACGGACCGACAAATTATTAAGTATTTATCACGACACTTCGAGGTAGACATAAGACAACACGTAGCACTACAGAACATAGTGGACAGAGAAATGTTTCTAGAATACCTGCAGAGGTACGACGACGTAAGTAGTGGACGACCTCGGGAAAATAGGGAAAGACAGATCAACACAGTTAGGTTTGACAATAGACGGGACAACTACGCTAGAAGGGGGAATAGTTACGGATACCAGCGACAGAATTGGGAACAGCGACGACCCTACGTTCGAAGTAATAGTTTAGGAAGGGGACCTGCACCGAGACCGGGACCTACCAGAATGAATAGTTCACCGGACATGAGGGGGACTGCTAATACAGACACGGAACGAGTGGAAACGCCTAGGACATACGCTGAGGTGACGGCTAGACCAGAACCGAGTAGGGAAAACAGACCTGGACAGGATTTTTAGAACGCGACAGACCACTAGATTTCAGTGTAAATGTATATGAACATCCACGTGAATTTTTCAAAATTGAGGAGGAAGTAGAGCCAGAAACTGAGGAAAAATTATGTTTGCCAATTATTAATTTAGAAATTTTTGAGAATAATGTAGAAGTATTACTTGATACAGGAGCAGAGGCGAGTTTAATATCGGAGGAATTCATCAGCAAAATTAGGGATAAGGTTTGTGATAGAATTATGCCTATAAAGCGTAGCCATTTAGTAGCTCCAAATAAAAAGAAGTTTGCTGTAGTGAATAGTGTTGTGGTGCTTAGGATAGATATAGGAGGTTTAAGCTGTGAACAGGAGTTTGTAATTGTACCTGGACTGAAGTTTCAGAGCATTTTAGGTGTTGACTGTATGAAGAAGTTAGGGGTTTTGATAGATATGGAAAGGAAGGTAGTAAGGATTAAAGATAGGGTAGTGCCATGGAAGGGCAGTTATGAAGTCACAGAGGATGATACGGGGTTTAGTATTAATGTAGTAGAGGTAGAGGATGATGAAGGTAAACAGATCAACACAATGAGATGTCCAGAGGATAGGATAGTAAAGGTTCAAGCTTTAGTACAAAAACATGCAGAATTAGTGGGGGTAGAAGCAACAGCAGCATATCGGAAGCAGGTGAAGGCAGAATTATTTTTGACGAAGTTAAGTGGCAAGTTTGTTTTTAATCAAGTAGATTTAAGGGATTCATTCTGGCGGATTCCAGTACATAAGAATTCTAGAAGGTACATAGGATTTTCCGTAGAGGGAAAAATCGAGAATTGTAAAGTAGTATCGTTTGGTTTGTCGGCAGAAAGGGAAACAACAATAAATGAGAAATAGACAAGTGTAGGGACTGAAGAAGAAGTAATATTTAAGAGTCAGGATAAGAGGGATGATAAGTTTATTGTATGTGAGATAATAGAGATGTTAAGTATAGATATAGAAGAGGGAGAGATAGGGATGAAGAGTATTAGAATAGTGAGAAGAAAGACTTGGAGGGTCAAGAAGAGAGTTAGATTTAAATAGGATAGGGATAGCATAGGTGTATATAGAAGAGTAAAAGTAGGTGTTGATAGAAAATAAAGCTAGGTATAGGATAAATATGGGAGATAATTAGGAATAGGTTTAGGATGAGAATAAAGAGTAAATGTAGGAAGAAAATAAGATAGGTTAAGTGTAGATATTTCATAGAAGATTAGTGGAGAGAAGTAAAGTATAGTGAAGATTAGTTAAAAGTTAGGAATAGGATAGGTATATAGGATGTATATAGGATTAGATGGATAAGTAGAATGAAGTTAGGATAATTTCAGTTTATAAAATTAGGTGAGAGTTAGGAATAGGATAGGGATATAGGATAGGTGTAAATATTTTTTGGATTGGAGACAAAGTAGGTAAGTTAGATAGATAAGGGTAGAGAGTGATAGGCAATTTTTTTTTGTAATTTTTTTTTGTCTAAATGCTTTATATTTGCATTCAAATAAGTGGGATTATTTGTATTCAAATAGGGGGAAAATACTCATATTTAGACCAGGGTAGAAAATTAAATAATCACATCAAATAATTTTAATCACCGTGTACAAGGAATTTTATTAAATAATACGCTTTATTAAAACCGTGAAGCATAAAAATTTATTAGTTTCATTAAACATAAGAGATTTAAATCATGTACAAGACGCTTTATATAAAAAAAAAAAACTCTGCGTGTAATGTAATTATTCCTAAACAAATGGAAATTACGTGCAAAATTTATATTAATTAACCCTATTTTAAGTAACCGGTAGTAAAACAAAGTGTACACATAATAATTAATATTTAACTTGTATTCGCTAAAAATGAAAGGATAGAAGTCAATTTTAATTGAAGTTAATTAAATCGTTAGTAACAGATAATATCTATAGAAACTTGTAAAACCCAATAAAAGCAAATCCTAGAAGTGTTAGTTAGAAGTAGGATGTTTAAACACATCAGCGTATTTTAAAAGGCAATTTCAGTTTAATTTGTTTAGATAAACATGTCGATTCTAAGGATATTGAAACGGTCAGATGCTTTAGCACAAAATACAAAACAGGGTCTATTTAAAAGCTCTGAGAATTAATATTATTTTGAACACCTGCGTAGTTTAAATATCACGTACGGCGAAAATTGTGTAGATAACAAATGGTTTCAAAGAATCTTGAAGAAACCGTGGCTTAATATTCACGAGAGGGTGCGATACGGGGTTATTTAACCCAGATAGTCCACATGGACTAAAATATAATCGATAATAAAGAATATCAATTTGCACCAATGCGAACAGGTTAGAAAAGGAAAGAGAAAATGCGTCAAGCAAAGACACATATAGTAAAAGGCGTGATTTAAGCAACGTCACGAGGGTCACAATTGGTTGAAAATAGGATGCAAATATCAGAGGTAGAAACAACAATTTCTGTACAAAATTAATTAGTTTTTCTCGGACAGGTTTGCGTGCCGTGTGAATTTCTGAGTTTTAAATGGGGCGAGTGAAAAATTCGTAAAAACCGACGCGCGAGCGACGGACTGGGAACATGGCATGAGAAATTCTTTAGAATTACCCGTTTTGGGGAACAGACCGACAGACAGGCTTTTTGCTATATATACCGAGGTGAATATAAACAGGGCCTCTTAGACTTTTGACTATTCGATGCGTTAAAAGCTCTTACATCCGCGACTTGATTCAAGATGTTAAACAGTGCATTTTAGTTTGATAAAATAATTTAAAATTTTGCTCGTATATTTTAGTGATTCAAAATAGTTTGTTATTTACGTGCTAACATGAATGTACTTCAGTGCACTTAGATACAAGGTAATAAAATTTAGTATCACTGTACCAATTAGCAAAATTTACAACGACAAATGTATACACAAAAGTAGGCAGTTTTGGCGTATATTGGTGAAAGACGCATGAATTTCTTTGCTATTTTTCGGGGGTGTTAATAATTAAATGGTTCAAATACGTGTCTGGATCCACGAAACAAGGGTCAGATATACACAGATGAGTTCCGGAAAAGCCCAGAAACAACTTTAAATAAATGGTGAAGGAGAAAATTTTAAAAGCGTTGAGAATTAAAAGCCGTAAATATAATCCTGTTGGAATGGTGTGATTAACTAAAGGGACGATGTACATTAAAGCTACGAGGACAGTAACCTTCAGGTAAATTATACTATTTTGTTTGACATTTTTGTGTGTGTTGAATAACTTTATAATTGATTTACTTTAAATGGACATTAGTGAAATTGTACTAAAAATAAAATTTTAATTTTAAGGTGAAATTTGCTTGTTTAAGTAGAAAGGGGTATTTAGTACTGATGTTCTGGATTATGATGAAATTTTGGGTATGTCTTTGAGCTCAATTAGACGAACCTGGTTAATTAACGTAAAGGGTGGTAGATGCTCCTTTATACTCAGACTCGGTCTGCTTATATTGTTATATTAATTAGTAGGCATCCAACAAGGACTTTAATTCTGGATGCACGTTAAAGTGATAATAAAATTAATCTTGAAATTCTTTTAAAACTGAATTTTATGCTGAAATTTAATTTGAAAATTTAATGTATTCTGAATATTGATGTAAATAGAGTTAACGTTGATGTTTGTGGTAGGAATGTGTTGTTTAATTTTATGAATGAGGAGGTTTATAAAATTAGGTGAGCAGCCGAGGCGAAAACAGGATCACAGCAGTTTATGACGCCCAATCGGTGGGACTAGAATTTTTTGTTGAAAGGACCCAGTTCCGCATTCACAGGAGAATATCACAGCAATATATATATATATATATATATATATATATATATATATATATTATGGTGTAGGGCTTTGCAGAGCATTTAATACATATATATATATATATATATATATATATATATATATATATATGTATATATTATGGTGTAGGTTATATGTAAAAATGGATAGATAAGTCAAGAAAGTAATTTTGTAAGGACCTTGTATATAGAAAACAAGTATATATTATTTGCACTTCAAAATTAATTAGTTGACCTTAAAACAAACGCATAGTAGCATACATTCGTATCAATAAGTCGTAATTTTAAAGTTGCATAGTGTGGAAGCTTTGCAATGCATAAAAACTCAAGAATAATGCGAGAACAATTAGCTTTAATATTCTAAGGTTGTAAATCGAGCACATCAAATAATAGGGGGAAAGCTTTTGTTTACAGAGTATAAAATCAATAATTTAAGCGTGTTTTAAATCCATATAAGTAACGTGTAGTACAAAAAGCTTTGCAGTATATAAAATCGATAATGTAAACGCGTATGTTCAATTAACTAACCAAGCGTCCGTTAAAAATAAATTTCTAGGAAGTCTACAGGCTAAACAACTTGGGAAAATACAATTTCAAACCGACAAACAGTTCATAGAAAGGACTTTCAAACAAATAAACAATTCAAGAAATTATAATGTACATTGAAACATAATTCTTTAGAAATTTGAGCTAACGACCAAAGTGAAGGTTGAGAAACATCAGGTGGTTTTAAAACAAAGCAGAGACAGAATATAAATAGCACAGGGTAAAGGAGGATGAAAGATAACAGACGTTGTACAAAACAGCCATTTAAAGCACGCGATAATTTGTAGAGGCTAACAACAATATTGATTTTTAGTTGCTATAGTGGAATTTTAACAACGACAGCAAATATTGGGTAGACGAGGATAATAGAATTGGAAGATAGACCTGTAACGGGGGAAATGTTTTTGATTGGTTTATTGCGATTGGGGTGAGAAACTTTTCTAAGAGTATTGCGACCGTTGAGCACTCTCATCAGTATTTCGGACTAAAGCTACGGTGGAGTGAAAAAATTCTTAGTTTTCAAAGATCGTTGTTTTAAATTTTAAGAGTCGGTTAAGGTGGAGGCAAATTTCGATAAAAATAAGTTAGGGGGTAGGCTTGGACGCTTATAAATACACTAGGAGACTTAGTGAGGCTCTCTTATTTCTTCTGTTCGCTTCAGACCTACATGGTGTAACATCAAAGCTGAAAATTTGTAGATAGTGCAGTCCGTTTAGTTAAATTACAAGTGTTTAAAAGCACGAGTAGGTGCTATTTCATAAACGGGGCTGTAAGTTTAAATACGCATAAAGAACAAGAGATGTTACAAAGGTAAGCGAGCCAAGTTATTTTTCGAAACGAGGGTGCTGGTTGTATGGTATATCCAGAAGCCGACGAACATATTTGGACGATTATATGGGTAGCTGTATTGAAGGTATCTACTTAGAAATGGACGAACGAGTGGAAATGAGTTTGCTGTACATGTAGCAGAGGGAAGTTTCATGTAATTCAACGACGAGAATTTGGTGGACTACGTCTACAGAGGTGATGGTTCAAGAGCATACACCAGGTAAAGAAATTTGTTTTTTCTTTGTTATTGTTTGAACATTTGTACTAGTATTTTGTGTTAGAGTGATTTGACGTATTTGGTAAATATTTTATTAACATAAAATTTATTTTGAGGGTTATATGAAAAAGACAATTTGATTTTATTATTTGAAGGTATACAAGACGTATAATTTTGATGTAAGAAGTAAACGGGTCTTTAGAGTAGTTTAAAACAAAATGCAATTAATTTATGCAGTCAGAGTAAGAAGGTTTATACTAAGCTCACCATAGACCAGGGTAAATTTCAATTTAGGGTTTCGAGATCGGCCCATCTACTTGAACTGAATATGAAGAAGTGTTGAAATAAATTAAATTTAGAAAATTTAAAAGGATTTAATTGTTGATACTGTGAAAATTTATGGAGATGTTTTATATCCATTTTGTAAGCATTGAGCTGGTGTGACGTAATTTTTAATTTGTATGAATAAAAAGGTTGTATGTTTTGTTGAATTATTTGGTTAGTAATTTTTTTATGGATAGTCTAACTGATAGAGAATAGGTATAGAATGGGTAAGTACCTCTGAAGAAGCTGGAAGGAGAGCTAGCCGTGGTATGCTGATTTGGGGTAGCTTTTCAAGAGATTGTGGAATTTAATTTTTTTAAATTTCGTAGGTGTTAACTTTATTTTTCAATAAAATTTCAGTAATATTTATGGTGCTCAATTCGAGGGGCGAGAATAAAAGGGTAACTACACAATATTTATGGCACCCAATCTGTGGGGCACGATTGGATCTGTTTGAGAGTTCCAACAATATTTTTCAGGTAACCTCGCTGCATTTTTATGGTTCCCAGGCATGGGGTTTTTCCTGCTTGTTATCAGGTAACCATTGCAATATATATATATATATATATATATATATATATATATTGTAGTGGATTTAAAGGGTTAAATTTGGGTATAAACAATGCAATTTCAAACACCCTGTATAGAGGGAAGAACATAATATTTACGCGCAAAATTTATTTCACCTATTTAATTAAAATTAACAAGTATTGACATAATTTTATCATTAGGGATTAAAAGTTAATAGGTTCATAAAGAAAATCAGTTTTATAAGCCAATAGAAATTATTAATTAATTTAATTTAGTTTAATTCAACGGGTTATAACGTCAGAAAACGCATCAGAGCATGAAAAATCGATAATCCCAAGGCAAAAAGCTTTCTTAACGAACAAACAGACGTCGGTTATATAAAATACCTTGAAACGTAAACTCCGAGAAGTGTTATTTTAAACGATCATTAATTAGGCACAGCTGCACGTTGGAAAGGTCATCTTCCGCTTATTTGTGTAGATAACGAGGCGATCTTCAAGGAAATATTGTTCAACCGTTGGTGGTTTCGCATAAACGCTAACAAAAGTTTCTTAAAGAGCAGAAGGGATGAACAATCAATAATATGCTACCGAATAAGACGGGCATAGAAGCATGCATTTTAGTAGGCACGTATTCGATCCACGTGGAGTCCATAAAGACGCGAGCAGCTATATCGATTTTCCACAACTCAAGCAAGGTTAGAATGCGACGTCAAATATGCATAAGACGGGAATAGAGATATTAGAAACGGAGTTTTAAGACGTCACTAAAATGTATCATTGGTCGAAATAGATAGGTTTAGAACAGAGGAACACGCGACAGGTGGATGTAATACTTAGTATGATATAGCGTGTTGACGCGGGAATATTTCGAGAAGTTTAAAACGGTTATACAAAATTTGGAGAAATATGAATTTCGATTTAGTATTTCGTAAAGTGTGGCAAAGGGGACCTAGTGTTATGCTATAAATACTCTGGGAGAATTAGGAGCGCTCTCTTTAATTTTGCATCGCGTAACAACGTAATATAATCAACTGACAAAGCTTGTGAGTATTAAAAATTTGTAACATTCAGTGAAATAGTATGAGATTATTTGAGGCCTTATAGTTAGTAACGCGAGTATTATAGAGGATAATTTAAATTTAACTGAGGTCCACGAATACTTTAACAAGCTCGTAAATTAATAATGCAATAATAAACAAGTGTAATATACATGGATTTGGATGTTGGAATTGGTGTTAATTGGTAGCAAAAAGCTCAGCTTAAACTGAGTTGTCATCTATAAATAGCTGGAGGCAGCAAGCGCGCAAAATCACAAAGCCGAGGTTTTTCAGGAATATAGCGCTTCTTCAACGGAGATGGACCTGTGACGCTTTTTCCAGGTAACGCATTTGAATTTGCTGTTTTTTTTTATATAAACTGTTGAAATTATTTGTGATGTGTGAGTGAACTTTGAGGGTTATTTTTGGTAATTTAACGTATTGAAAAAGATTCGTATAACTGACTATTATTATGGTATTTTGGAATATAAAACAAAAGGTGTACGTAAAGCTTATTAAACTTCTTGATGAATTTAAATTTAATTGTAGTAATAGTATGCAAAGTGGAAAGCATACATTAATAAACTGGGTTATCATGAGCTCACCATACTCCAGTGTGTGGTAATAAATAAAGATAAGGTATTATTTGGGGCCCATTTACTCCTGTTGCATTAAATGTATTTAAAATTACAATTTTAAAAAACAAGGACTTTACAAAGATAGCATATATTGAGGTGTAACTTGAGCACCGAATTGTACATAACCATGAATTATTATTTGTAAATAGTGGTAAATAAATATTGTATGATTGTTGTATTATTGTGTGATTTTATTGGATGGTGTGTGAACGGTAAAGAGAATGATAGTAAATTTAGGTATCCGAGAGGAGGCACAGCTGAGATAGCCAGGGAAGCTACTGAAGAAACTATTTGATAAAGCAGAATCCGGGTAAAAAATTTTTGTAGAAATTTTATATTTTAGAAATTATTAATTTTTGAAAACTGGTGAGGTCCGGAGCTAAATTAGACAGTTCCACGGCAATTTATGACGACCAATCTGTGGGGCTCAAATGTTTTTAAGAAAGTATCAGTTCCTGTGACCTAAAGGCACATTCCACGGCAATATATATATATATATATAGATGTGATAAGGGGCCACGAGAGGTCATTAAAATCCAAATTCTAAAAGTAAATCGCACCATAATATAATAGAATCCGGAAAAAAATGGAATTTTCCGTAAATTCATGGTTACGCATTGTATAAGACAAGCGTACCTTTATTCATTAAAGTACAAGCCAAAAACGCAAGTTGCGCGTGTATAAATAATCACCCTGTATGATATGGGCGTATTGTAAATAAATAGCAAGTAACATAAGTCCTATATGTAAAAATAATTAATTGTAAGATACCGCAAAACGCATCATTTTAAGATCAATACAGAACCATTTATTTTACTTTTTAATTATCAATACATTTTCGATGCATATAAAAATACTTTTCAATTGCTGTAAATAGCATAGAACTAGCTTTACGCATTTAGCTTAGAAAACTACAATCAACGTGTATTTTAAACCTTAATTTTCATACTGCAAATATTTTCTATAAACCCCTTTTGCATTAAAAAGCAATTAAAGTTTAGATTAATTACCCCGTGAATTATAGCATTTTATTCTAAATAAAGAATTTTCTAGAATATAAAAGTATGAGTCATCGGTATTTTAGAACTAAGTACATAACTCATTAATAATAAACATTTTATACCAAGAAGCCGCCCGAGCATTTAAAAAAACCGTAAAATTCCTGGAACAACTGATAAGGAATATTTATGATTTTCGCATTCACTGTTGGAGAGAAGAGATACGCCACAATAATAGTATATGTGAGACAACGACATATAGAGAGCGTCACCGATAACTGGAATCAAATAATTAGATAATAAATGCCGCAATTTTAGACGCTAATTGGTCTTTCCGAGAACCATGCATCATAATGTTCCACATTTTTCTAGTAAGCTTCTGTAAACATAGATTTGTATTTAAAGAAGCGTTCGTTAAATTCACTCATTCCACTTCATTCGATTTATTAGATTGCGAAATGTTGTTTTAATTAAAGTGCGAACTGTAGCTAGGCGAAGATAGTAATTGAAGTATGCAGTAGTAAACATACTGTATTTTAATAGTTGCAAGGCTGCAATGAATATAGAAATGATGCCTTTAAATGCAAATTACATACAAAATGGAAGTATGAATTACAATGACCAGGCAAAATTCTTCAATAAAGTTATTTAAAAAATTTTATTAAATAATTGAAGGGAAGATCTAAATAAACATGTACTTTGGTAACTGCTGTTTGAAACGAAGATTTTAATCTTGTAAGCTGATTTGCACATCATCATCATCATTAGGTCTTCAGTCCTAGAACTTGTTAGACGCGTACCATCATTGTTCCCTATTCTGAACTAACCTACAGATTTCCCTGAAATATGCACAGTTTGCATCTATAACTGTCTGATCTAGGTCTACATCTACCTCTTTTTTCCTATCTCTGCTTGAAATATATCATATAATATTCCCCAAAAATGCCTTAGAACGTATTCCGCCCTACTATTTCTCTTTTTCCCCAGATATCCTTGTTCCCCTACTATTTCTGTAACTTATTTGTTATTATCTTTGTCTGTCCATGCTATCGTCCTCATACATTTGCAGCACATCATTTCAAAAGGCTGCTACCGTTTTTCTGTCTGCGTTTCAGACTGCCCGTATTTCATAGGCATACTGTGCTGTGCTCCACACATATGCTTTCAACAATTTTCTTCTTATTCTATGTTTGTTGTCTTTCCTCATAGGCGATGTTCTTTCTTGTTAGATGCAGTTCGCTCACTTTCTATTGTTTTACAGTTACATGCCTTATTTCTCCGACCTTCAATGGTTGTGAAGGGAGGTAAGCAGCCTGTGGCTGCCAAGTTCCCCCAACACTTAACCATTTGGCGATTTAATATATTTTCCAATTTATCTGTTCGCAGAGTCAACATTAGTTGCAGATATTTCACAACCAACAACTAGTTGTTTATACTAATCATCAGATTTATCTGCGCTTATTTTTTCGTCATTAGGGTTTCCGTCTCAAAACTGGTTGGACACGTACCTGCACTTATTTATATTCTGAGCTAGCCTACATAGTTCCCTGAAATTCTCACACAGCATGTGTATTCAGCTCGTTCCCTTTCTATTGTTTTCTAATTTTATACCCTATTTTACCAAGATTCAGTGAAGGAGGTTAAGCAGCCTGTGGCTACCAAGATCCCCCAACACTTAGACATTTGCCGAAATAATGGTTTTCCAGTAAATCCTTTCACACACTTAACATTATTCGAGAATATTGCCCAACCAATTATTGTAGTTACTTATAATAATCATCATGTTTAAGCACAGTTATCTTTTCGTCCTTAGTTTATCCATCTTGGGATTGGTTGGATGCGTACCTACATTGATTTCTATTCTGGACTAGCCTACACATCTCCCTGAAACCTCTACAGCCTACATCTTTTACTATCTGTGTGCAGTAGTCTAATCTAGGTCTGCCTCTTCTTCTCTTTTTTCCTATCTCTGCTTCTAATATATTCCGCACTATTCCCTCATGCCGTAGTATGTGGCCTATCATCCTATCTCTCCTATTTTTACCGTTTTCCACATATTTCTTTCTTCCCTACCATTTTAGTACCTCTTCGTTCTTAACTTTGTCTGTCCATGATATCTTCATCATACGCCTGTAGCACCACATTTCAAAGGCTTCTACCTTTTTCTTGTCCGCTTCTCCTACTGTCCAGGCTTCACAGCCGTACAGTGCTGTGCTCCACACATATGTTTTAAGCAATCTTTTCCTTGTTTCTATGTTTGTGGTCTTTGAGCACAGTAGTTGCTTTTTCTTGTTAAATGTAGCACAACCTTGTGCTAATCTTTGTTTTATATCTTTTGTGCTTTTCCCATCTTGCGTTATTTGGCTTCCTAGGTAGCAGAAATCCTTAACCTCTTGTAAGTTCGTGTTAGATACTTGTATTCTTGTTTTTGATTTATTTTCCCCACCTTTGCAAACTAAAACTTTAGTTTTAGTTTTGTTAATTTTCATACCGTATCTCTCTGTTAGAACCGTTTCCATTTCATTAAGAGCAGCTTCTAACTCTTCCTTGCTAGACGCTAATACCGCTATATCATCTGCAAATCTAAGCATATCAATTTTTTGTCCCTGCATAGTAATTCCAAATGTCTTCCTGCATTTGACAGTATTCATTGCCTCTTCTATGTACAAGTTAAAGATCAATGGGGATAGGGCACATCCCTGTCTCACCCCTTTTCTAATGTTTACTTCTCTAGGTTCCTGCTCTAATTCTATTACTGCTGTTTGCTCTTTATATAAGCTATGTACTATTCGTCTATCCCTATAACTCATTCCAATCTTTTTGAAGTATTTCAAACATTTTTTCCAATTTACATTGTCGAATGCTTTTCCAGATCTACAAACCCTATATACATGCTTTCCCTTTTCTATTGTTTTCTCCATTATCACTCTCAGAGCTAAAATAGCCTCCCGTGTTCCCCTGTTTCGCCTAAACCCAAATTGGTCTTCTCCTAGTATTTCTTCAGCTCATTTTTCCATTCGTCTTTGCACAATTCTAGTTAATATTTTTGACACGTGTGCTGTCAAACTTATTGTTCGAAAATTTTCACATCTATCCGCGCCTTTCTTTTTTGGTATAGTTACTATGATGCTACGTTTGAAATCTTTGGGTATCTCGCCTGTCTCATACATATAGCTTACAAGTTGGAAGAGACGTTCTGTTACTGCTTGTCCAGCGGCCTTTAGAGTTTCTGCTTGCACCTTATCTGTACCCGGCGCCTTACCATTTTTCAGACTCTTTAATGCTAATTCAAACTCGTCTCAAGTATAGGATATCCCAAGTCATCATTTTCAATGTCTGATTCCTGTTCTAATGCAGTTAGTTCCTCTCCTGCATATAAATTCTCTATATATTCTTGCCATCTACTCACTTTCTACGTTTTCTATAATGACGTTTCCTTGTGCATCCCTTATATTTTTACTATACGGTTTTATATCCCTAAAATTCATTCTAATTAATTTGTATGCTTTGTCTGTCTTTCCTATTTCCATCTTAGTTTGTACCTCTTTGCACTTTTCATCAATCCATTGTTCTTTAGCTTTCCTGCATTTTCGAATAATTTCCCATTTTATGGCTTTGTATCTCTGTTTTCCTGTTTCGTCTGATTTATTTTTGTATTTTCGTCTTTCTTCTATTAAATTCACGATATCCTTTGTTATCCATGGTTTCTTATTTTCTTTTTGTGTATACCCCAGAATATCTCTGGCCGCCATGTCTAGGCTGGATTTAATGTTATTCCATTCTGTTTCTACTTCCTTAGTTTCAGATATTTTCCGATATCATTCAGCAATTCATTTGACTTTTTCGAATCTTACTTGAATATCTTTATCTTTTAGTTTCTCTAAGTCCAAGTGCCTTTTCCGTTCCTTTTTTCAGATTTTTAAATTTAAGTTTGGCCTTCATAATTACGATGTTGTGGTCAGTATCTATATCTGCTTCTGGGTAGCTTCTACAGTCTTTTACTTGATTCCTAAACCGTTGTCTAACAAGAATGTAATCTATTTGATATCTTCCTATATCTCCTGGCATCTGCCACGTATATCGCCTTCTAGTATGATGTTGAAATAATGTGTTTGCGATGATTAAATTGTTCTTGTCGCAAAATTCTACCAGCCTATTTCCCCTGTCGTTTCTCGTGCCTAAACCAAATAAACCTACTACCGCTCCTTCCCTACCCTCACCTACCACGGCATTAAAATCCCCCGTAATTATTAAATTATATATATATATATGTCTTCGATATCTTTGTAGATCGCTTTTACCTCTTCGTCACTGTAGCTAGAGGTGGGCATGTATACTTGTATTATTACTGTGTTTACCGGTTTAGATTCTAATCTAACCATGAGTACTCTTCGTTCTTTTGTAAGTAATTTTCACACAGTATCCTATCTTTTCCGCATAACTATCCCCACGCCCAAATTTCCTTCCTCTGCTCCTGTATGAATTACCCTGAAGTCTCCACTCCAAAAATCCCCCGCCTCTGGCCACCGAACTTCGCTGATCCCTACTATGTCTAGTGATAACCTATTCATTTCGATTTTTAGGTTCTCTAGCTTACCTACTTGCTTCATACTTCTAACATTCCACGCTCCGACTCGCAGAATGTTCCCTACTCTTATTTTTAACTTTCCGATCGCATCCTCCGAAGTAGTCCCCTACCGGAGATCCGAATGGGGGACTATTTTAACTCCGGAATCTTTTACCCCAGAGAATGCCATCATGTTTGTAACAATTTAAGTACGCTGTGTACTTGGGAGATAATGTGGTGGTTTCCCGTTGCCTTCCACATCGCGGTAGTGTGTCTTAGACTGCCATACCGACCCCTATGGTCTCTGCCAATCTAAGTACCGAAAGAGCCGCTGCCCTCTTTCAGGGACCTGTCTTAGTCTGGTTCCTCACTAACGACCCTACTACTTTGGTTGGACCTGTAGTATGGCTCTTTAGCTCATTAGAACACGCAAGCCATTTCACCTGTTCTAGTAATTTAGAACTTCGGCAAGGTGCAGGTCCATTCGAAATGGCTGATTTGCACATCAATTTAAAAATAAGAAGATTTTAATTACGAGTAGCGTATTTGTGGATTCTGCAAGTATTAATTTTAGATTTATCTTTAACTGATATTCAAGTATTTGTATATAGTTTAAAATAGTCCTAATAATTTTTTTCGGGTAAAGGATTTTTTGCCAGGAGTTTATGTTCAGTGTTCTAAATACTCTGACCTTTTAATGGATTGTCTGTCAAGGATTTTTTGGCCAAAACAAATCTTACAAGCATGGAAATAATTATAACCACGTAAACCATCCTCAAAAGAATAAGTTTAACTCCGTAAATTTAAAATAAGGTAAGGAACAATTGCTTTTTTATATAACAGTTACTTCTTAAAAATTATTTTAGGTTTGAAAGAAACAATGTTGTAAATGCTTTTGTATGAGAGAAAATATTTCATACTGTATAAATGATTTGTGATATTGCTGTGCATTATTTCATTTCAAAAACTCCGGCAATCCCGTTGAGCTAGCCAGAAAAAATTAAAAGGGAAGGTAAGTAAACAATTTCAAGTTTTACAAATTGCTGAATCTTTTTCATGGCACCCTTCTAGTAACATCTCAAAGTGAGGCCATTATCACAGCACTCTTTCAGCGACGCTCTCAACGCGGCCTTGTAATAGCAATATATATATATATATATACAGGGTGAGTTTTTAGTGTGGCAACAATCGATAACTCCGTTATTATAAAAGCTACGTAAACCAAATTTGGAGGCATATTAGGCATGCCTAAAGTGCATATTCTGAAAATATTTGGATGCATACAGGGTGTTTCATAATTCCAGGGCATATTAAACTTATATTATTTTAAATGGAACACCCTATATATTATTACATTTTTGAAAAGCCCACAAAAAGAGCTTTAATTTGATATCAAATTGTATTATGTCTATTCCTTTTAGTTTTTGAGATATTCAACTGTTTTTAGAAAAAATGACCTTGATTAGATACATTACCACTGCACTAATACACAACTTATGTTAATTTTCAAGATGCAGAAAATTTTACTATATAGTATAGTATATTTGTAATTATCACATTTTTAGAATTTCTTCACAGTATACAGGGTGTGTCAGGTTTCGCAAAATGCAATTTTTAATTTTTTTTTTAAATGGCACCCTACCAATTTTATTGCTACAATGGATAGTTCATTAAGTGTCCTTTCATTTTTGTTAAGCATTCCCTATACCTAAATCCATTACTTTCTGAGATATTTTTGATTTTCTTCAAATTTTAAGAAAGTTTTTAATTTACATAACTAAAAATAACTTACTATTGGAGAATATTATAAAACAATTAATACATTTTGATTAACAATTAACTACATTTATCCAATAACAATTTTCACTAAAGATATAACAACCTACAATAATACGCTATCAACAGAATTCTGCCAGATCAACAATATGCTTTTTATAGAATATATTCAAGCAGGAAATCAGGCAGGCTTTGAAAAAAATTACAATTACAATTAAAATGTCATTTAGGTTTAATAATTGCAGTGTGTTGTCATTTAACACATTATCAGTTCTGTTTTAAATGTGATCTTTGAAGGAGTTTTCAAAATGAATTTTACAGTAGAAAAACAAATAAATATGATTTGGGTATTGGGAAAAAGTTTATGAAATTTCCTACTTGCATCAAGAATATACCAAGAGAGATATCCTGTTAAATGACAACACACTACAATTAATAAACCTAAATGACATTTTAATTGTAATTGTTATGTAATTGCCACACTAAAACCTCACCCTGTATATATATATATATATATATATATATATATTGCTGTGGTAAGTAGGTAATTTAAGAGTATATTAAGTCATAGGGGTCATAAGATACATGTAAATATTATTAACGTTTAGAAAACCAAACAACTCCATCATTAAATGGGAGTAAATCGACAATTTTACATAAAGGCAATAGCGAGCACACTGTATATAAATCATAGCTAATTTAATTCATAGAAGTGAAGCTCATTCTGCATTAACCAGATCATATTTAGCAAGAATAATAACGTGTACGTAGTATAATACGTTTTAAATTAAATATACAAGTCTAGAATTGAAAAGAAACAAGCAAAAGTAATGATTTCAACGCAACGAGTTTTATCAAAATAAACATGTAATCGGTAAAGGTAAACAACCTGACATCCTAGCAATATAATAACATCATTCAAAATATTAACACATAAATAAGTAAACGCATTCAAATACGTCATGGAAATGTTATTACGTGACCAAAAACATTGTATTTTCATAAATTCAACATATTTAGAGCAATAAACAATAAATAACAGACGGTCTGTGATGTGATAAAATTTGAACTATAGCAAACACAAACAAGACGACGTGACAAAATGTAATAGAAATTTGGATTTTCTGAGAAATAAGCTACATAATATAGAACGCCGTGAGAAATAAAGAGTTTTACCAAGAGTCTAGACAGGAAATATGGAGAAATATCAAGTCCTGCAGTGATAGCGTAAGGTGCAACACCTTTATCAACGAACATGCGAGGAAAACCAATAGGAAAAATAAATAAGTGGAGTCTTTAAATGGTACGCGAGTTAAAGTTCGGGCCTTTGGAGCTGGTTTTTTTAAAAAAACGTCGATACTTTAACAATTTTTTATTTAATGAAATTTAGATAACTTGTACATAATACTAAAAAATAATTATTGTACTAGTGAGTAGCTTGAACAACGAAGTATGGAGTTCGAAAACTGACTGCCGGGCATTAAGCTCCCGGGCCTTTTATAATAACCTGCCCCTCACACGGCTGTGAGAACTTGCAGATCTCATGTCTGCGTTTCTCTTTAATTGTACACTTTATTACAATGTAACAACTTAATTCTAAGTAATTGCGGTCTGTTGACCGCCTGTGACCTGCCACCTCCAGTATCACTGCCCTCACGGATGCAAAGTTGCATGTCCGTTCACATGAACTGTCGATAACCTCTCTGGGTTATCCTTGTGTTACAATGTTGCATTGAACTTATACTTTTACTTAATAATTTCTAATAATTCCTATTAGATTCAATATATCAATATATATATGTAATTGGGGGATACATAACTCCTCCACCGTAAATGAAAAATTAAGGTTTTTCTTAATTTTAAATACATAAAATACATAATTCAATTTCATTTAAAATTCATTATTTCTAAAGGTATACTTGTCGTTTCTTTATTTTCCTTTGTTTCCTTAAATCTAGAACTGTTTCCTTCATTCTTACATCTAAGGTACATTTTGTATAATACATACATGATTACAAAAATTATTAAAATGATTAATACAATTGTCCAAACACTTATATTATTATAATGTAACTTTGGCGTTTTGAGTTCATTTAATTGTTCTTTATAACTTTCCACTAATTTCACGGCGTGGTTGAGATCGTCTAAGTCTAGATGCTCTAGCTTCATAGGTTTCTTGATTATTTCTTCGTCTTCTTGTTGTATTTTGAATTGTAGTTCCGGTAGGTTTGCAAGTTTCTTTGTTGTTATGGGATCTTGATAAACTCTGATTACTTCTCCTTTCAATTTCACATAACAGTCTTCTTTGAGGGTAATTAGTTTGCTTCCGATTAATGCTTGGTTATTTTCATCTTGGTTGCAGTGGATGGTTGCTATTACTTCTGTTGGGAAAATGGCTATCCATTTGTTATCTGTAACTTTTTGAATTTTCATATTAGTTATTTGCACTTGTTTAGTTTCACAGTTTTCGTAATGATTTGAGAATTTTAATAGTTGTACTTCACAAGGGCTGTCTTCTTTAATGGTTGTTGTCGTCATCGATTGACATAAATATTGGTTTGGTGTTACTTCAGTACATTTTTCGTTTGTATAACCATATCTCAGTTCATTTAGGGATAGGAATTTGGTATTGGGTATGATTACTTGGTATGTGCTAGTAACCTTTGTTGGAAAAGCAAATAAATGATAATATTGATAATTGTTACTTTCCACTATCGGGATTTCTATTAAAAATATTATTTCGTTATTCTTAATGTAGCCTTTTACTATAGCTATCTTTTCAAATATTAGAATGTTCGATTCTGTTACATCAAAAGGTAATTTACTGTTAATTATAAGTGATCTAATTCTTATTAATTCGTTTAATAAATCGGTTGGTTCAATAATGCTAGAGTGTAGGGTATTTAATTTTTCTAAATGTTAACTGGGTTTTTCATACTGCCTAATTTAATTGGTAGTATACCGGGGTTGTTTTTAAATGTTATATTACTACTTGGTTGTCCGTTCTACCTGGGTGGAGGTTGACGGTAAGGGTGATGACTGTCCATCTGAAATTACAGGGTGTCTTAGGTTTTTTAAATGAATGTACTTTGTTATTTTACCGTTGTCTACTACTGCTATATTTTTATCTGATATTTTCTTAATTTTAAATGGTCCTAAATTTCTGGGTGCTGTTTTATGTCGCTTTCTCTGAAAGTTTTTCTCGTATACAGTTTGTCCTATTGAAAATTTATTTGAGTCGGTATTTTTATTTCGGGTTGTGGTGATACGTTCCTTATCGTTCTCTAATTTATCTTTTACCTTGTCGTAAGTTATTGTTAGTTTTTGTTTGTGATCTTTCGCATATTGTTGATATACTTCTTTATTGCAGTGTATGTCATAGGGATTTCGTGAATCTGAATGTCCTAAGGTTAATTCTAGGGGTGTAAAATTTGTTGATGAGTGAATTGTGTTATTATAGGCGATTAGTGTGTATGACATTAAATTGGTTATATGTTCCTTTTTATAATTTATTCTTAATAATCGAATTTGTTCTAACAGGGTTAAATGTAATCGTTCAATTAGTCCGTTTGATTCAGGGTGGTTTTCCGTTATGAAATGAATTTTTATTTTGCGTAGTTCTAAAGTGTTTTGTATTGTCTCATTTTTAAATTCGCTACCATTGTCTAAAGTGATTGATTCGGGTGTTCCGTAAAATGTGAAATATTGTAAAAATCCTTGGGTCACGTCGATGCTATTTTTGGATGTGATTGGTATTGCTTGGCCTATTTTTGTAAATGCGTCTATAATTGTTAGATAGTTTTGCGCTTCTACTACTAGAGTATCGGCATGTAGTTTTTGAAATGGTTTGTCGGGTGTTTTGGTTAACATTAAGGGTATCTTTGGGGGTTTCCTGTCGTATTTCGCTCTGTCACATAGTTCGCATTGGTTAATAAAATCTGTGGTCAAGTCCTTCATGTCTTTAAAATAATAACGTCTTACAAGTTGTTTTATAGTTTCGTTAATTCCACGATGGTTGGTTTTTCCAGAGTTGTTGAATAATTTAATGTATAATTCTGAAAATCTTTGGTATAAATGTTCGGTGTTGAAATAAAAATAAAATCGTTTTTTCTCGGGGTGTATTCTTTTAAAATTTTAATTATTTGTTCCTCGTTGTCATCTTTAGTTATTTGAATTTGGTATATCTTTTTGTTATCTACTTTTGTATATTTTACTGGATTGGGGTTATTTAAAACTTCTGTTATTATAAATTGGTTAGGTTTCATATCGATTGCTTCGTTTAAAATTTTAATCGCGTTTTTTGGTTCTTCGTTTTGTGTCGAATGTATTGTGTCGATCTCGTCTGGATTTTCCCTTATTTCTGCTTCGTCTACGTTTCCTATAATGGATTCCGTTTCTAATGCATTGAGTTGGATTCGGCTTAAAGCGTCTGCGTTGTTGTTATAAATTCCCTTTTTATATATAATTTCGTAATCATACTCTTCGAGTCTGATTCTCCATCTTTGTAATTTTGAATTTGGTTCTTTCAGTTTGCATAGCCATACTAGTGGTCTATGATCGGTGTATATGTAAAATTTTCTTCCGTATAAATAAGGTCTAAAATATTTTGTTGCCCAAATTATGGCTAATAACTCTTTTTCTATAGTGCTATATTTTTGTTCGGTTTCATTTAGGGTTCTGGATGCGTAGCTGATAGGTTTATCGCTACCTACTTTTCCTTGGCTCAATACTGCGCCTAATGCTACATTCGATGCGTCTGTCGTCAGTATAAATGGTTTTGTAAAGTCTGGGTATTCTAATACAGGGTGATTTGTTAATATGTTTTTAATTTTGTCTACAGCTTTAATAAATTCTGGGTGTGTTCAATTTTGTTTCCTTTTTAAACAATTTGTCAGGGTTTGGTTATCTGAGCGTAACCTTTAATGAATTTGCGGTAGTAACCACTAAGTCCTAGAAATCCTTTAATTTCTTTGTTTGTTTTTGGCAATGGGTAATTTAGAACTGCGTTTGTTTTGTCTGGATTTGGCATTACTCCTTGGGGTGTTATTACATGTCCTAAAAATGATACTTCTTTTGTAAAATTCACTTTTGTCTAATTGTACTTTAAAATGTGCTTGTCTAAGTCTTTCGAATACTTCTGTCAATCTTTCTATGTGTTCTACCAGTGATGTGGAATAAACTATGATGTCGTCAAGGTATACAAGGCATTTCTCATTGTGTATTCCTCGTAGTATATTGTCCATGACTCTCTGGAAAGTAGCGGGTGCGTTCTTTAGTCCAAATGGCATTCGTTTGTATTCGTAATGTCCTCTAGGTGTGCTGAAGGCTGTTTTGATATGTCTTTTCTTCCATCTCTACCTGATGGTATCCTGATGCTAGGTCTAATGTTGTAAAATATTGGCATTTGCCTAATTTGTCTAAAATTTCGGTTATATTTGGTAGTGGATATTTGTCATCTACCGTTTTTTCGTTTAACTTTCTATAATCTATTACCATTCTGTACTTTCTCCTTCCGGTTGCGTCTAATTTCTTAGGTACTATTAACACGGGGCTGCTCCATGGTGAATTGGAGTGCTGGATTATGTCTTGGTCTAATAGGTCTGCTACTTGTCTGTCAGCTTCTTCTTGGCTTGCATGAGGTAGTCTATATGCTTTTGTAAAGATTGGTTTATTGTCTGTTAACTCGATATTATGTTTTACTGTGTTGGTGAATGTTAACGGTATTCCTTCGCAATGGAATATGTCGCGGTATTCGAAACATAAGTTTTTAATTGCTCTTTCTTCTTCTTGATTGATATCGGTGTTATAGCGGATGTTAGTTAAATTTTCTCTTAACATTTCGTCATGTTCTATTGGGTTGTAATTATTTTCTAAATTTTCGTCTATTTCCATTTCGTTAAAATTTAGTTCTTCTACGTTAATTGGGTCTGTCAATGATAATTCTACGGGGTAGTCGTTTGAATTTAATATTGTTGTGGTTGCATAATTATCTTTTATTTGCACTAAGGCAGTTGGGGTTTCTACTCCTTGCTGAAATGTCATATGATTTATTATTCCTAAATTTTTGTTAGATTTTACTGGGATTTTTATTTTTCTTTCCGTTCGGGGTTCTATAGTGTATTTTTGTTCAATTTGTGTGTTTTGAAATTTAATTGGGATTTTTCCGTATTTTGTCCTTAATAAGCGATTTTTAATGTCAATGTTGGCTCCTAATATTCTTAGAAGGTCCATTCCGATTAATCCGTCATATTTGTCGTTGAATTCGAATACACAAAATTTATGTTTCATTTTAACATTAAATATTCTCGGTAAGGGTATATTTGCTACGAATTGGTGTAGTGTTGTTTGATGGGCTGTTTTAATTTTAAATGGTTCTCTTTCTACATAATCTAAATAGTGTTTTTGTACGGTTCTGGGGCTAATTAATGTTTTAGAGGATCCAGTGTCGATTAATAGTTTGAATTTGGCGTGGGGTATTTCTATGTATGGTAATACTAAGTGATTTATATTATTTAAGTTTATTAAGTTTGGTCGGTTATGAATTGGTCCATTTGAAAATTTGAGTTTGAGTTTTCTTCGTCGTACTCCTCGTAAGTTTCGTATTGTTCGTCACGTTCATAAGTTTCTGCATGGTTTGATTCATTGTTCGTAGGTGTCTCAATGTAATTATTCTGGTCAGTGTCAAATTTTTCTATTTCTTGATGAAATAATTCTTCCGATGTAAAATTACGTTTCTGATGAGGGTTTGGTCGGATATGTGTTATTTTTGTGTTTTGTCTGGTGTTACCAGATGAGGTATCCATTGGTGTTGGTTTGTAATAATTGTTAGGGTTGTTATGAGTATTAGTCATTGGTGTATTTCTATTGGGGTTTGCGTTGAATACTGGTCTTTGTTGGTTTAAGTTTTGATTAAATCTTGGTTGGAATGCTGGTTTCGTAAAAGTTGGGTTAAATGTTGGTTTTGAAAAATGTTTAAATTGATTATTAAAATTTGTATTGTTAAAACTTGGGTTATTACTTCGCGGTTGATTTGTTTGTGCGTTAAAGGGTGTGAATTTTTGTTGAGGGATTGTTTGTCTTGTGGCTTGTAAGGTTTTTATTGGTGAATAACTTTTATTCGCGTTGGGATTGTATAGTCTGTTGCGGTAATACATTACATTTTCTTCTTCTATTACTAGGCTCATAGCTTCTTCTAGATTTTGGGGTCGTTGGAATCTGATTTTATCCGATAGTCGTTCTGATAAAGCGTTTATGTATGTGTCTAGTGCCATTTCGTCATACATTTTTGTTTTTAAATGTCTAACGTTTTGATCGGTTTCTTCGATTTTTAATTTTGTTAAAATTAAACTTCTCACGTCTTGGCATTTCATTCCGAATTGGTAGGGGGATTGATTGTGTTCCATTCTAAGGTTTATTAGGTCTCGTACCAGGCATTTTATATTACGTTGGTCCCCAAAATATGCAATTAGTAGTTGTTTAAACTGTTCCCATTCCTGTAAATCGTCCCTACTGGCGATTAAGGTTAGTGCCCTTCCGGCTAGCTTACTTATTACCAAGCGTATAAGCAATGGATTTCTTTGGTCATCTCCGGGTTTGTAGAAGGTTTTTAGGAACATTTCGCATGCTCCAATGAAATTTGAGAGATGGGCCTGCGTGCCATCAAATGTCTGTATTGTCTCTAAATAGAGACGCAAGTCTGTGTTACTCATGTTGGTTAAGGGTTGTTTTCGATTTTTGGGAAATTTCAAAAAATTTTTATTATTATTATTTTTTTTTGAATAGAGGTTTATATTGTTACTTTTGCTTCGGATTTATTAATTTTCCGTTTGGGTTGTGAAATTTCAAATTTTGTAAAAATTGGGGTTGATTTTCTATTTGTAACGTTAATTATGCTTGGGATGTATTAGTTTTTCTTTTGGATGAAATAATTTCGAATTTTGTAAAAATTGGGGTTGGTTTTGCTTTTTGTGACGTTAACTTTGGTTTTGGTTTGTTAATTTTTCCTTTAGGTTGGGTAATTTTGAATTCTGTAAAGATTGAGGTTTATTTTACTATTTTCGGCGTTATTTTTAGTTTGGAATGGTTAATTTTCAGTTTGGATTGGGTGGATAAAATTTGGTAAAGGTTGAGGTTTATTTTGTTATTTTTCGGCGTTATTTTTTAGTTAGAATTTGTTAATTTTCGGTTTTGATTTATTAATTTTAAGTTCAGACTGGTCTGGTTATTTTTAAATCGTAGTTGCTGTTATTTATTTTAATTACACAGTGCGGTGACGTATTCATGAGATTTGTATTCAATAACGTTGATTTAATTACCGTAGTCTTGAGTTTCTGCTTCTTAAAGAATCTGAAATGGATGGATTTATTCTCACTTGGCTTTGTTTTGGTTAAATTCTGTTAATTAATACTCTTTCCGTGGGTTTTACTGAGTTGCGTAAACGTACAGTTCGTCTGTCTTGTGTTCTACTTATAACTTAAGGTTGATTACTCCTGTACTTCATGGTTGAAATTGAATACTTAAGTTGTAATCTTTGTTATTTAGTCACGTACGTTGAGGTAATTGCACTTACAGGTGTTAGTTTATAGGAATTAGATAATTTACTTTCCGTACTCGCTAATGCTTTGCGTAAAGTGTTATGTCTGTTTTATTTTTAAATACCTCGGTGTTCACGACTTGTAATTGAATCTCTTCGTAATGTTAGTTTTCAGGTGTAATTATGAGCGTTTTATTTCTTTGTATAATAACGTTTAGCGTTATTCTATTTTCGTATTGAAATAATGCACTTTATAATGCTGGTTAATTAGTTGAAAAACGTTTAGATTTTATACCGTGATTGTTGCAATTGTACACGCTTTTATGGATTAATTACTTGTAGGTATTAAATGCAAAAACTGCGTTGCTTTATTATTTCGTGATGAGTTTATTACTTATGATGCAAATTGAAATTATATTTTAGTACTGTGCAAAAGATCCTGAAAGCTATTTCTTTAAGGTAATAATGATATTGCGTTCGCAGACTTCGCTTATCTTAGGTGAGGTTTTGAGTTACGGTAGTTTTAAATTACCGTAGTTTCAATTATTGCAGAGTGTCTTTTGCTGTGATTTATTCAGTATTGTAGAGGTCAATGGTTTAATTAATCGTTTTCGTGATTGCTTTAAAGGATTAGCTTTAGCTTTGAAATTAATTTCGCGTTCTGTGTTTTTATTTTATCGGATTGAAAACGTGGGTTTGAATCGCGCTAGTTGATGTTTCTTATTTGGTGTTAGTGAATGTGCGCCTGTTTATTTTTGGATTATTTTTGAGTTCGTTCTATTTAATTGTGGTAAGAATCTCTTAATATCAATTCTCATTTACTTTTTAAAAGAAAGTCTCTTTTTAAAATTCAAGTTTCATTTGCTTTTTAAAGAAAAAATATCTCTTTAACATTCAAGTTTCATAAAATGTTATACAGTCTCGTTTTTTGGAAATAATTCACTTTGTAATTATTTTCAAAACAATATTCATAACATAAAATTCATAAACAATGATAAATAAATGGTAATCAATAATTATAATACTAGCATATATCAATTATAGTTTTTGGTTAAAAAGAAGGTATGGAATTGAACTTACATTAATTTCATCTGTTTCTTTGGTGGGTTTGATCGATTCTGTATCTTGTCCACCTTGGTTTGTTTGTTGGCCTTAGACGATTTTTGTTCCTTGTCCAACTTGGTTTGTTGCTGGATTTAGACGATTTTTGTTCTTCCTCCAACTTGGTTTGGGTTCTGCCAAAATTTCGAATTAAAATTCTTGGTCACCAATCTTCCGATTTTTGGATTTTCAGTGCCCTTTTGACATCCGTTACGACTGCGCCAGTTAAAGTTCGGGCCTTTGGAGCTGGTTTTTTAAAAAAACGTCGATACTTTAACAATTTTTTATTTAATGAAATTTAGATAACTTGTACATAATACTAAAAAATAATTATTGTACTAGTGAGTAGCTTGAACAACGAAGTATGGAGTTCGAAGACTGACTGTCGGGCATTGATCTCCCGGGCCTTTTATAATAACCTGCCCCACACACGGCTGTGAGAACTTGCAGATCTCATGTCTGCGTTTCTCTTTAATTGTACACTTTATTACAATGTAACAACTTAATTCTAAGTAATTGCGGTCTGTTGACCGCCTGTGACCTGCCACCTGCAGTATCACTGCCCTCACGGATGCAAAGTTGCATGTCCGTTCACATGAACTGTCGATAACCTCTCTGGGTTATCCCTGTGTTACAATGTTGCATTGAACTTATACTTTTACTTAATAATTTCTAATAATTCCTATTAGATTCAATATATCAATATATATATATATATATATATATATATATATATATATATGTAATTGGGGGATACATAACTCGCGGACCTTGTAAACATCCAGTATCTCTGCGGCCAAGGCACTAACCACGTCAGTGAAACGTACATTACTACGCAAAGTAAACTTAGTAAAAATAAATAATTGAGTGAAATCAAAGTGCAAAGTAAGGTTCCAATTAATACAATAGAAGGGGCCGTTTGCTTTTAAAAACGTGAGGTAAATTATTAATTCAATATAATTCTAATATTTAAGAATTTAGGGCTCTGAGGAAACTTCAAATTAAACTACAAGTCATTCCAAGTAATTATAAAGAGTAAGCAAACTCTAATAATTAAAATAGAACTAACCAAATATCTTGATAAAATCCGAAGGGAGAATTCAAGCATATTTAAGTAATTATTCTGGTCAACGAGTTGAGGAAACTACGCTAAGAATTAACTGAGAGAAGCTATAAGAGGAGAAAATCAAATTGGAAACAATCCAGGGGTGCTGACCATCCACATACAGAAACAGTTCCAGGAAACAAACAGGTCAGAGATTTATAATCCTTCCTGTATTTTCAATTTTTTTTTGAACATTTTCTATTATTTTTATCAAAGTATCTGTAAGGGTCGTCAAAAATCTTTTGAAAATTTATAAAAATAGATAGAAGATCATTTGAACGTTCAAAAGGGCTTCAAAGTAAATTATAGTGGTATTTTTGGTGACTTTCAGGGCGTATGATTTTGGTGGAATCAGATAAATATTAATATTTTATCCAGGGGCTAATTTTTGAATATAAAATCAAATTAATAAGTTATTAGAATACAAAGTGTAAATATTCTCGATTATTATACGAATTTTGGATTGCTTCATTTACATTATTTTAACAGATAGGAGCTAGAGAAAAAGGGAGTTACACAGTCTTTATTGTCGTGCCGTTGGGCACTCTGTGTTGATTAGATTGAGCTAGCCGAGGCAGAGATATAAAAAGAGTTATAGGATTTAAAAACGTAGAGTAGGAAACCCAGTACGAACACAGCAACAAAGATATATGCGCATCAACATGGAACGAGAATACCGGAAAAGAATAAATAGCATAGCAATAATATATATATATATATATATATATATATATATATATATACACATACACACGCACATGTAAGAATATGTGTGCACATATATCCACATGTGCACATGCATGCACACACAAAACAAAAGTAAACGTAAGATGATAAGATATATTAAAATTAAGCTATGTTGATCCAAAGAATTTAGAATGGATATTAGATCTTTATACAAGGCAGGTTATATAATTATTATCATATAGCACAATAGATACAAGTGACTAGCAAAAGTGAATTTTTGAAAATATTGGTATAAGTATTTTGAAGTAAGATTACTTAAAATTGGTTTGACTATTAACGGTTATGCATTGTAAGTGTTACTTTTAAGAATTTTATTTTCTGAAAATAGCAGTATAAATACTTTTTACAAATGAAAAACTTAAACTTAACAAAAATAGTTGAACTGCCAAATTAGAATGGAAAATAAGATTCAAGATCGATCCAACATCGATTTTGTTATATGGATTGTACGGCTTAGACTGTAAGTAAAAGATGCATGCAAATAACATCGATTAAAGAAGACTTGATCAAATTTACTGTCGCTATTAGTCCAATGATATGTGGAGATAAAATAGTTATACCATCAACATATATCATTCAATTTAAAAATTTAAATATGCATCAAATTAACTTACCTTAAAGGATGCTTGTTGTCCTGATTCAATTTTAACATGCAGTTCACCAGAAAAATACGACTGTCCCAGTTTCCATAAATCTGGAAATAATTCAGAAAGAAGTTCATAGAGATCTTCAATAAATAAAATATTCTCAGGTACAGAATATAAAGTTTCTTGAGGTGTAGAAAGTTTTGAATACTTAGATCCTAAATAAGTTTTTCCCTTGTCTGCAAATAGTTATTTATTAATAAACCCAAAAAAAATTTTCTATAGACATTAGTACTTATTTCTCCATTAATAGTGACTTCTATGGCCATGTGTTCATCATAACACTGTTTAAAACGCATAGTTATATACTCATAGCGAGCTCTTATAGCTTCCCAAGCAGGTTCGCCAGGTGAATCCAGATTTACCAAATACCTAACCAGCAGCTTCTGTTCATCTACAGATATTGGCATCCGAAGTAATTTTTTAGATAACATTTTTTGTAACCCAACAACACATTTTTCAATTCCCATTAGAGCTGTCTTAAATACCTAAAATGACACTATAATGTATACATTTTCTCAATAATAAACATATATATATATATATATATATATATATATATAATGCTATGATAATAGGGTTATTTAGGTGTATATTGAGTCATAAGGGTCGCACACTACATGTAAATAATAATAGAAGTTAGAAAACTAAATAAATTTATCATGGAAAATATGTAATTCGCAAATTATGCAAAAAGCAAACATTTAACACCCTGTATAAGGATCACAATTGACGTTAATTAATGCCGGGAAGCATTATATATAGATAACTCTGTACGCAATCAAACTTATTTTAAACCAGGAAGCATTCATGAATTCTACATAAATACGCATTAAATGCATGCAAAGCTAGAAAATCATGATACAAATTATGTTAAAATTAAACAAGCAATAGTGGAAGGAGATAGCAAAGCATTCTGATAAGAAACGCATCTTTCAAAACAAATAAGTTTCAGAAATGCAAAATGTAAATAGAAGCATTTCAATTTACTCATTTCATCTACGTGATTTTTAACACGGAGTTTAGTCAAAACCCAGAGTGATATCTTGACAAACAAAAGCCATAAGTCAAATACGTGAGAAGGCAGATAAGAAATTCCTACAATAACACCAAAACAGACAAGTAAAAATGCCCATATTTTAGAAATAGACTGCTAAAACTTGTATTCTACGTGACCAAGAACATTATTCCGGCGGGTTATTATCAAATCATACCTGTAAAAGCCCAGGGTATTTACAACATCCCATGGCATGTCGTAAACTTTGAACAAACAAGGCCGATATCCAATGGTTTCCGATAAGGGCGTTCCTTTAAATATCACTCAAACTTGATTCAACCTGAGCACGCTTAACATCAGTTCAACTCAAGAATTTACGTAAAAGTTAACATTGAAAATTAAATAATTAAATATTTGTGAAAGTTGTGATAGAAAGTTTTTAAAGTAAATGATAGTAAAAAATATATAAGAGAAGTTTTGCCGTTAGCTAAAAAACGTGGGTAAAAGCTTATTAATTAAATAATTTAAATATTTGTAATTTAGTGTTCTAAGTGACATGGTGCTAAGTGACACGGTTCTAAGTGCGGGTGAAAATTTATGTATTATCCAAATCTAATTACTGTGTAAGTAATAAGCTGAAATCTGAGAAAAGCTCTAGATATAACTCCAGGGATAAATCTAAAATTGCATAAAAATATTGGTTTACATCTACGCATCGGAGCACAAAGACAGAGGTTCGTTTTAAGCATTGAATGGACTTTGGACAAGCGGTACTACAAAAGTCACAAGGGGACTCAACTAAAAGTAATCCAGAGGTACTGATCTACAACACGCAATAGGTGATCCAGGGAGAACAAAGAAAGACACGCAAAAAAAAACTACAAATCAGAATATCATAAGGTATTATTTTTTTTTCATTAAAAATTTACTATATTTTTTAAACCTCAATATTTATGTAAAAGGTCACCAAAAATCTTTTTTTATACGTGAAAATTTACACAAAACAGAAAAAATCATTGAACATTCAAGAGTGTTTTCCAATAATGTGCAATATCATTTTTGCTAGCTTTAAACTAATTTAAGGGAACTATAATTTTGGGGATAAATAAATTGAAATTATGATTATTTGATTCATAGGTGCGCTTTGTCAAATATTGAATCATATTAAGCTGTACAGTGTATATAATTTTTCTTTGTCGTTATATAAATCTTAGTCGATTTCATTTTTCTCATTCAAGTAGAAAAGTATTTGATAAAAAGAGGGTAAATTCTTTGTTATCGTAACGTTGTGCACTCTGTGTAAATTACACTGAGCTAGCCGAGACATATTTAAATTATAGGATATTAAAAGACAGCGGTGGCAGGCAGCAGGAAACTGAACATTAATTACGTCGGCGTGCAGCGTTATCATAGCAAAGTTATATAACGCATCAACGTAGGGCAAGAATACTGGAAAGAGATTAATTTGACGCCGTCAACCTTGGACTAGGAAAACCGAAAAGTAAAGTGGCGACCCGAACGTGAGACTAGAATATCAAAAATTTAATCGACGCATCAGCGTGGGGATAAAAATCGAAAAAGTTATAAAACAATTCAATCGTAAAGACTCAAAATAAAATTATTTTAGCAAAGAAAATTGACTAACCGAGCGTAAGGGCTAGAAAAACTTGAAAATTGTACATTAATTAAAATTAGGAATTACAAACAGACAACAAATAAATTTATAAATTCAATTTAATATTTAAGATATATTGTTAATATAATTTAACTAAAATGGACAAAAGAATACGGGAAGCTAAAGAGGCGTTGAGAAATGAAGGGGTGGAGATAGGATCCCAGGAAAGTGTAATCCTCCATGATACACAAATCGAAGTTGCAGAAAGAACATTTGAAAGGAGACATAGCGAGGAACAGCAGACCTCCCAAAAATAATAAATGATGTCGATTTTATTAGCGCATTAAATGACAAGATGGATAAAATTGAAAAGGCCATGAAGAACATGACAACAAAAATTGATGAAAATGGGGAAAAGCTAGGCTTGGAAATAAAGATTTTAAACGAATCAAACAATCGCGGAGGTGTAAGCACAGATGCAAAATAAAATTGTGAGGGTTATGGAGGACATCGACTACATGAGGGACGATGTTATAAGAGTAAGATCAAGTCAAGAAACATACGAGAAGGAGACTAACGGGAGACTTACGAATTTAGATGCAAAAGTACAAGAGATTGAGGGGAATTGTGAGATAGGATTTAGAGGTGTAAATAGAGAATTAGGAAATTTAAAAACGGATTTAGAAAACTTGAATAAAAATACCATACAATATACTAGAAAATCCATAAGGTTAAACCAACCGAACATTTCAATAGATCAGTATTCAAAATTTTACGGGGACGGTGAGCTTAATCATAAATTATTTTTAAACAATATTAGAACGTTAGTACAGGGCTTAACAGACAAGCAATACAAACTAAATTTGGTAAAATCAATGTTAAAAGGGAGAGCAGAAATAGGGTTTAGTTTAATAGAGAGCGAGTTGGAAACGTTCCAGGTATTCGAAGAAAAATTTAGGTGTATATTGAGTCATAAGGGTCGCACACTACATGTAAATAATAATAGAAGTTAGAAAACTAAATAAATTTATCATGGAAAATATGTAATTCGCAAATTATGCAAAAAGCAAACATTTAACACCCTGTATAAGGATCACAATTGACGTTAATTAATGCCGGGAAGCATTATATATAGATAACTCTGTACGCAATCAAACTTATTTTAAACCAGGAAGCATTCATGAATTCTACATAAATACGCATTAAATGCATGCAAAGCTAGAAAATCATGATACAAATTATGTTAAAATTAAACAAGCAATAGTGGAAGGAGATAGCAAAGCATTCTGATAAGAAACGCATCTTTCAAAACAAATAAGTTTCAGAAATGCAAAATGTAAATAGAAGCATTTCAATTTACTCATTTCATCTACGTGATTTTTAACACAGAGGTTAGTCAAAACCCAGAACGACATCTTGACAAACAAAAGCCATGAGTTGAATACGTGAGAAGGCGGATTAGAAATTCCTACAATAACACCAAAACAGACGAGTAAAAATGCCCATATTTTAGAAATAGACTGTTAAAACTTGTATTCTACGTGACCAAGAACATTATTCCGGCGGGCTGTTATCAAATCATACCTTTTAAAAGCCCAGGGTTTTTACAACATCCTATGGCACGTCGTAAACTTTGAACAAACAAGGCCGATAGCCAATGGTTTCCGATAAGGGCATTCCTTTAAATATCCCTCAAACTTGATAACAGACAGTCTTTATTCAACCTGAGCACCCTTCACATCAGTTCAACTCAAGAATTTACGTACCAGTTAACATTGAAAATTAAATAATTAAATATTTGTGAAAGTTGTGATAGAAAGTTTTTAAAGTAAATGATCGTAAAAAATATATAAGAGAAGTTTTGCGGTTATAGTTCATTGCTGCTTGAAAGAGAATAAATAACTACAATGTTTTAAAAATGAAATATAGAATTAAAAATTAATTGAGATGAAGCCTATGAAATAGGAGTAGTTTGTAATAAGTTATATGAAGCAATTTGCATGGAAAGGCATACTTGTTAAAACAATTTGAGTAATTTTGGAGCTATGATTGATGATTATGATCTGGAAAAACGCAACAAGCAAATTTTCATGATACGTACAAGCAGATCTTCAAGTAAAATAAAATTATATTATTTAATATTTTAAAAAGGACATATCTATTACATGATTAAGTTATATAATAAAATGTTTGTTTTGGTGTTCAAGTGTTTGTGTGACATTTGTATGCACAAGTCAATAATTTGATTTGGAAGATGGCAACTTTTGGTGAGATTTTAATAGTATATAAAAAAAATTACTAAACCTAACTGATCAGATAAATCATATTTAGTTATCTAACTTATCTTGACAAATTTTGTACATAATAAGATTTAATTAAAGAGTTATTTTTGAATGAAAATTAAGAGATTCAGATTCAGATAAATATATATATATATATATATATATATATATATATATTACTCATATTTAGACCAGGGTAGAAAATTAAATAATCACATCAAATAATTTTAATCACCGTGTAGAAGCTTTGGGAAAAGGTACGCGTTATTAAAAAAAACCGTGAAGCATAAAAATTCATTCGTTTCATTAAAAATAAGGGAGTTAAATTATGTACAAGACGCTTGCTATAAAAAAAAAGGAAGCAGTATTAAAAAGCTCTGCGTGTAGTTTAATTATTCCTAGTAAAGAAACAAATAGAAAATTACGTGCAAAATTTATATTAATTAACTCAATTTTAAGTAACCGGTATTAAACAAAAATGTACTGATAATAATTGAATATTTAATTAGGATTCACTAAAAACTAAAGGGTATTATTTTAATTGGAGTTAATTGAACCGTTAGTAACAGACAATATCTATAAAAACTTGTAAAAACCCAATAAAATACCATGAAATAAAGCTCTGAGAAGTAATATTATGTTTGAACACCTGCGTATTTTTAAAAGGCTCATTCTGCGTAAATGTTGCAGATAATTAATGGTTACAAAGAATCTTGGAGAAACCGTGGCTTAATATTCACGGGAAGGCGCGATACGGGGTTATTTAACCCAGATAGTCCACATGGACTGAAATAATCGATAATAAGGAATATCAATTTGCACTAATAAGAACAGGGTAGATAGAGACAGATAATATGCGCAAGACCGAGGCACATATAGTAAAAGGCGTGAGTAGAGCAACGTCATAGGGTTGCGATTGGTTGAAAGTAGAAGGCAAAATTTGAGAGGTAAAAATAACATTTCTGTATAAAATTCAATTAGTTATTTCCAGACGTTGCGTGCCGTGTTGAAATTTCTGAGATTTAACTGGGGCGAGTGCATAATTCGTAAAAATCGCATGCCGGGCTGCGGAATGGGAACATAGCAGGCGAAATTCTTTAGAATTGTCCGTTTTGGAGACTCGACCGACAGACAGGCTAACCTCTATATATACCCAGGGGAATATGAACAAGCTCTCTTAGATTTTCGAATTGATTCAATGCGTTAAACAGTGCTTTTTAGTTTTCCGATTTTGATTAAATAATTTAAACAGATTGCTCGTATATTTTGGTGATTTAAAAACAGTTTGTTCTTTACGTGCTACAATGAGTGTACTTTAGTGCACTTAGACAAGAAGATACAAGGTAATAAAGTTAGTATCACTGTACTAATTAGTCAAAATTTGCAACGACAAATGAATACACAAAAGTAGGCAGTTTTGGCGTATATTGGTGAAAGAAGCATGAATTTCTTTGCTATTTTTCGGGGGTGTTAATAATTAAATGGTTCATAAACGTGTCTGGATCCACAAAACAAGGGTCAGATATACACAGATGAGTTCCGGAAAAGCCCTGAAACAACTTTAGATGAATGGTGGTGGAGAAATTTTAAAAGCGTTGAGAATCAGAAGCCTTAAATATAACCCAGTTGGAATGGTGTGATCAACAAAAGGGACGAGGTACATTGAAGCTACGAGTGCAGTAACCTTCAGGTAAATTATACTATTTTGTTTGAACTTTGATGTTTTCGTGTGTGTTGAATAACTTTATAATTTATTTACTTAAAATGGACAGTAAAAAAGTTGTACTAACAACAAATTTGGGTATGTCTTTGAGCTCAATTAGACGAACCTGGTTAATTAACGTAAAGGGGTGGTAGATGCTCCCTTTGTACTCAGACTCAGGTCTGCATATATTGTTATATTAATTAGGAGGCATCCTACAAAGACTTTAATTTTGGATGCACATTAAAATGATAACAAATTTAAATCTTGAAATTTTCTGATACTGAAATTTATGCTGAATTTTTAATTTTGAAATTTTAATGTATTGTGAATATTGATGTAAATAGAGTTAACGTTGATGTTTGTGGTAGGAATGTGTTTGTTTTTTTTTTATGAATGAGGATGAAGGTTTAGGAAGGGGAGCAGCCGAGGCGATGAACAGAAGAAAGTCAATGGACCAACACAGTTAAGGTAATGAATAGCTTTTTGTAGGATTCACAGCATTCTTGACGCCCAATTCGTGAGGCTCGATTCTAATACAGAGAAACACAGCATATATATATATATATATATATATATATATATATATATGATATTCAAAATAATTGCTTTTAGCAAATTTATCAACAAAATAGTATGTAAGATGTATAAATAAACACCCACTTTACGAAAAATTAAAAGAGAGTGTTTAATGATACAAATCAAGCTAATATTTGCATAGCCATAAATGAAAGAATTTGTTTGTTTCATAAAGGAAATAAACATTTATCGACTAGTTTCGATCTCTCTGAATCACATCAGGATGAAGTGGTTTAATAACCCTTATGAAACAACCAAAAACAATTGACAATAATAACTTCAAAAGAACTTCTGTAAAATGGCAAAAATAAAAAAGAATGCCATCAGGTGCAAAGTACAGAAGTAAATTCGAAATTAAGTCGATATTTCATAGATGACCATAACAAATACGTTTCACCTTTGGGTTAGTTCGATGTACTACATACAAAAATTATTGCAAAAATATAGCACACCGTCCCTTGGCGGCGCTCGGTATAATACTCTAGGGTAGAGATAATAAAAATGATATTCAAAATAATTGCTTTTAACAAATTTATAAACAAAATAGTATGTACGGTGTATAAATAAACACCCACTATACGAAAAATTGAGAGTGTTTAATGATACAAATCAAGCTAATATTTGCATAGCCATAAATGAAAGAATTTGTTTGTTTCATAAAGGGAATAAACATTCATCAACTAGTTTCTATCTCTCTAGATCTCATCAGGATGAAGTGGTTTATAACCCTTATGAAACAACCAAAAACAATTGACAAAATAACTTCGAAAGAACTTCTGTAAGATGGCAAAAGTAAAAAGGAATGCCATCAGGTGTCAAAGTACAGAAGTAAATTAGAAATTAAGTCGATATTTCATAGATGGCCATAACAAATACGTTTTACCTTTGGGTTTGTTCAATGTACTTCATGCAAAAATTATTGCAAAAATATAGCACACCGTCCCTTGGCGGCGCTCGGTATAATACCCTAGGGTAGAGATAATAAAAATGATATTCAAAATAATTGCTTTTAATAAATTTATAAACAAAATAGTATGTAAGATGTATAAATAAACACCCACTTTACGAAAAATTCCTATGGTATTATACCTAGCGCCGCCAAGGGACGGTGTACTATATTTTTGCAATAATTTTTGCATGTAGTACATCGAACAAACCCAAAGGTAAAACGTATTTGTTATGGTCATCTATGAAATATAGACTTAATTTCTAATTTACTTCTGTACTTTGACACCTGATGGCGTTCCTTTCTACTTTTACCATCTTACAGAAGTTCTTTCGAAGTTATTATTGTAAATTGTTTTTGGTTGTATTTTAATAGTCGAGTCATTTTTTTGATAGGATTGTAGGAAATTATTTTTCAGATTCTAGCTTAGTGGCTGTTAGATGGTTTGATTTTCAGCAGTCCAGGTAAGCTTCTTTAAAAGATTCATAAGAATTTTAGTGAGAGAGCAGAGCAGCCGAGGTGAACTTCACAATATAATGACGGCCCAATGCTGGGGCTATTTCCAGAGCGACTTCACAGAAATAATGGCGCCCAACGCTATAGCTATTTCAAAGGTGGCTTCACAAAAAAAATATTACGCCCAAAGTGTGGAGCACGAGATTGCAACTTGTAATCATACCAAGCTCCCAAAGGAACTTCACAGAAATATATATATATATATATATATATATATATATATATATTGATGTGATAAGGTCACAATAGCTCATTGAGCACCACACTCCGCAAAGAAAACCACTCCAAAAACGAGAAAATTAAATTTTCTAATACTTAATTTTCTACACTCTGTATAATATTCTAGTAGTATAATAGGATTAGTATAGTATTTGCTAGTACATAAGTCAAACCCATGTTCTAACTAATGTGTAAGTATTTAACCTCTTTAAAAACATCATTTTTAAAACCAGTTCTAAAATGTAAATGCTAATTCAATAATGCATAAAAATACATCCCCTTTAAAAATACCATTTAGTAAACGTTATTTAATCCAAAACGTAATACATTGCATTTATTTGTATTCTTTGAAAGAAACTTCAACCTTTCCAGATTGTTCGTAAAGCTATACATCAATTTGTAAATGACAGCTGATTATCTTTCATGAATGAATACACTCCAATTAAGTGAATTCGTGAAACATGATAAGGCAGTAGAAGACTATAAATTAGATAAGACACTCATAAATTATAATAGGGACCTATAACCACCAAGCATTTCCATTCATTAATAATGTTTCTGAAAATATGGCTATGGAATTAAACGTCATTATCTACTGCAATATACTGAAGTGCTCCAAACAATAAAATTACGGATTTCTCAATTTTCTGTACAATAACCAATGCTGTTGTACTTCGAAGGGGAAAAAATGGTGAAACTTTAGTAAGAGTATTAACAACAGATAAAACATAAGTATAACCCTTTGTAACTTAGGCAAGGACCCTACTAAATCAACAGAGATCATCTGCCAGAGTTTTGACACAACAGGATAACAACACATTTGTCCAATTGGTAATTTCTGTTCTAGATTTGAGATAAACAAGTTTTATATTTATTAACATACCTTGCAACATCCGTATTTTTATAAAAAGGAAAATTTCTACTAATGTTTATGAATTAACAGATGAAGCAAGAGTGAATGGTAACTGTTACTTTGCCACAAGACACCTTTAAGCTTAAATGGGCTAGCGAGTCTGCTAGTTCAGAAATAACTCTACATACTCTTTACAGTTTAACTTGTCTACTTAATATTATCATTCTTTTCTTTATTATAATTTTTATTTTATTACTTATTTTCTTATCTTGTCCTGATGAAGCCTCTTACAAAAGTGGGCGAAACGTCGACCTTAGTTTATAAAATGACATGTTCCCAACCCAGAAGCATAAATATTTATAACATTTTCAAATTGCAGTCTTAATTCATGTCCAAAGAATGCCGATGATGTCTCAAATTATTTTATATAAAAAAAATCCATTTCTTAAAGCACTTCATACCTACCATCCAAAACAATCAATATGCAACTTAAGTAGGTTAGCTATCTTTGAGAATAAGTTAATGAATAGTCTGAAAGTGATCAACCGTGTTCGGATAATACCCTACTAACTTGGTTTTTAATTTTAGGGCACATTGATTTCCAGATCAACAACTTTTAAACATAAGTGTGTTGAGAGTTTCAAAGTCAATCTTGATAGAGGCATTTAATGATGTTCGTTTTAGCTAAAATCAACAATCACCTATCAAGTATTTATGAAATCCATCTGAAACTATACCCTAGAAAATTTATAAATAACTGAACATTTTTCATTCATTGCATGAATTGATAAAACAAACCTAATGGATGTCTGTGTGAATTGATCAAGAATATAGTTAGTAAATTTGTGGTATATTTGATTATTAGTATTTGCTAAAGAATGTCTATAATGTATTTGTAAACAACACGTGTGTGTAATACAATGGAAAGCACACTTGTGCATAATAATGTAAAGATATGTTTATATTTGTTTTTTCAATTAATGTAAAAGTATGGTTATGGTTTCGTTGTAATAAACTATTTTACAATTACCTAAAGGTGTGACTAAAAACTCAGGTAATCTAGCATTTGATTTTAGAAACCTTCCTTTCAGCTAGCAGTTTTAAATAGATCTATCTAGTTAAGATTTGTTTTATGTTTAAGTGTACTTCACCAGGCGGCTCCGTCGCGAAGTTGATATGTGTGCGACTACTATGCTCAAGGTACCATGTTCAAATCCCAACACGGTCCGCCTGAAAAACGTTAGGCAAGCATTTTCACAAAAATACAACCTTGTTCAAATTAGAGGTAAAATGTAAGTCCCATGTGTGGGTGTTGTCACGCATGTTAAAAACCCTTACTTTGTTTGGAACAGCAAGGGTTCGAAAATTCAGAATTTCCAGGTAAAAAAAATCGCTTCCTGATCAATGTAGTACCTTTGGGTGGAGCATTGGAAAATCGAATGTGGTGTTATAAAAGCCAATCGAATGTTGAAAACGGAGTTCAGTCTTGAATGAAGCTTCGATATTGGCACATGATTGCTGAGATTAAATAATACGTCAGGTATTTTAAAACTGCTATCTGTGTTTTTAGTAGTGAAAGGATTGATTGATGAACAAATGTGAGTAGATTATTTGACGTACTTACAATGGATTTAAAAATAGAAAATAAATCATTAAATAATAATCAAACTACTGACCAATGTAGTACTTTCGGGTGGAGCATTGAAAAATCAAATGCAGGGAGTATTTCACCAAGGTCTCTGTGGATTACCGGCTAGATTTTCTGGGGCCAAAGCTGTACGCAACAATATGACATTTGACAATAAAGAAATTATTGCTCCTTCGACTCAATGTCCCTTTTTAACGGAAGTGATCAATCTTTTCCACCTTTCTGTCAATGTTCTTGCTTTACAAGCAACCGAAGCTTCCTTAATATGACTACTGTTAATGAATTGTCCAAAAAATTTAAATAATCCAACATAGAGTCGTCGTTAGGCCATGAAACTTGCAATTCATCATAATTGTCTGGTGTGTTTATTGTATTATCAATTTTCATTTTTTAAGTCTTTAGAACGACTTTTCTTTGGAAGGAACAAAATTATCCTCGTCAACATTTACAGACGTTGGAGCAAGTAATAAGTTTTCTTTTGTAACATTGGCGGCAATGGTTGATTGCCATCTTTGTTAACCAGACTGCTTACTATTCTTTTGTCATCTTCTAGTGTTAACACCAGTAATCTTTTGTTTTTCTTAACCATTGTTAATTCGTTATTTAGGATGGTATTAGAAAAGGTAATCAGATTTGTACATTTAGACGAGATATGTCCTACTTCATTACAGGTGAAGCAAGTGGCTGTATCGTCTGATATGAACATTCTGTACGCCTTGTCGTTGAACTCATTGTAAGTGTTCCTGGGAAGGTCTCATTTTCAGAAGCATAAACTTGCCTTCAAAAACTCATAATATGATGATATTCGCTTAATAGAATGCCTGCTTCAATAAAAAATATCAAAGAAAGCAGTTTCAGATTTTTCTGTATAATGACATTCTCAATTACATCATGAGGAATACAAGGTAATATGTTGTACAATATTAATCTTTTTGATGGACTCATCAGTTTTCAAACTAGAATAAACATGCTTTCAATATTAACACCATCGTACTCTATTATAAATGTTGCACCTAGCTCTTTGCTAGTAGGGTATATACATAAATGGCTATTTGACATCCTTGATGTGAACATGATATTTTTAGAACCAATTAGATTGCCAACGACTATATAATCTTTTACAGAAATACCTTAAATTGATGGAGAAGCAGTTGCCTGATCTTTTTTCAGAAATAAGTTAGCCTTAATTACATCTAAAAACAATACAACGGTTGGATTGATTGTGGCTTGATTGTTAATCGTCTGTTCTGTCAGATTTGCGTTAACAGAACCTCTGTTATCAAAAGTTCTGTCGTGTAATTGATTTGCGTTTTGCATATTTAAAGGTGATTAACTAAAGGAAATACAAACATCTAGGTTGACTTTAGAAAATCGAATAAATTAAAACTATTATTAAGATTATGTACAGTGCTATAAACCTGATTTTCGCTTGGCCTTGCAGGTAAACCCTGCATACGTTGTTCTAAACGTATTTAATACCACTTTCAGTATTTTTAATATGGTTTTTGCCTAAATACCCTTTGAATATAAACAAATAAAAGTTCACTTAGACTAAATTAAATGCGTTTCAACACTAAACAACTATTTACATGTGGAATTACACACCCACGTTTATATTTATAACTTCAATTAATATTAACTGTGAGCTCATGAAAACACATACTTTCACCTTGTGTGTGTGACCGTGCAAGCATCCATGTGGGTGCATGTATGGGTGAATATATATATATATATATATATATATATATATATATATTAAAATGTCTAAGGGAGCTACTAAGAGTTATAAGGGTTGGTTAGTACAAGGTAGTATATGCCAAACAAAAATAATCCACATATTTGATCACATAAACCTAAAAATATATGTTTGCCGTATTTTATGTATACTAAAATACCATGCAAATATAGTAGTTGAAATTAAGTGCCAAAAGGCAATTTTAAAATGACTAAGTGGCGTAGTAAGATGTGAAATGCTCAAGGGTTTATACCGAGTTGAATTTTTAAAAGCCTTTGAAAGTACATTTGCCGTCCAAAAGCAGGATGCGTCTATGAATGTTCACTATCGACATGCATCCAGGGTCAAGTGTAATTTATTTTGGTTTCATTTTCTATAGAATCAACTTTTGGACAATATTTGTAAACTCAAAATTATTAGTTAAAACATCGTAAAATGTGATTGGTTGAATGTAAAGATTTAGGACATATATTAGAATTTAATGTAATTATGAAACTGTATAAAAGACATGGACTATGGTATGTGCGACACGAACTTAGTTATTTGTTATGGACTTTAAGATGTAGTAGGCTAATGGAGAGTTAACATGGTCGCCTTAGAGAGTAAACAAAGTGATTATTTTTCGAACCAATTTTGTAAAAGACGTGTTTTCAGAACTGTGCTAATTTTGTATTCAGATAATAAAAGTAATTGTTTTAAAATGAGTTTAATTGAAAAGTGGTAAAGAAACAAGCGGAAGTATAAAGGGAATATTAGTGATTGTGCGACGATTAGAAATTGGATTTGGAGAGTGGTCTTAAAGGTAGCGGGTCAGCGAGAGTGGTTATACAGATTAGGAGTTGGATATTGGAGCGGGTTAAAGGCAGCAGGAGTATTGAGCGGAAACACAGATACGAGTTGGATATTGGAGCGGGTTAAAGGCAGCAGGAGCATTAAGCGGAAACAAAGATACGAGTTGGATATTGGAGCGGGTTAAAGGCAGCAGGAGTATTGAGCGGAAACAAAGATACGAGTTGGATATTGGAGCGGGTTAAAGGCAGCAGAAGCATTGAGCGGAAACAAGGATTTGAAGTGGAGATTAGTACAGAGGAAGTTATAGCACTAGTTTTTCTAAATTCTAAATTTGGGTTAATCATTTCAGATATTGGGGATCAGTAAATAGTCGAGGACACCTGGAAGCAGCACGGAAATTCCAGAACAGCATTGTGAAGACGTATACGGTAATTAGGATTTTGTGCCAGGATTCAGCAAGGCATCGACGGAGTATAGACCAGGTGAGTTTTAAAATCATATTCTTTAATACGTCAAAATTTAGTCATATAAAATTTGGTTGTAATTTAATTTGGCACATAGTAACTTTGATATAATTAGAAATTTTGGCATATACTAAAGTAGAGTAGCAATTTTAGTAGTAAACAAAAGGGTGCACGTTGGTTGGACTTAACACAACTACTTATAACGGAAACCCACTATAAGCAGTTGAATAACCTGAGATTAAGAGTTTTAAATAGTCGAGGCATTACATTAAATAGTTTATAAAAGAACCAACCAAACGGTGCAAGTACAAGGGGCGTGCATTAGGTGTGCACATTTTACAAAAGTATAAAATAAAGGGTATAATATAGGTGAAACACACAAAAAGTAGAGGGGTGGTATATATAATACGTGGCAAACCCAACGTGGGGCTGAAAAAAAGGCTATATTGAGTTGAAATTAGACAGGAATAGCAGTAGGATACAGGATCCAGAGATTAGGTGGGGCCCGCAGTTTTTTTTTAGTTTTCAGGCATACGAGTTCAAAGACAGGCTGCAGAGATGACGGACCCAGCAATGAAACGGATTACGAGATCGGGACTGATATACGGACTTGAAGCAGAAATCACGACACTAAACGATGAACTTAGGACACAGGACAAAGAATTAGACGCAGGAGGAGACATCCAGGAGACGGAGACAAGGCAGACTGACCCGGAGGCGACAGACATGGACACGGACCAGGCGACGGCACCGGAGGTTAGGGTAGCAGAAACCGCCGGAACCCAGGACCTAATACGACTCATAATGAGCTTGCAGACAAATTTAACCAACCAAATGGAAGAATAACGTAAGGAACAAAAAAGTCACACACTGAACAAAAGAGGCAAATACGCTTTTGGAAAATAAAATAACGACTTTAACAAACCGAATTGACGATTCAAACACCGAGTTAACCAATAAAATTGTAGAATCACACATCGAACTGAGAAACGAGTTTAGGACAGCACACACGGAAATAATGAACCAAATTAACGAATGGCAGACAGAGTTTAAGACGACACGCATGGAACTAAAACGGGTCTGACTGACACAATTACAGAGTCACACACGGAACTACAAACGGACGTAACAGACAAAACTGAACAGTCGCGGACAGAGGTAAAGACATCACACACGGAAAAACAAACGGAGTTAACAGACCAGACTGCAAAAACACACACGGAACTACAAACTGACCTAACAACCAAAACCGAACAGTCGCGGACAGATGTTAAGACCTCACACGCGGAACCACACACGGAAGTAACTGACCAATTTGCAGAGTCGCGGACAAAGGACGAACGCAGGACTAAGCTACAAGACAACGAAGACCGCGTAGACGACGAGACTGAAAATACACGGGTACAAGCGCAGGGACAGACACAGCACTTGACACCGAATTTGGGCGCGGACGACACGGTACTACTACTCACAGGACAAGTGGTACTAAATGTAAAAACACTACGAAAAATGTTAGGCGTCATGAAAAATTTCGATTTGGCAACGGCACTGGAGACAAAAACAAGGACTAGTTTTTGGGATCAAAACCGGGGTTATAGGGGTGACAACCGACGACATACGTATCACGAACATCGACCCAGCTACCGACAGGACTATTTTAACCAAGGACACCGAAACCACTGGGGACACGACGGAAACAGGAGACCATACTACCATAGGGAACACCGAGAGAACGACATACAAAGACAAAGCAGGCGCCCGCACGACGACAACGCGGATGACGGCCGGACGACGGGAGGAGGAACCTAGCACGGATATAGCCGGACGGACAGGGACGCGAATGTCCACCATATAACGACAAACGCAAGGACTCAGGACACGGATCAAATTGAAGTGGTGCAGATACACGAGGCACCCTTAGAAAAAAAAAAAACGCAAATTTTTGGGAGAACAAATGTAAAGGATTAAAGGTCGACGTTGTTTATAGTTTAAAAGACTTGTTAGTAAATAATTATAATTTGAAAAAAAGAATCTTTTGTTCATTAATATTAGTTTAAATGAGTGTTTATATGTTGCTTTAATTGATAGTGGTTCACAGTTGTCGCTGGTAGATGAGAGGTAGTGATAAAACATGCTGATTTTTAAAAGGAAGAATAGAAGCGATTGATGGGGTTAATCTATGGTCGGCTATGAATAAAAAGTTAACTACGATTTATAGGATCATCCGTGTACCAATATTTGTAGGGGAAAAAATGTAGGAGAGGCAGAATTTTAATTACAAAGGGGTTGCATATAGATTTCATATTAGGAATGGATTTTATAGAGGATTTTGGAGTGAATATAGATGGTAAGGATAGGTCGATTCGAATTTTTGATAAAGATAAGTTATGGATGGTGTCTACGGTTAGTGAGGAATATAGGAATGGAGATAATATAGATAAGTCAGGATTAGGAATGAATAGGACAAGTGATGATAGACAGGTTAAAGTACGGTTATGTAATATGTTTGTGAGATTAATTAAGGATGAACAGATTGGAAGAGTGAGTATTGAGATAAAGGCGAAGCTAGAGGAATTATTTAATAAATATGTAGGGTTATTTAATGAAGAGCCGAGATGGGCGAGGCGATACATGCATAAGTTAGAGGTCACGGAAGACAACGGGTTTAATACAAAGGTGTATCCAATTCCGTTTGCTATTAGAAATAGGGTTAAAGCCAAGATTAACAAGATGTTACAAGATGGAATAATAGAACCAGCGAAAACTCAATATGTGAACCCGGTAGTTATTGTTCCTAAACCCAATAAAAGGGATATAAGGATTTGTTTGGATGCGAGGAAGTTGAATTCGATTACGAAACCGCAGTATGAACAACCGCAGGGGTTGGATAATTTGTTGTACAAAGTGTACGAGATGAAGTTTTTCAGTAAACTAGATTTAAAAAATTCATTTTGGTTAATTCCGTTGCATGAAGACAGTAAGAAGTTTACAGGGTTTAGCATTGAAGGGGAGATTTACATGTTTTCTGTGGTTCCGTTTGGGTTAAGTAGTTCTTCCGCAGCACTGGTAAGGGCCATGTAGAAGCTGTTTAACGAGTATGAATGTTTCTGTTCGCACTATGTGGATGATTTGTTGATTTTTTCAAGGACTGAGCAAGAACACTTGGAGCATATAGAAAAGGTGATCCAGAGGCTGGACGAAGGGGGTTTGAAGTTGAACGTGGAGAAATGCGAGTTGTTCAAGAACGAAGTTACATATTTAGGGTTTGAAATCAGTGAGAATGGGATGTTGGTCGGTGGACAAATGCCAAGCTAATGGAAACGCAAAGGCACAGTGAGGTGAGCTCGATCCGCGAGAGATTAACAAGCGAAATTGTGGAGGAGTACCGTGGATTTACCATCGTAGGGCAGTTCGTAGTCAAAAGGATAGGTGAGGCAGAGCTAGTAGTGGTATCCAGAGACGCGGCTGTGGAAATCATAGATGAAATTCATTTAAATTTTTGACATATAGGTATAAGAAAAACATTTTTGGTATTCAGGAGGCGTTTTATGCACGGAACGATATCACGGTGGTCAAAGAAAGGATCAATCGTTGCAAAATTTGTATCTTAGGGAAGGACAAGAACGTGGTGTTGCAGAACGTACCGATGAGTGTGAGCGTGAGCGGACCATTGGAATTGGTAGCTGTTGATTACTTAAGCAACCTGATTACGAGTGAACAGGGTATCGGCACATATTAGTAATGGTGGACGTTTTTCAAAATTTGTTAAATTATTTCCGGCGAGGCGAAGCAACACGGTGCATGCTTTACAATCGATCAAAGAATTTGGAAGCCAGGTAGGGAGAATGGAAAGGATTTTGGTAGACAACGCAACTTATTTTAACAACCAAAGATTTAGGAACGGGTTAAATCGAGCGCACATTAAGGTGTCATTTAGCAGTATACGGCATCCGAAAGCAAATCCATGCGAACGATATATACGGGAGGTAATCAAATATCTACGGTTAGCAACGCAAGAGCACCATAATAGATGGGTTAGATATCTGCCGCAGATTGAAAACTTCATGAATTGTGTACCGAGGTCAGTGACAAAAACGTGTCCGATAACATTGATTCGGAGGATTATACCAGCTAGGCCATGGAGGGAAGAAGTCGAGGTACAAGACATCACAGAGTTGTTGGGCAGTGTTAGACGTAGGATCGAAAGGATGCAGCGTAGGGATATCGAGCGAAGGTGTAGCAGGATCAAAAAAAGGACGACTTTTGAAATTGGAGATATGGTGGTGGTGAAAAGGTTAAGAGTTTCGAACCGCGACAGGAACATTTGCGCGAAGTTGTTGTTTCCGTATGAAGGGCCGTACAAGATTACGCGTATTTTGGCGGAAGGAAATACATTTGAATTAGTTACTATGACAGGGGAATATCGTGGGCGTTTTCACTTGGAAAATCTATACCCATATAAGGTTGTACAGGAAGAGGGTTTAGTAGAATAGTTGTTATATAGTTCATGCAACGGAAAGTTTAGTTTTGTTTTAGTTTATAAGGTAGGTTAGTATGTAGCATAGTTAGACAGACATATTGAGAGTTAAAAATAGGGGTTGAATAATTAAAATATGTAGGAATCTGAAAAGGGGTTTGTGTAAACAGGAAAGATGGGGGTTTGATTTTAAATAAAACTAGAAATTATGCACACCTGGAAAGAGTAAAGCCGACGCAATTTCCAATTTCATTCAAAATCAGTGGGGCCAATAAAATGTCTAAGGGAGCTACTAAGAGTTATAAGGGTTGGTTAGTACAAGGTAGTATATGCCAAACAAAAATAATCCACATATTTGATCACATAAACCTAAAAATATATGTTTGCCGTATTTTATGTATACTAAAATACCATGCAAATATAGTAGTTGAAATTAAGTGCCAAAAGGCAATTTTAAAATGACTAAGTGGCGTAGTAAGATGTGAAATGCTCAAGGGTTTATACCGAGTTGAATTTTTAAAAGCCTTTGAAAGTACATTTGCCGTCCAAAAGCCGGATGCGTCTATGAATGTTCACTATCGACATGCATCCAGGGTCAAGTGTAATTTATTTTGGTTTCATTTTCTATAGAATCAACTTTTGGACAATATTTGTAAACTCAAAATTATTAGTTAAAACATCGTAAAATGTGATTGGTTGAATGTAAAGATTTAGGACATATATTAGAATTTAATGTAATTATGAAACTGTATAAAAGACATGGACTATGGTATGTGCGACACGAACTTAGTTATTTGTTATGAACTTTAAGATGTAGTAGGCTAATGGAGAGTTAACATGGTCGCCTTAGAGAGTAAACAAAGTGATTATTTTTCGAACCAATTTTGTAAAAGACGTGTTTTCAGAACTGTGCTAATTTTGTATTCAGATAATAAAAGTAATTGTTTTAAAAATGAGTTTAATTGAAAAGTGGTAAAGAAACAAGCGGAAGTATAAAGGAATATTAGTGATTGTGCGACGATTAGAAATTGGATTTGGAGAGTGGTCTTAAAGGTAGCGGGTCAGCGAGAGTGGTTATACAGATTAGGAGTTGGATATTGGAGCGGGTTAAAGGCAGCAGGAGTATTGAGCGGAAACACAGATACGAGTTGGATATTGGAGCGGGTTAAAGGCAGCAGGAGCATTGAGCGGAAACAAAGATACGAGTTGGATATTGGAGCGGGTTAAAGGCAGCAGGAGTATTGAGCGGAAACAAAGATACGAGTTGGATATTGGAGCGGGTTAAAGGCAGCAGAAGCATTGAGCGGAAACAAGGATTGAAGTGGAGATTAGTACAGAGGAAGTTATAGCACTAGTTTTTCTAAATTCTAAATTTGGGTTAATCATTTCAGATATTGGGGATCAGTAAATAGTCGAGGACACCTGGAAGCAGCACGGAAATTCCAGAACAGCATTGTGAAGACGTATACGGTAATTAGGATTTTGTGCCAGGATTCAGCAAGGCATCGACGGAGTATAGACCAGGTGAGTTTTAAAATCATATTCTTTAATACGTCAAAATTTAGTCATATAAAATTTGGTTGTAATTTAATTTGGCACATAGTAACTTTGATATAATTAGAAATTTTGGCATATACTAAAGTAGAGTAGCAATTTTAGTAGTAAACAAAAGGGTGCACGTTGGTTGGACTTAACACAACTACTTATAACGGAAACCCACTATAAGCAGTTGAATAACCTGAGATTAAGAGTTTTAAATAGTCGAGGCATTACATTAAATAGTTTATAAAAGAACCAACCAAACGGTGCAAGTACAAGGGCGTGCATTAGGTGTGCACATTTTACAAAAGTATAAAATAAAGGGTATAATATAGGTGAAACACACAAAAGTAGAGGGTGGTATATATAATACGTGGCAAACCCAACGTGGGGCTGAAAAAATGGCTATATTGAGTTGAAATTAGACAGGAATAGCAGTAGGATACAGGATCCAGAGATTAGGTGGGGCCCGCAGTTTTTTTTTAGTTTTCAGGCATACGAGTTCAAAGACAGGCTGCAGAGATGACGGACCCAGCAATGAAACGGATTACGAGATCGGGACTGATATACGGACTTGAAGCAGAAATCACGACACTAAACGATGAACTTAGGACACAGGACAAAGAATTAGACGCAGGAGGAGACATCCAGGAGACGGAGACAAGGCAGACTGACCCGGAGGCGACAGACATGGACACGGACCAGGCGACGGCACCGGAGGTTAGGGTAGCAGAAACCGCCGGAACCCAGGACCTAATACGACTCATAATGAGCTTGCAGACAAATTTAACCAACCAAATGGAAGAATAACGTAAGGAACAAAAAAAGTCACACACTGAACAAAAAGAGGCAAATACGCTTTTGGAAAATAAAATAACGACTTTAACAAACCGAATTGACGATTCAAACACCGAGTTAACCAATAAAATTGTAGAATCACACATCGAACTGAGAAACGAGTTTAGGACAGCACACACGGAAATAATGAACCAAATTAACGAATGGCAGACAGAGTTTAAGACGACACGCATGGAACTAAAACGGGTCTGACTGACACAATTACAGAGTCACACACGGAACTACAAACGGACGTAACAGACAAAACTGAACAGTCGCGGACAGAGGTAAAGACATCACACACGGAAAAACAAACGGAGTTAACAGACCAGACTGCAAAAACACACACGGAACTACAAACTGACCTAACAACCAAAACCGAACAGTCGCGGACAGATGTTAAGACCTCACACGCGGAACCACACACGGAAGTAACTGACCAATTTGCAGAGTCGCGGACAAAGGACGAACGCAGGACTAAGCTACAAGACAACGAAGACCGCGTAGACGACGAGACTGAAAATACACGGGTACAAGCGCAGGGACAGACACAGCACTTGACACCGAATTTGGGCGCGGACGACACGGTACTACTACTCACAGGACAAGTGGTACTAAATGTAAAACACTACGAAAATGTTAGGCGTCATGAAAAATTTCGATTTGGCAACGGCACTGGAGACAAAAACAAGGACTAGTTTTGGGATCAAAACCGGGGTTATAGGGTGACAACCGACGACATACGTATCACGAACATCGACCCAGCTACCGACAGGACTATTTTAACCAAGGACACCGAAACCACTGGGGACACGACGGAAACAGGAGACCATACTACCATAGGGAACACCGAGAGAACGACATACAAAGACAAAGCAGGCGCCCGCACGACGACAACGCGGATGACGGCCGGACGACGGGAGGAGGAACCTAGCACGGATATAGCCGGACGGACAGGGACGCGAATGTCCACCATATAACGACAAACGCAAGGACTCAGGACACGGATCAAATTGAAGTGGTGCAGATACACGAGGCACCCTTAGAAAAAAAAAAAACGCAAATTTTTGGGAGAACAAATGTAAAGGATTAAAGGTCGACGTTGTTTATAGTTTAAAAGACTTGTTAGTAAATAATTATAATTTGAAAAAAAAGAATCTTTTGTTCATTAATATTAGTTTAAATGAGTGTTTATATGTTGCTTTAATTGATAGTGGTTCACAGTTGTCGCTGGTAGATGAGAGGGTAGTGATAAAACATGCTGATTTTTTAAAAGGAAGAATAGAAGCGATTGATGGGGTTAATCTATGGTCGGCTATGAATAAAAAGTTAACTACGATTTATAGGATCATCCGTGTACCAATATTTGTAGGGGAAAAAAATGTAGGAGAGGCAGAATTTTTAATTACAAAGGGGTTGCATATAGATTTCATATTAGGAATGGATTTTATAGAGGATTTTGGAGTGAATATAGATGGTAAGGATAGGTCGATTCGAATTTTTGATAAAGATAAGTTATGGATGGTGTCTACGGTTAGTGAGGAATATAGGAATGGAGATAATATAGATAAGTCAGGATTAGGAATGAATAGGACAAGTGATGATAGACAGGTTAAAGTACGGTTATGTAATATGTTTGTGAGATTAATTAAGGATGAACAGATTGGAAGAGTGAGTATTGAGATAAAGGCGAAGCTAGAGGAATTATTTAATAAATATGTAGGGTTATTTAATGAAGAGCCGAGATGGGCGAGGCGATACATGCATAAGTTAGAGGTCACGGAAGACAACGGGTTTAATACAAAGGTGTATCCAATTCCGTTTGCTATTAGAAATAGGGTTAAAGCCAAGATTAACAAGATGTTACGAGATGGAATAATAGAACCAGCGAAAACTCAATATGTGAACCCGGTAGTTATTGTTCCTAAACCCAATAAAAGGGATATAAGGATTTGTTTGGATGCGAGGAAGTTGAATTCGATTACGAAACCGCAGTATGAACAACCGCAGGGGTTGGATAATTTGTTGTACAAAGTGTACGAGATGAAGTTTTCAGTAAACTAGATTTAAAAAATTCATTTTGGTTAATTCCGTTGCATGAAGACAGTAAGAAGTTTACAGGGTTTAGCATTGAAGGGGAGATTTACATGTTTTCTGTGGTTCCGTTTGGGTTAAGTAGTTCTTCCGCAGCACTGGTAAGGGCCATGTAGAAGCTGTTTAACGAGTATGAATGTTTCTGTTCGCACTATGTGGATGATTTGTTGATTTTTTCAAGGACTGAGCAAGAACACTTGGAGCATATAGAAAAGGTGATCCAGAGGCTGGACGAAGGGGGTTTGAAGTTGAACGTGGAGAAATGCGAGTTGTTCAAGAACGAAGTTACATATTTAGGGTTTGAAATCAGTGAGAATGGGATGTTGGTCGGTGGACAAATGCCAAGCTAATGGAAACGCAAAGGCACAGTGAGGTGAGCTCGATCCGCGAAAGATTAACAAGCGAAATTGTGGAGGAGTACCGTGGATTTACCATCGTAGGGCAGTTCGTAGTCAAAAGGATAGGTGAGGCAGAGCTAGTAGTGGTATCCAGAGACGCGGCTGTGGAAATCATAGATGAAATTCATTTAAATTTTGGACATATAGGTATAAGAAAAACATTTTTGGTATTCAGGGAGGCGTTTTATGCACGGAACGATATCACGGTGGTCAAAGAAAGGATCAATCGTTGCAAAATTTGTATCTTAGGGAAGGACAAGAACGTGGTGTTGCAGAACGTACCGATGAGTGTGAGCGTGAGCGGACCATTGGAATTGGTAGCTGTTGATTACTTAAGCAACCTGATTACGAGTGAACAGGGTATCGGCACATATTAGTAATGGTGGACGTTTTTTCAAAATTTGTTAAATTATTTCCGGCGAGGCGAAGCAACACGGTGCATGCTTTACAATCGATCAAAGAATTTGGAAGCCAGGTAGGGAGAATGGAAAGGATTTTGGTAGACAACGCAACTTATTTTAACAACCAAAGATTTAGGAACGGGTTAAATCGAGCGCACATTAAGGTGTCATTTAGCAGTATACGGCATCCGAAAGCAAATCCATGCGAACGATATATACGGGAGGTAATCAAATATCTACGGTTAGCAACGCAAGAGCACCATAATAGATGGGTTAGATATCTGCCGCAGATTGAAAACTTCATGAATTGTGTACCGAGGTCAGTGACAAAAACGTGTCCGATAACATTGATTCGGAGGATTATACCAGCTAGGCCATGGAGGGAAGAAGTCGAGGTACAAGACATCACAGAGTTGTTGGGCAGTGTTAGACGTAGGATCGAAAGGATGCAGCGTAGGGATATCGAGCGAAGGTGTAGCAGGATCAAAAAAAGGACGACTTTTGAAATCGTAAAATGTGATTGGTTGAATGTAAAGATTTAGGACATATATTAGAATTTAATGTAATTATGAAACTGTATAAAAGACATGGACTATGGTATGTGCGACACGAACTTAGTTATTTGTTATGGACTTTAAGATGTAGTAGGCTAATGGAGAGTTAACATGGTCGCCTTAGAGAGTAAACAAAGTGATTATTTTTCGAACCAATTTTGTAAAAGACGTGTTTTCAGAACTGTGCTAATTTTGTATTCAGATAATAAAAGTAATTGTTTTAAAATGAGTTTAATTGAAAAGTGGTAAAGAAACAAGCGGAAGTATAAAGGGAATATTAGTGATTGTGCAACGATTAGAAATTGGATTTGGAGAGTGGTCTTAAAGGTAGCGGGTCAGCGAGTGGTTATACAGATTAGGAGTTGGATATTGGAGCGGGTTAAAGGCAGCAGGAGTATTGAGCGGAAACACAGATACGAGTTGGATATTGGAGCAGGTTAAAGGCAGCAGGAGCATTGAGCGGAAACAAAGATACGAGTTGGATATTGGAGCGGGTTAAAGGCAGCAGGAGTATTGAGCGGAAACAAAGATACGAGTTGGATATTGGAGCGGGTTAAAGGCAGCAGAAGCATTGAGCGGAAACAAGGATTTGAAGTGGAGATTAGTACAGAGGAAGTTATAGCACTAGTTTTTCTAAATTCTAAATTTGGGTTAATCATTTCAGATATTGGGGATCAGTAAATAGTCGAGGACACCTGGAAGCAGCACGGAAATTCCAGAACAGCATTGTGAAGACGTATACGGTAATTAGGATTTTGTGCCAGGATTCAGCAAGGCATCGACGGAGTATAGACCAGGTGAGTTTTTTAAAAATCATATTCTTTAATACGTCAAAATTTAGTCATATAAAATTTGGTTGTAATTTAATTTGGCACATAGTAACTTTGATATAATTAGAAATTTTGGCATATACTAAAGTAGAGTAGCAATTTTAGTAGTAAACAAAAGGGTGCACGTTGGTTGGACTTAACACAACTACTTATAACGGAAACCCACTATAAGCAGTTGAATAACCTGAGATTAAGAGTTTTAAATAGTCGAGGCATTACATTAAATAGTTTATAAAAGAACCAACCAAACGGTGCAAGTACAAGGGGCGTGCATTAGGTGTGCACATTTTACAAAAGTATAAAATAAAGGGTATAATATAGGTGAAACACACAAAAAAGTAGAGGGGTGGTATATATAATACGTGGCAAACCCAACGTGGGGCTGAAAAAAAGGCTAGATTGAGTTGAAATTAGACAGAAATAGCAGTAGGATACAGGATCCAGAGATTAGGTGGGGCCCGCAGTTTTTTTTTTCTTTATTTTCAGGCATACGAGTTCAAAGACAGGCTGCAGAGATGACGGACCCAGCAATGAAACGGATTACGAGATCGGGACTGATATACGGACTTGAAGCAGAAATCACGACACTAAACGATGAACTTAGGACACAGGACATAGAATTAGACGCAGGAGGAGACATCCAGGAGACGGAGACAAGGCAGACTGACCCGGAGGCGACAGACATGGACACGGACCAGGCGACGGCACCGGAGGTTAGGGTAGCAGAAACCGCCGGAACCCAGGACCTAATACGACTCATAATGAGCTTGCAGACAAATTTAACCAACCAAATGGAAGAATAACGTAAGGAACAAAAAAAGTCACACACTGAACAAAAAGAGGCAAATACGCTTTTGGAAAATAAAATAACGACTTTAACAAACCGAATTGACGATTCAAACACCGAGTTAACCAATAAAATTGTAGAATCACACATCGAACTGAGAAACGAGTTTAGGACAGCACACACGGAAATAATGAACCAAATTAACGAATGGCAGACAGAGTTTAAGACGACACGCATGGAACTAAAAACGGGTCTGACTGACACAATTACAGAGTCACACACGGAACTACAAACGGACGTAACAGACAAAACTGAACAGTCGCGGACAGAGGTAAAGACATCACACACGGAAAAACAAACGGAGTTAACAGACCAGACTGCAAAAACACACACGGAACTACAAACTGACCTAACAACCAAAACCGAACAGTCGCGGACAGATGTTAAGACCTCACACGCGGAACCACACACGGAAGTAACTGACCAATTTGCAGAGTCGCGGACAAAGGACGAACGCAGGACTAAGCTACAAGACAACGAAGACCGCGTAGACGACGAGACTGAAAATACACGGGTACAAGCGCAGGGACAGACACAGCACTTGACACCGAATTTGGGCGCGGACGACACGGTACTACTACTCACAGGACAAGTGGTACTAAATGTAAAAACACTACGAAAAATGTTAGGCGTCATGAAAAATTTCGATTTGGCAACGGCACTGGAGACAAAAACAAGGACTAGTTTTTGGGATCAAAACCGGGGTTATAGGGTGACAACCGACGACATACGTATCACGAACATCGACCCAGCTACCGACAGGACTATTTTAACCAAGGACACCGAAACCACTGGGGACACGACGGAAACAGGAGACCATACTACCATAGGGAACACCGAGAGAACGACATACAAAGACAAAGCAGGCGCCCGCACGACGACAACGCGGATGACGGCCGGACGACGGGAGGAGGAACCTAGCACGGATATAGCCGGACGGACAGGGACGCGAATGTCCACCATATAACGACAAACGCAAGGACTCAGGACACGGATCAAATTGAAGTGGTGCAGATACACGAGGCACCCTTAGAAAAAAAAACGCAAATTTTGGGAGAACAAATGTAAAGGATTAAAGGTCGACGTTGTTTATAGTTTAAAAGACTTGTTAGTAAATAATTATAATTTGAAAAAAAAGAATCTTTTGTTCATTAATATTAGTTTAAATGAGTGTTTATATGTTGCTTTAATTGATAGTGGTTCACAGTTGTCGCTGGTAGATGAGAGGGTAGTGATAAAACATGCTGATTTTTTAAAAGGAAGAATAGAAGCGATTGATGGGGTTAATCTATGGTCGGCTATGAATAAAAAGTTAACTACGATTTATAGGATCATCCGTGTACCAATATTTGTAGGGGAAAAAAATGTAGGAGAGGCAGAATTTTTAATTACAAAGGGGTTGCATATAGATTTCATATTAGGAATGGATTTTATAGAGGATTTTGGAGTGAATATAGATGGTAAGGATAGGTCGATTCGAATTTTTGATAAAGATAAGTTATGGATGGTGTCTACGGTTAGTGAGGAATATAGGAATGGAGATAATATAGATAAGTCAGGATTAGGAATGAATAGGACAAGTGATGATAGACAGGTTAAAGTACGGTTATGTAATATGTTTGTGAGATTAATTAAGGATGAACAGATTGGAAGAGTGAGTATTGAGATAAAGGCGAAGCTAGAGGAATTATTTAATAAATATGTAGGGTTATTTAATGAAGAGCCGAGATGGGCGAGGCGATACATGCATAAGTTAGAGGTCACGGAAGACAACGGGTTTAATACAAAGGTGTATCCAATTCCGTTTGCTATTAGAAATAGGGTTAAAGCCAAGATTAACAAGATGTTACGAGATGGAATAATAGAACCAGCGAAAACTCAATATGTGAACCCGGTAGTTATTGTTCCTAAACCCAATAAAAGGGATATAAGGATTTGTTTGGATGCGAGGAAGTTTAATTCGATTACGAAACCGCAGTATGAACAACCGCAGGGGTTGGATAATTTGTTGTACAAAGTGTACGAGATGAAGTTTTTCAGTAAACTAGATTTAAAAAAATTCATTTTGGTTAATTCCGTTGCATGAAGACAGTAAGAAGTTTACAGGGTTTAGCATTGAAGGGGAGATTTACATGTTTTTTGTGGTTCCGTTTGGGTTAAGTAGTTCTTCCGCAGCACTGGTAAGGGCCATGTAGAAGCTGTTTAACGAGTATGAATGTTTCTGTTCGCACTATGTGGATGATTTGTTGATTTTTTCAAGGACTGAGCAAGAACACTTGGAGCATATAGAAAAGGTGATCCAGAGGCTGGACGAAGGGGGTTTGAAGTTGAACGTGGAGAAATGCGAGTTGTTCAAGAACGAAGTTACATATTTAGGGTTTGAAATCAGTGAGAATGGGATGTTGGTCGGTGGACAAATGCCAAGCTAATGGAAACGCAAAGGCACAGTGAGGTGAGCTCGATCCGCGAGAGATTAACAAGCGAAATTGTGGAGGAGTACCGTGGATTTACCATCGTAGGGCAGTTCGTAGTCAAAAGGATAGGTGAGGCAGAGCTAGTAGTGGTATCCAGAGACGCGGCTGTGGAAATCATAGATGAAATTAATTAAAATTTGGACATATAGGTATAAGAAAAACATTTTTGGTATTCAGGGAGGCGTTTTATGCACGGAACGATATCACGGTGGTCAAAGAAAGGATCAATCGTTGCAAAATTTGTATCTTAGGGAAGGACAAGAACGTGGTGTTGCAGAACGTACCGATGAGTGTGAGCGTGAGCGGACCATTGGAATTGGTAGCTGTTGATTACTTAAGCAACCTGATTACGAGTGAACAGGGGTATCGGCACATATTAGTAATGGTGGACGTTTTTTCAAAATTTGTTAAATTATTTCCGGCGAGGCGAAGCAACACGGTGCATGCTTTACAATCGATCAAAGAATTTGGAAGCCAGGTAGGGAGAATGGAAAGGATTTTGGTAGACAACGCAACTTATTTTAACAACCAAAGATTTAGGAACGGGTTAAATCGAGCGCACATTAAGGTGTCATTTAGCAGTATACGGCATCCGAAAGCAAATCCATGCGAACGATATATACGGGAGGTAATCAAATATCTACGGTTAGCAACGCAAGAGCACCATAATAGATGGGTTAGATATCTGCCGCAGATTGAAAACTTCATGAATTGTGTACCGAGGTCAGTGACAAAAACGTGTCCGATAACATTGATTCGGAGGATTATACCAGCTAGGCCATGGAGGAAGAAGTCGAGGTACAAGACATCACAGAGTTGTTGGGCAGTGTTAGACGTAGGATCGAAAGGATGCAGCGTAGGGATATCGAGCGAAGGTGTAGCAGGATCAAAAAAAGGACGACTTTTGAAATTGGAGATATGGTGGTGGTGAAAAGGTTAAGAGTTTCGAACCGCGACAGGAACATTTGCGCGAAGTTGTTGTTTCCGTATGAAGGGCCGTACAAGATTACGCGTATTTTGGCGGAAGGAAATACATTTGAATTAGTTACTATGACAGGGGAATATCGTGGGCGTTTTCACTTGGAAAATCTATACCCATATAAGGTTGTACAGGAAGAGGGTTTAGTAGAATAGTTGTTATATAGTTCATGCAACGGAAAGTTTAGTTTTGTTTTAGTTTATAAGGTAGGTTAGTATGTAGCATAGTTAGACAGACATATTGAGAGTTAAAAATAGGGGTTGAATAATTAAAATATGTAGGAATCTGAAAAGGGGTTTGTGTAAACAGGAAAGATGGGGGTTTGATTTTAAATAAAACTAGAAATTATGCACACCTGGAAAGAGTAAAGCCGACGCAATTTCCAATTTCATTCAAAATCAGTGGGGCCAATAAAATGTCTAAGGGAGCTACTAAGAGTTATAAGGGTTGGTTAGTACAAGGTAGTATATGCCAAACAAAAATAATCCACATATTTGATCACATAAACCTAAAAATATATGTTTGCCGTATTTTATGTATACTAAAATACCATGCAAATATAGTAGTTGAAATTAAGTGCCAAAAGGCAATTTTAAAATGACTAAGTGGCGTAGTAAGATGTGAAATGCTCAAGGGTTTATACCGAGTTGAATTTTAAAAGCCTTTGAAAGTACATTTGCCGTCCAAAAGCCGGATGCGTCTATGAATGTTCACTATCGACATGCATCCAGGGTCAAGTGTAATTTATTTTGGTTTCATTTTCTATAGAATCAACTTTTGGACAATATTTGTAAACTCAAAATTATTAGTTAAAACATCGTAAAATGTGATTGGTTGAATGTAAAGATTTAGGACATATATTAGAATTTAATGTAATTATGAAACTGTATAAAAGACATGGACTATGGTATGTGCGACACGAACTTAGTTATTTGTTATGGACTTTAAGATGTAGTAGGCTAATGGAGAGTTAACATGGTCGCCTTAGAGAGTAAACAAAGTGATTATTTTTCGAACCAATTTTGTAAAAGACGTGTTTTCAGAACTGTGCTAATTTTGTATTCAGATAATAAAAGTAATTGTTTTAAAAATGAGTTTAATTGAAAAGTGGTAAAGAAACAAGCGGAAGTATAAAGGGAATATTAGTGATTGTGCGACGATTAGAAATTGGATTTGGAGAGTGGTCTTAAAGGTAGCGGGTCAGCGAGAGTGGTTATACAGATTAGGAGTTGGATATTGGAGCGGGTTAAAGGCAGCAGGAGTATTGAGCGGAAAGACAGATACGAGTTGGATATTGGAACGGGTTAAAGGCAGCAGGAGCATTGAGCGGAAACAAAGATACGAGTTGGATATTGGAGCGGGTTAAAGGCAGCAGGAGTATTGAGCGGAAACAAAGATACGAGTTGGATATTGGAGCGGGTTAAAGGCAGCAGAAGCATTGAGCGGAAACAAGGATTTGAAGTGGAGATTAGTACAGAGGGAAGTTATAGCACTAGTTTTTTCTAAATTCTAAATTTGGGTTAATCATTTCAGATATTGGGGATCAGTAAATAGTCGAGGACACCTGGAAGCAGCACGGAAATTCCAGAACAGCATTGTGAAGACGTATACGGTAATTAGGATTTTGTGCCAGGATTCAGCAAGGCATCGACGGAGTACAGACCAGGTGAGTTTTTAAAATCATATTCTTTAATACGTCAAAATTTAGTCATATAAAATTTGGTTGTAATTTAATTTGGCACATAGTAACTTTGATATAATTAGAAATTTTGGCATATACTAAAGTAGAGTAGCAATTTTAGTAGTAAACAAAAGGGTGCACGTTGGTTGGACTTAACACAACTACTTATAACGGAAACCCACTATAAGCAGTTGAATAACCTGAGATTAAGAGTTTTAAATAGTCGAGGCATTACATTAAATAGTTTATAAAAGAACCAACCAAACGGTGCAAGTACAAGGGGCGTGCATTAGGTGTGCACATTTTACAAAAGTATAAAATAAAGGGTATAATATAGGTGAAACACACAAAAAGTAGAGGGGTGGGGTATATAATAATATATATAAATATTTTAGGTAGTTTTTTTACACAAGGTAAGTTGATAAATACTAACGTATTGCGATTAATGAGATGAAATAATAACTTAGACTTTTATGCAAAGCCCAAATGATCATTTCAAATCGAGATAGTAATTGAAAGAAAGAAAATATAAGGTCTTGGACAGGATTTGAACCTGCATCTCAGTTTTGCCAGAACTGTGCGTTTACCAATTATGCCACCGAGACCGATAACTATAATTGCGAAATTTACAAATCTAAATCGTGTACAGAGCAATACATAAACATAACTTTTAATTACGTTTAGCATTTTTGTCAATCATATCTGACATTGTCAAGTTTTTGACTTATGTCAGATATAGACAGGAAGCAACGCTCAAAATTACAGCTATAAGCCAAGTATTAATATAAAAATATTTTAGGTAGTTTTTTTACACAAGATAAGTTGATAAATACTAACGTATTGCAATTAATGAGATGGAATATAACTTAGACTTTTATGCAAAGCCCAAATGATAATTTTAAATCGAGCTAGTAATTGAAAGAAGGAAAATATAAGGTCTTGGACAGGATTTGAACCTGCATCTCAGTTTTGCCACATAAAATACATAAGGGCTCAGAAAACGATACAGTTTTCTGAAGAAAACAAGAAATACGATGATTAGACTGGAACGTAAATGACAACGCCCTGTATATAAATAATAATCATAATTAATTCAGTTAATGAAAAATATTTTGAAGATTTAGTTAAATAAAACAAATCCGCAAACTGTTAAATAACATCAATGCAAGCTGGATTACGACACGCGTGGATAACCCAACATTATTACATCAAGAATCCTAATTAATAAAAGTCGGTTTAATAATGCGTAGGATAGAAAACGCAGATAATTTAATACATACATTGTATTTCGTCAACGTAACTAGAGAATTAAAATCGACACCTGATTTATTGGAAACAAACAAAGCATGTTTATTAAAAATTAAAGTTCACCAAATTTATTTGAACATACAATGGTTTACTTATCTAGAAGTATGAAAATCCAAGCGAATCAATGCTATTAACTTGAAATCGTACGTGACAAGAGGAACGCGTTGATGTTGATATACAACCATAATACCATGGAATATCCGAAAACCTAGTATATACAAACAACGAACTTTACGCTTGTCAATAGATAGACGGTGCATTTAAATATGACCAGATTTGTAAACAAATCAGTTCATCATGAAGTAAAGTATAGTTCACGTCTCTGAAAACTAAAATATCCACGTTAAGTGAGTAATTGTGAAGTGTAGAATAATACCACTGAATATGGAAAATTAATGGTTTGTCGTTTTACCCTTAAATAGAAAAACGTAAGTAACTGAAAGTTGTTTTAATATAAATTCTAATTTTAACCTTAATAAAAAGGACTCTAAAGAATCACGGGAGACAGCTCTAAACAATTACGGGAGACAAATTTAAATAATTACTGGAGTCCAGTCTCTATAAATAAGGGAACAAGTCTGAATAAATGCTGAAGCGATTATTAATGGAACAAAAGAGGAAATGCAACATGCATTTACTTCAATGATTAATGGTGAAGGAGTTTAATGGAGTACGCTAGTGTATTTAAGGCGATCATATGAGGGATGCACACATCGGTTGGACCAGAAACTGGTTTAAGCTGAAAAACAACAGGTTAGCCAATCTGAATGTTTATTATTATTTGATTATTTTATTTGTGGATATTTCACTGCACTTTGCTAAATTGGAAAACTTAAGATTTAACATTTAATTCAATATTACAAATTTAAAGACTTTAAAAATTGGTTTCATGATTATTTATGTGAGGGGTCGACAAGATTTAATTTTGGGTATACGTTGTAAATTACGTAAATAAAAGAGGTTAAATGAATGTGCATAGGCTGCAGTTAATAATTAATAATACTAGTGATTTTGCTGACCTTTTGATCATCTTTGGTTATAATAATTATTAAATTTATTGATTCAATTATTAGAAAAAAATTCCAGTTAAAGAATTTTAACCTTTTCATATCTTGTAAATATTTTTGAGAACATTATAATAATTTGTGTTTAATGGTGTTTTGGTTTAAAGATTAAAACAGGAAGGAAAGATAGATGATAGGTTTAAAGGCTTTGTTTGTCGTATTGTCGCGTAATTCAAAAACTGAGCTAGCCGACGCAATCAAATTTATATATTAAAAATAAAAAATTGAGAGATTAAAAATTCATAAACGGGCGCATATGGGTATTGCTACAGTATCACAACAATATATATATTGCTGTGATCCACCTATTAGAATCGAGCCTCACGAATTGGGCATCAAGAATGCTGTGAAACGTAAAAAAAAGCTATTAACTTAACTGGTCCGTTGACTTTCTTCTGTTACTCGCCTCTTTACTCTTTTCTGCCTCGGCTGCTCACCTAGTTAAACCTTCATCCTCATTCATAAAAAAAACAAACACATTCCTACCACAAACATCAACGTTAACTCTATTTACATCAATATTCACAATACATTAAAATTTCAAAATTAAAATTCAGCATAAATTTTAATATCAGAAAATTTCAAGATTAAATTTGTTATCATTTTAATGTGCATCCAGAATTAAAGTCCTTGTAGGATGCCTACTAATTAATATAACAATATATGCAGACCTGAGTCTGAGTACAAAGGGAGCATCTACCACCCCTTTACGTTAATTAACCGGGTTCGTCTAATTGAGCTCAAAGACATACCCAAATTTTCATCATAATCCAGAACATAAATACTAAATACCCCTTTCTACTTATACAAGAAAATGTCACCTTAAAATTAAAAATTTGTTGTTAGTACAATTTCACTACTGTCCATTTTAAGTAAATCAATTATAAAGTTATTCAACACACACCAACACATCAAAAATCGAACTACAAAGCATAAGTTACCTGAAGGTTACTGCACTAGTGGCTTCAATGTACATCGTCCTTGCTAATTTCACCATTCCAACTGGGTTATGTTCACGTCCTCGGATTACTGGTCGCTTTTAAACATTTTCTCTACACCACCATTCATCTAAAGTTGTTTCAGTGCTTTTCCGGAACTCATCTGTGTATATCAGAAGCTTGTTTTGTGGATCCAGACACGTTTACGAATCATTTAATTATTAACACCCCCGAAAAATAGCAAAGAAATTCATACTTCTTTCACAAATATACGCCAAAACTGCCTACTTTTGTGTATTCATTTGTCGTTGCAAATTTGACTAATTGGTACAGTGATACTAAACTTTATTACCTTGTATCTTCTTTTCTAGGTGCACTAAATTACATTCATTGTAGCACGTAAAGAACAAACTGTTTTAAATCACAAAAATATTCGAGCAAACTGTTTAAATTATTTAATCAAAATCGGAAAACTAAAAAGCACTGTTTAACGCATTGAATCAATTCGAAAATCTAAGAGAGCGAAACTCATATTAACCCGGGTATATATAGAGGTTAGCCCGTCTGTCGGTTTTGTCCTCAAAACGGCCAGTTTCTAGAATTTCGTATACTATGTTCCCATCTCGCCCGCCTGTGCGTCGGTTCTTATTAAATTTGCACTCGCACCAGTTAAATCTCAGAAATTTCGACACGGCTTGCAACGTCTGGAAATAACTAATTAATTTTTATACAGAAATGTTATTTTTACCTCTCAAGTTTGCCTTTTATTTTCAACCAATCGCCACCCAGTGACGTTGCTCCACTCACGCCTTTTACTATATGTGTCTCGGTCTTGCGCAGATTATCTGTCTCTATCTACCCTGTTCTTATTGGTGCAAATTGATATTCTTTATTATCGATTATTTCAGTCCACGTGTGTTCTTATCTGGGTTAAATAATCCCGTATCTAGCCTTCCCGTGAATATTAAACGACGGTTTCTCCAAGATTCTCTGTAACCATTCGTTATCTGCAAAATTTACGCAGAACGAGCTTTTTAAATAAACCCTGTTTTGTATTTCGTGCTAAAGCATCCGACCGTTTCCAATATCCCTAGAATCGACATGTTTATCTAAACAAATTAAACTGAAATTGCCTTTTAAAAATACGCAGGTGTGTTCAAACGTAACATTTTAAATAACCCTTCTACGATTTGACTATTATTGGGTTTTCACAAGCTATTATGCTTATTATATTATTAATAATTGTTCCATTAACTCCAATTAAAATAATACCCTTTAATTTTTTAGTGATTCCTAATCAAATATTAATTATTATCTGTACGTTTTGTTTAATACCGGTTACTTAAAATTGAGTTAATTAATATAAATTTTGCACGTAATTTCCATTTGTTTCTTTACTCGGAATAATTATATTACACGTGGAGCATTTTAATACTGCTTCTTTTTATATAAAGCGTCTTGTAACTAATTTAAATCTCTTATTTTTAATGAAACGAATGAATTTTTATTCTCCACGGTTTTTTAATAACGCGTACCTTTTCCCAAAGCTTCTACACGGTGATTAAAATTATTTGATGTGATTATTTAATTTTCTACCCTGGTCTAAATATGAGTATTTTCCCCCTATTTGAATACAAATAATCCCACTTATTTGAATTCAAATATAAAATATTTAAACCGCAAACAAAATTTACAAAAAAAATTGCCTATCTCTCTCTACCCTTATCTATCTTACCTAACATATCCAATCCAAAAAAAAATATTTACACCTATCCTATATCCCTATCCTATTCCTAACTCTCAACTATACTCACTTCCCCCTACCTAATCCTATATACCTATCCTATTATTATTCTATTCCTAACTCTCCACTAATCTTATACGAAAAATCTATACTTAACCTATCTTATTTTCTTCCTACATTTAATCTTTATTCTCATCCTATATACCTATTTCTAACTATCTCCCATATTTATCCTATACCTAGCTTTATTTTCTATAACTATACTAAAATTCACCTATCTCTATCCTTTGTTCATCAAGTTATTTAAATCTAACTCTCTTCTTGACCCTCCAAGTCTTTCTTCTCACCATCCTAATACTCTTCATCCCTATTTCTCCCCCTTCTATATCTATACTTATCCTCTCTATTATCTCACATACAATAAACTTATCATCCCTATTATCCTGACTTTTAACTATTGCTTCCTCTTCAGTCCCTACACTTGTCTGTTTCATATTTATTCTTATTTTCTTTTCTGCCGACAAACCAAACGATACTACCTTAGAATTATCGATTTTTCCCTCTACGGAAAATCCTGTGTAACTTCTAGAATTCTTGTGTAATGGAATCCGCCAGAATGAATTCCTTAAATCTACTTTATTAAAAACAAACTTGCCACTTAACCTTGTCAAAAATGTGTCCATGGATGGTGGACAATGGAATTGCGGTTTGGTCCGTTGATTAATTTTTCGTGCATCTAAACATAAACGAATGCTATCATCCTTTTTCTTAACTACCACCAACGGATTTATGAAATGAGTGTTTGATACCTCTATTATGCCATCTTCCAACATTTTATTTAATTCTGCCTTCACCTGCTCCCGATATGCTGCTGGAATAGGATAAACCTTTGCGTTGAACGGTTCTGAATTATCCACTTCCAATATGTGCTCATAGCCTAACGCTGTGCTTGCTTCTACCCCCACTAATTCTGCATGTTTTTGTAATAAAGCTTGAACCTCTACTCTCCTATCCTCTGGACATCTTATCGTGTTGATCTGTTTACCTTCATCATCTTCTACCTCTACTACATTAATACTCAACCCTGTGTCATCCTCTGTGACTTCATAACTGCCCTTCCATGGCACTACCCTATCCTTAATCCTTACTACCTTCCTTTCCATATCTATCAAAACCCCTAACTGCATCATACAGTCAACACCTAAAATGCTCTGAAACTTCAGTCCAGGTACAATTACAAACTCCTGTTCACAGCTTAAACCTCCTATATCTATCCTAAGCACCACAACACTATTTACTACAGCAAACTTCTTTTATTTGGAGCTACTAAATGGCTACGCTTTATAGGCATAATTCTATCACAAACCTTATCCCTAATTTTGCTGACGAATTCCTCCGATATTAAACTCGCCTCTGCCCCTGTATCAAGTAATACTTCTACATTATTCTCAAAAATCTCTATATTAATAATTGGCAAACATAATTTTTCCTCAGTTTCTGGCTCTACTTCCTCCTCAATTTTGAAAAATTCACGTGGATGTTCATATACATTTACACTGAAATCTAGTGGTCTGTCGCGTTCTAAAAATCCTGTCCAGGTCTGTTTTCCCTACTTGGTCCTGGTCTAGCCGTCACCTCAGCGTATGTCCTAGGCGTTTCCACTCGTTCCGTGTCTGTATTAGTTGTCCCCCTCATGTCCGGTGAACTATTCCTTCTGGTAGGTTCCGGTCTCGGTGCAGGTCCCCTTCCTCAACTATTACTTCTAACGTATGGTCGTCTCTGTTCCCAATTCTGTCGCTGGTATCCGTAACTATTCCCCCTTCTAGCATAGTTGTCCCGTCTATTGTCAAACCTAACTGTGTTGATCTGTTTTTCCCTATTATCCCGAGGTCGTCCACTACTTACGTCGTCGTACCTTTGCAGGTATTCTAAAAACATTTCTCTGTCCACTATGTTCTGTAGTGCTACGTGTTGTCTTACTTCTACCTCGAAGTGTCGTGATAAATACTTGATAATTTGTCGGTCCGTCAGTGGTGGGTTCAGTTGCTTTGCTATGCTATACTTGCGTATAGCATATTGCTCCCTACTTCCTGAAAATTCTCCCTTAAATTTCCCTGTGATTAAGTCGTCTCGTACCTGGTCTTGTCTGTGGTCACTCCAGTAGTGCTTTAAAAATCTGTCTTCAAAGTTCGTGTAGGTGTCAATTTCCTGTCCTACTAAATTGTACCATGCTTCCGCGTTGTCTTTCAATAAAGCCTTTATCGTATTCAGTTTAGTCTGTTCGTCAAATAAATTTCCCACTAGATTTCTTACACTATTAATAAAAATTTGTGGATTTACCCTGTTATCGACATAAAACTTCATGTGTTGGTTCAATGATCCTCCACCTGTATAAAATCTGGGACCATCCCCCGTTAAATTTGACATGTTGTATTTGATACTACTAACTTTGCGCTCTACCCTGCCTAACTGATCCCTACATGAGTCCGTTACTTCAGTCATTTTTACATTAATCTCTTCTTCACAGAAAATGCGTACTTCGGATCTTAAATTTCCCATTTCCTGTCGAAAACATGTAATATCACGCTCATTTCTATCAACCCTATTTTCAACTTCCCCATTTTTACGGTAAGACTATCTTTAAATTCTGTAAATTCTTTAGTATTTTGTTCAATTTTCCCGCTTATCCGCTCTAATTTTTGGTTGGACTCCTCCCTGGCTAATCGCATTTCCTCTAACATTCTCATCATTAACTCATTTCCTTGATCCCCTGATTCCGTCCTCGACTGATCTCTACTGCCTCCAGCTTCTTCCATTTTCGAATTTTTCCCACACAATGCACTATCGTCACTTCCAATTTCCACTCCTTGACTCCTTAACCACTCTTTTCTCTGCATACGTTCTAATCACTCACACACACTCTAAAATACTCCTAAATTTATACACACACACAGAAACTCTCTCTCTCAGATCGCCAGTTTCCTGGAATAAAATCACAAAAATTTTATTTGGGACTCGAGCCTCACTTTTGGGTCGCCAAGAATGCTGTGATCCACCTATTAGAATCGAGCCTCACGAATTGGGCATCAAGAATGCTGTGAAACGTAAAAAAAAGCTATTAACTTAACTGGTCCGTTGACTTTCTTCTGTTACTCGCCTCTTTACTCCTTTCCGCCTCGGCTGCTCACCTAGTTAAACCTTCATCCTCATTCATAAAAAAAACAAACACATTCCTACCACAAACATCAACGTTAACTCTATTTACATCAATATTCACAATACATTAAAATTTCAAAATTAAAATTCAGCATAAATTTTAATATCAGAAAATTTCAAGATTAAATTTGTTATCATTTTAATGTGCATCCAGAATTAAAGTCCTTGTAGGATGCCTACTAATTAATATAACAATATATGCAGACCTGAGTCTGAGTACAAAGGGAGCATCTACCACCCCTTTACGTTAATTAACCAGGTTCGTCTAATTGAGCTCAAAGACATACCCAAATTTTCATCATAATCCAGAACATAAATACTAAATACCCTTTCTACTTAAACAAGAAAATGTCACCTTAAAATTAAAAATTTGTTGTTAGTACAATTTCACTACTGTCCATTTTAAGTAAATCAATTATAAAGTTATTCAACACACACCAACACATCAAAATCGAACTACAAAGCATAAGTTACCTGAAGGTTACTGCACTAGTGGCTTCAATGTACATCGTCCTTGCTAATTTCACCATTCCAACTGGGTTATGTTCACGTCCTCGGATTACTGGTCGCTTTTAAACATTTTCTACACCACCATTCATCTAAAGTTGTTTCAGTGCTTTTCCGGAACTCATCTGTGTATATCAGAAGCTTGTTTTGTGGATCCAGACACGTTTACGAATCATTTAATTATTAACACCCCCCGAAAAATAGCAAAGAAATTCATACTTCTTTCACAAATATACGCCAAAACTGCCTACTTTTGTGTATTCATTTGTCGTTGCAAATTTGACTAATTGGTACAGTGATACTAAACTTTATTACCTTGTATCTTCTTTTCTAGGTGCACTAAATTACATTCATTGTAGCACGTAAAGAACAAACTGTTTTAAATCACAAAAATATTCGAGCAAACTGTTTAAATTATTTAATCAAAATCGGAAAACTAAAAAGCACTGTTTAACGCATTGAATCAATTCGAAAATCTAAGAGAGCGAAACTCATATTAACCCGGGTATATATAGAGGTTAGCCCGTCTGTCGGTTTTGTCCTCAAAACGGCCAGTTTCTAGAATTTCGTATACTATGTTCCCATCTCGCCCGCCTGTGCGTCGGTTCTTATTAAATTTGCACTCGCACCAGTTAAATCTCAGAAATTTCGACACGGCTCGCAACGTCTGGAAATAACTAATTAATTTTTATACAGAAATGTTATTTTTACCTCTCAAGTTTGCCTTTTATTTTCAACCAATCGCCACCTAGTGACGTTGCTCCACTCACGCCTTTTACTATATGTGTCTCGGTCTTGCGCATATTATCTGTCTCTATCTACCCTGTTCTTATTGGTGCAAATTGATATTCTTTATTATCGATTATTTCAGTCCACGTGTGTTCTTATCTGGGTTAAATAATCCCGTATCTAGCCTTCCGTGAATATTAAACGACGGTTTCTCCAAGATTCTCTGTAACCATTCGTTATCTGCAAAATTTACGCAGAACGAGCTTTTTAAATAAACCCTGTTTTGTATTTCGTGCTAAAGCATCCGACCGTTTCCAATATCCCTAGAATCGACATGTTTATCTAAACAAATTAAACTGAAATTGCCTTTTAAAAATACGCAGGTGTGTTCAAACGTAACATTTTAAATAACCCTTCTACGATTTGACTATTATTGGGTTTTCACAAGCTATTATGCTTATTATATTATTAATAATGGTTCCATTAACTCCAATTAAAATAATACCCTTTAATTTTTTAGTGATTCCTAATCAAATATTAATTATTATCTGTACGTTTTGTTTAATACCGGTTACTTAAAATAGAGTTAATTAATATAAATTTTGCACGTAATTTCCATTTGTTTCTTTACTCGGAATAATTATATTACACGTGGAGCATTTTAATACTGCTTCTTTTTATATAAAGCGTCTTGTAAATAATTTAAATCTCTTATTTTTAATGAAACGAATAAATTTTTATTCTCCACGGTTTTTTAATAACGCGTACCTTTTCCCAAAGCTTCTACACGGTGATTAAAATTATTTGATGTGATTATTTAATTTTCTACCCTGGTCTAAATATGAGTAATATATATATATATATATATATATATATATATATATATATATATAATGTGATCGTTTCTTGGGATGCACTCGTTCGTAAAATAAGAACTATAATGTCAAATTGCAATATTTATTCTGATGTATCGGCATGAATGTTTATGCCTTAATCATAGGATAATTACTATGCTATAAAAAAGTTCTACATACAAAAACTAATATATCAATTACAGTTAAGACTTTTTTGACAAATATCCCAAGAAACCATCACATTTATAGATATTAAAACCGTTTGAGAAACTATATATATATATATATATATATATATAGTTTCTATATATATATATATATACTGTAGCAATGCCCTCTGCGCCCTTTTTTGTGAATTTAAAAGGTTAAAATTTTTAATGTAATTTTTTAATTTTTAATATATAATTTTAATTGCGTCGGCCAGCTCAGTTTTTAATTACGCACGGAGCTTGCAACATTACGACAAACAAAGGCCTCAAATTTACCTTCTACCTCTCCTTCCTGTTCTAATCTTTAAACCAAAACATCATTAAGCACAAATTATTATAATGTTCTCAAAAATATTTACAACGTATGAAAAGTTTAAAATTCTGTACATAGAACTTTCATTTAATAATTCAATAGAAAAAATCACCCTTATTATTATTAACTGAAGCCCGATGAAGGTTCATTCAACTTCTTTAAATATTTACGTAATTTACAACGTGTACTCAAAAAAAACGATCCTTGCTGACCCCTCACATAAATTATCATGAAAGCAGTTTTTAAATTATTTAAATTAGAAATATTCAACGAAATGTTAATTTTTAAATTATTCAGATTTAGAAAGGTATAACAAAATATTCACAAATAAAATTAATAAAACATTCAGTTTGGCTAACCTGTTGTTTCCAGCTCAAACCAGTCCCTGTTCCAACTGCTTTAGATATTGTCTGCATCCCTCTTAGAATAGCCTTAAATTATTCTAGCGTCCTTTGTTGAACTCCTTGACAATAGTTGAAGTAAATGCTTCTTGCATTTCCTCATTTGATCCAGTTTTTATTTAAAATCCCTTATCCAGTAATCATTCAGAATTGTTCTCCAGTAATTATTCTCCAGCAATTGTTTAGAATTATTCTCCAGTAATTGTTTAGAGTCCTTTTTATTAATGTTAATATTAGAATTTAAATTAAAATCATTTTTAGTTACTTACGCTTTTGAAAGGTAAAACGACAAACCTCTTAAATTTCCATAATTACAATAGTATTATTTCATACTTTAAAATAAATCACTTCATGTAAATATTTTCATTTTAAGGGATGTGAACTAAGCCTAACTTCATGTTGAAATGATTTGTTTACAAATCCGGTCGTATTTAAATTCATAGTCTATCTATTGACAAGCGCAGAGTTCGTTGTTGTGCATGATACTTTCATACGAGGTTTTTGGGTATTCCATCGTATTATATTGTATGTTGAAATAAACGTGTTGCTTTTGTCACGTACCATTTCGGATTAATAACATTAATTCCCTTGGATTTTCATACTTCTAGATAAGTAGACCATTGTTTGTTCAAATAAATTTGTTGAACTTTGATTTTATCCACCGTGCCTTGTTCATTTCCAATATATCAGGTGTCGATTTTAGCTTTCTAGTCACGTAGACTTAATACAATTTATGCATTAAATTATATGCGTTTGCTATCTTATGCATTATTAAACCTGCTTAATGCGTTATCCATGCGTGTCGCGTTTCAGCTTGCGTTTATGTTGTTTTACGACTTGTGAATTTGTTTATTCAAATAAATCTTCAAAAATATTTTTCATTAACTAAATTAATTATGATTATGGTTTATATACAGGGCGTTGTCATTTACTTTCCAGCCTAATCATCGTATTTCTTGTTTTCTTCAGAAAACTGTCTCGTTTTGTGAACCCTCATGTATTTTATATGAAGTGTGCTATACCATTGATCCTAACTACCCCTAAATGACCTTATTAACACAGCAGTAAATATATATTTATATATATATATATATATTGACGTGATAAGGGGTCACGAGAGGTCATTGAAACCCTAATTCTAAAAATAAATTCCACTAAAAATAATAGAATCCGGAAAAATGGAATTTTCCGTAAATTCATGGTTACATCCTGTATAATACAAGCGTACCTTTATTCATTGATGTACCATGCAAAAACGCAGATTGCGAGTGTATAAATAATAACCCTGTATGATATAAGAATATTTTAAATAAATAGCATAGAACGAGCTTTGTGCATTTAGCAATAAATATAAATAATTTCGTGTAATTACTATAAAACGCAAACCCTTTTGCATTAAAAAGCAATCAAAGTAAAGTACTTAACCTGTGGATTCTAGCAATTGACTCTAAATAAACGAACTTTCTAGAATATAAAAAAGATGAGTCATCGGGATTTAGAAATACGTGAAATTCACATAATATCATTAAGAAATAAACGTTTGTTCCGGGAAGCAGCTTGAACATTAAAAATAACTCGTAAAATGCCTGGAACAATTGATAAGAAATAATTTATGATCTTTGCATTCACTATTAGAGAGAAGTGATATGCAACAATAATAGCGTATGATAAACAAGGACAAAAAATAACGTGTCACAGATACCTAGAACAGATAAGAAGGCAATAAAATGTCGAAATTTTATACGCTAATTGGGTATTCCGGGAACCCTACATCATTATGTTCGAGATTATACTACTAAAATTCTAGAAAAAAAGACAATATTTATATAAAAGAGTGCTTATCGTTTCGAAAGGAATTCATTCATTAAATTTGATCTGATGCAGTCAATGAGTAGAATAGATCAAGAAATGTTATTTTAAAACGCTAGCCATTGTGTTATATAGAAGTGTGCAGTAAAACATAGTAGCGAGGTTGCAATGAATATTGAAGTGATGTTTTTAAACCCAAATTACATACAAAAATAGAATTATTAATTACGAAGAAAGAGCAAAAATTCTTCAATATAAAGCTATTTTTAAAGATGCATTAAATAATTGAAAAGAAGATTTAACCCAAAAAGGTGCTTTGATAATTGCTGTTGGAAATCAGGAATTTTAATTTGGAAAACCTTGTAAGCCGATTTGGCAATCAATTTAAAATAAGAAGATTTTTAATTACAAGAAACGTTTTGTAAATTCTGCAAGTATCACTGTTAGATTTACTTTTAATGATATTAGAGTATTTAGATCTAGTTTAAGATAATCCTAATAATTTTTTTTCTTGTGTGAGGGATTTTTTTACCAGGAGTTTGTGTTCAAGGTTCGATATACTCTGACCTTTAATAGATTATGTCAAGGATTTTCTCTGGCCAAAACAAAACTTACCAGCCTGGAAGTAATTTATAACCAGGTGAAAGATCCTCAAAAGAATAAGTTCAATTCTGTAAATGTAAAATAAGGTAAGCAACAACATTTTAGTAACAAAGACTTCTTAGAAATTATTTTGTTTGAAAGAAATGATGTTGTAAATGCTTTTGTATGAAAGAAAATTGTATAAATGCTTTGTGATATTGCTGTGTTTTATCTCATTTTAAAAACTCCGTAAATTTCGTTGAGCTAACCAGGTAAAGTTAAAAACGAAGGTAAGTGAAGAAGTTCAAGTTTACAAACCAGAAGTATCTTTTCACAGCACTCTTTCAGCGACGCTCTCAACGCAAGACCATTTTCACAACACTCCTTCTAGTGGCTCTCAGTGCAGCATTGCCACAGCACTCTTTTAGTGGCGCCCAACGCGAGACCATTTTCATATCACTCTCTTAGTGACTCCCTCAGTGCGGCCTTACCACAGCAATATATATATATATATATATATATATATATATATATATATATATACCGATAAAACGAACAAAAATTGTTAATCAACCTGTGACCTAAAACAAATGGTTAAGCTACAAACGTACACACAAAAAATGTTCAAACTGTTTTAGAACCCTTGCAATTTTAGCTGTGTCATGAATCAAATACACAATAACATAATCCTTCAGAGTCAACCAACAAAATTCTGACAGTATGCAAACATAAATTAGTGAAATATAATATCCGTGAGCTGTAAGAGGACATAACTGGATGCACTTTAGCTGCCACTAAAATCAGTTCAAAATTTTTTTAAAGTGTATGGAAATTCTGATAATCACAACCAACAATAAAATTTCATTATGCTGAGTAGGTCGACTGTATTAGGTTTCTGACTATAGTCTTGACGTTCTACCAATTCAGGAGCTTTAACTTGGTTGTACTTTTTCAATGAAAGATGCAGTTCCATTACATGCTTTGGTAATATACTTAAACGTCGTGTTTTGACTTAATTGTAATTATACTAGGTTTTAAGTAATTAAAGATATTTGTGTAGTTTAGTGAAGTGCGTAAAGGCGGTTGTCATTTAGAACACTTGTTGTGAAATCAATTAAAGTGCGTGATACGATTCAGGATAACACTAACCTAGGTAAGTTATTTCTTAAAAACATGTAACAAAACAACAGTCCTAAAACTTTTACTTAAGTTGACTTAGTTCGGATATTTAAAAATCGTTCCAAGAGTAAAATTCCTTATAGGTTTTTTTGTTTAGCCAATCAATCTCTATCGCCTCCCCAATTTAATGGCATAACTAATGCCACCCTGCATATATATATATATATATATATATATATATATATATATATATAATGAATAAGATGAAATAATAACTTAAACATTTATACAGAACCCAAATGATCATTTCAAATTAGTAGTAATTGAAAGATGGGAAATATAAGGCCCCAGACAGGATTCAAACCTGTTTTGCCAATTAAACCACCAAAATGTGTGACTACAATTGGAAAATTACACAAATTTAAATCATGTACACAACCATATATCAACCTAACTTTCAATTACGTCTGACATTTTTGTCAATCATATCGACAGTGTCAAGTTTTTTGACTTGTGTCAAATATAGACAGGAAGTGAAGCTCAAAATTATGGCTGATGCCAACTATTAATTATACATTTTGGATGATAGACCTATTAGCTTCCTTTCTGTTCTATAAAGTATTTAAAATACTTATTACTAAAATACTGTTTTAATTCTTTTTTAAGCAAAGTCACATCAACATTTTACAACAAGGTTCCTTCGGTCAAAAACGTTAACCTAAACTGATGTGATGGAAATTAGAAAATACATAAGTGATATTAGTTCAGATGAGCAAACACACAGTTAAGTTGGTTGCATGCTCTTGAAAAGGCATTTGATGGTATATCAGCTTCAAACCAAGCAACTCGGAATTTAGAGCATTGCAATAAAATATGAGAGATCTCAAGAAATTGATCTTACGAACTGTAAGGGCCACTTGTTTATTTGGAGTTTTCCTATAGAGCAAGTTTACCACAAGGTCGTATCTGGTAACTCTCTGGTATATATTAATGATCTTAGTACCTCACGCATATCTCCTAATATAAAAGTATTAATTATGCACATAATATTACAGTATTAAAAAAGCTTGTTTCTATGCACTCTTTTCATACACTAGACATAGCTTGTGCCTGCCTTCAGCGAACTAAAATTTAGTGAATTGAAAACCACACTCATATAACAAAAAGCTTGGAAACATGTTCAAGGTTTATTCTAGTACAGATAGTATTTAAACTGAAAATACATAATACAAGAAGACACGAGCTTCTATTTGTAGAAGAAATTCACAGCCATTTTAGTTTTAACAGTACTATGTACAAGCTAATAAATTTTTAGGAAAATAAACAAAAAATTTAAGATTTGGCTTGAAAACGTTTGGTATAAATTTTTACTTGAAAAAAAATACCAGTAAAAGTTTATCAGTTTTAGCAATTCCTTTTTAAAGTAAGCAGTTTTAAAAGACGCACTTACCGGTACTTCAGTTTTATTAAAAAGGTTCTTAACTCGCATATAATCATTAATTACAATATCATAATCTCCTTTCTTTATATTTCTATCCATAACACTTGGCAGACAAAATAAGAATTTAAATCTAGCCAGAACGTTTAAAGCATTTCTGGTCTTCTCGGCTCTGTCCCTTCTTGCCAGTACATCATCAAATAGTTTTCTTGCGTCACGTTCTGCTTCTGTAAATTGACGTTAAAATTATCAACATAAAATGTTAATAAGTTATTCTATTTTACCTTTTATACATTTTTCTAATTTAATGGAAGGCTCCATTCCATGGTTATCAACATCATTTTTAAATTTATCTTTTAAGGTAACTATTGTATCAATCTGATCCATTACTGAGCCAACATTAGCTTTTAAAAATGATAACTGACCTTCTTTTTGTACCTCAACTTTTCTGCGAAGATGTAATAACCTAAAACGAAGCAAAAATATGCATAATTTTTATTGTGAACTATTTACTACCCAGCTTGAAAATCGTTAAAAGACGTAAAATGATGATTTTCCAATAAGAACCAACACGCTGAAAAATTTTCAGATGCCATATCTCCACATGAACTTGGAAAGAGTTCTAAAAGATCATCTTCAGGAAATTTTTTATCATTTTCTTCTACAGAAAGACCTAATGGATCATCTTGTTGATAGTTGGTTGGCGATAAGGAGTGACGGCCCCATACAAATAGCGGTGCTTCTTCTATCCATACAGCGCACTCTTTCATAGGACCAATTGCTTCATGATAGCCTAGAAATAAATACTAAACATTTTTATTGGTTCATTTTCTATTGAATATGTTTACAACAAGAAAATGTAATGCCTTCTGACTAAGTTGGTTACAAATATGAATTTATTTGTGTGCAATAGTCATTAATAAAAGCAATATAAAATTTTAGTCTGATTATTGTTAAATCAACATTTAAATATTTTAATGTTAAATATATAAACATTCAAGAATCCAATAGGTTAACTATTTAAACAGTTGAATATTTAAATTTACGTATATTTAAATAGAAAATGTTTTAATTACTCAAACACTAAATATCACCAAAATCAAATGCACTCTAAACACTTCCAACAGACAGCTCATATGGAATATTATTCTCAAAAAATATAAAATGAGAAGATTGCACTATTTTCTATTCTGCAGAAATGATTAAAGAATTAGGAATTAGACCAGATTTCCATTCCAATATGAAACTAGTAAGCCAATCACAATTAAACGTTTTTATCAAGTCCAATAAAGTGTTACTACCAATACTTTTATTCTTTAGTAACATAATTATTAGTTTCCAAATTTTATGGTAAGTACATTTTGAAAGGGTCGCTAATTTAAAAACACCAAGTTGTCATTTGCTTTATATGCCAATTACACTAAATTTTTTTTTAGATATCAGTGGTTCTTGCACAAAAACGCCAATGATTTTCGGAATATTAAAAAAGAAGAAAAGGAAAACAAATATTAAAAAAATTTAAACAGTATATATTTAGAAACATTTGCAAAGTATTGCAGTATGTTTAGACTGGATACTATTTAAGTTATAAAATTAATCTTTTATTTCTCAAACCTTAATAACACATCAAGTTTCATGATCCAATAAAGGATGTTTATCTAAAAACATATTTCATCAGTAATTTCATTTTTAGTGTTTTAGAATACATTAATAATTTGCGACATTCCCTTGGAAATAATTATAATAAAGTTTCATTTTAGTAGTTTCTGTATAAGTAAAGTCCACCAAATAGGATGGGTTACTCCTTTCAGAAAATGTAAGTCTTATGCTTCTATAAATTCTAATTTAAGAAAGAATTATTTGGCATTATATTCCATTCATGGTCAAAGGTTATAAAAATTCATGTATCAGTTTGTTAAAAAGGTTAGGCATGATGTCATCATAGCAATTAAAATAGTTTGATTGTTTTGTCTATAAGATATAGAATGGCGCTGGTAATCTCATCAAAAACGAGTCATATGCACTTTTGTGCCGATTCAAATTTCATATACAATCCGAAATACGAAAGTTAAAATGATATAAGCAGAAATAGAGATAGCAACATTAAACATAATCCCATTTTGATCCATCCGTCTGAGATTTGCCAAGAAGGCCTCGTGAAGATTAAAAATAACAGTTTCTTTATTCAAAAGAAAGACTTCATTTATAATATCCTGACTCTCAACAGGTCACTTCGGTAGAGTAAATATCTTGAGTAGAAAGTCGCAATCGAAGTCAAGTGGTTTTTGATAATCGGATAATCCCCTATCAAGTGGCTCAGGTCCCTTTTTTTAGAAAGGTTGGTCCCAAATAGGTCAACCCCTGGGTGGAAATTAAGTTGAGATGTCCAAGCATTAACGGAGAGAAAGAAAACATCCACCAATGGTCATTTAAAAAGCAAATCGAAGAGAAAAGACTGATACTATACCAGTGAAAAGGTTAGTACTGTAATGTATTATTGACTAACGTACTTAGAAGTGCATCTGTGATTAAATTTAAGTTTTAGCTAATAGGTTTCCATTTTTAGTTAGTAGATTTTGGGGACTGTTCATATTTGTATAAGTTGAAACAGTAGATTTAAGTTTTAGCTAATAGGTTCCGTTTTTAGTCAGAAGATTTTGGGGACTGTTCATATTTGTATAAGTTGAAACGATGGAAATGCACATGTCATAGAATTAATAAGGTTTTAGAAAAATGTTGTAAAGAGTGTATATTTATTCTGTTCATTATTGTAAACGGTATAGTAACAGTTTTGCCAAAATAAATAAACTTGTGGATTTTTTTGAAACGTGATTCAATATTTTAGGTATTATTTAACATTTATTTTCAGAAGTGTTCGTGGCAGTTAGCAGTCATAAATAGGTATAAGTGGTTAGATTTGGTTTAAATTTAAAATAATGTTTGTTTCAATGAATTTTCAGGTATATTTGTAAACCACAATCACTCTTTTGATCTCAAGATTTTGGGCATCCCTTTCTGTTATTCAATGTAGGGCTTTTCCCCAGCATCCCTGCAAGATTAGGTGGCGCCCAAGGTATTTTCCCGATCAAGACATTTCATATTCGATAGGATTTTGAAACCCTCGACAAACACTTACACCACCCATCCCACTGAGTTAGTCGGCATAAAATCAACTTATTTTGTTCGTTCAGTCGAGGTTTTGGTATTTTACCGGCACAGAATTTTTAGCAAAGTAATTCACTGAATTCTCTGTGAATTACCTGCTAGATATTCAGAGGGTCAAAAACTGTTTGTGATAAATTACATTCGACTTTGTGCATAGTAGTATACCATCCCATTTGTTAGCAAATCAGCTATTATAGTGTGCCTAATATCCTAGTGTATTAAAATTGTTGACATCGTTAATTTGATGCCATTCACTTAGTAATATTACAAGACAGAGATTGTATACATTCTAATAAAAAATTGTCACTGCTTGGAGTTTTTTCCTTAAATTATAAATATTACAGATAAATATTTTAAATAATTTGCATGTATGAGTCCATCTGCAATGCCATTTGGTCCATTTATCCCACTGCAAGGTTTAAAAATGTTTAACTAAAGAAATAAAGTGATCAATCAATTTATTCACCAATTTGGTACAAGTTATACATATAGCAAATCAATTAAAAAAAAATAAAGTTCAACTCAATTTCATACATACGATATTTTACAAGCACCTAAAGATGAAGGGATTATATTAGTAATATAATCTACAAGAAATAAGTTCAAAATTTAAACAAAAAAGTGCTTAAATTAATAATCATTCAAAAACTTAGCTAACCACTAAATACTCTGAAAGCGTAAAAAAAATTCTTTAGCACAGAAGCTTTGATTTTAGACAAAAGATTATAAGAAAACCATCTGTTTTAGGTGAGGGGTGTATAATACAGTATTATGAAAAATTTTCATGCAGGGTAATTCTTTGAGCAGTAATTAGTTATTGGTCACTGGATCTAGTATCATGTTCTTGCATACTTCCAACAAAAATCGTTTTTAATAAAAGTGCACATTAATATATATATATATATATATATATATATATATATATATATATTGCTATGATAATAGGGTTATTTAAGGGTATTTTGAGTCACAAGGGTCGTACACTACATGTAAATTGCACTAAAGTTTAGAAAACTAAAGGATTTTATCATAAAATAGAAGTAATTCGCCAATTATGCAAAAAGCTAATATCAAGCACACTGTATAAGAATCACAAAATCAATGAAAGGAAGCTCATTCTTCGATAATACAATCACACTCAGTAAAATAAATAACTCTGTACGCAATCAAATTTATTTTAAACCAGCAAAGCATTCATAAACTTTAAAAGAATACGCATTAGGGGCATCTGAAGCAAGAAAATCTTGAAACGAATCTTATTAAAATAAATACGCATTAGGGCAAGGAAATAACCATGCATTCTCGCAATAAACACATCTTTCAAAACAAACATGTTTCATAAACGCAAAAAGTAAATAAACGCATTTTAAATTTAAGTCAGTGTAAAAATTTTGCCTACGTAATCTTTAACATAGAGTCAATACAAAACCCAAAAAGTATCTTGACAAAAATAAAAGCCATGCGTTGTCTACGTGCGAGGTCGAATTATAATTTCCTACATCAAAACAAGGCATGACAGGTGAAAGTACAATGGCTCTAGGAATACACTATACAAACTGGATGTATATGTGACCGACGCCAGCAATTCAACAAGCTATTATTAAGTTAATACTACAGAGAGCCCAAGGTATGGACAATAACCTAGAGCACGCCTCAAACTTTGACCGAAGGACGCAGATAAATCAATGATGTCAAGTGGAGACGTTGCTTTAAATACCACACGAATTTGATAAACAATCAGTCTTTCTCCAACCAAGGCACGCTCTATAGCAGTTCAAGTAAGAAAATCACGCGAAGTGAACATAGTAAAATTAAATTTTGTAGAAGTGATGAAAGAAAAGTTTAAAAATAATAGTAATAGTGCAAATATACGAGAGAAGTTAGCTGTTGACTGAAAAACGTAAGTTAGAAATTTTTAATTAAATATAATTTTAATATTTATAGCTTAGGGCTCTAATTAATGATCCAAACAAACATCTAACGAACCATCTAATTAATCAGCTAATTGAGGATCTAATTAATCATCTAAATAAAAATCTGAATAAAAAATCATCTAAATTTTCATCTGAATACGAATCTAAATATTGGTCTTGAACTTTAAAATACAAATCTAAATAAGGATCTAAATATGCATCGGAGCAGTAAACGGAGTGTTATTCTAAACATTGAATAGGTGTTTGGCCAAGCTTTATTACAAAATCAACAAGTGAACTCAACTGAAAGCAATCCAGGGGTACTGGTCAACCGCACGCAGCAGCAGTTCGAAGGATTGGAAACAGGGAAAACACTGGTCAGAAATAAGAACAATTTTTAATAGCATAAGGCATTAATTTCATTTTGAACATTTACATTTTTCATATATTGAAATATTTATGTAAAGGGTCATCAAAAATCTTTAAAAAATTACGTAGAGCGAAAGGGAAAGGTCATTGAACGTTCAAAGATATTTCCAGTAGTAAATGGTGTTATTTTTGGTGACTTTAAATTGATTTAAGAAAGTTACAATTTGGGAACAAACAAATTGATATTGTTACTTTAATTCAGGGGTTTATTTTTGAATATTGAATCACATTATCAAAGTTATAAAGCTGTAAAGTGTATATATTCTTGGTCATTATACAAATTTTGGTTAGTTTCGTTTATATCATTCAAGTAGGAAAGTGCTAGAGAAAAAGGGGGTATCAACTTCTTTGTTATCGTACTGTCATGCACTCTGTGTGAATTGAGCTGAGCTAGTCGAGGCATATAAAAATGAAATACTTGTCAAATTGATATTATTGTTTTTAACTACGATTTACACCTATCCCCCGATTTACACGGTAGATGCGTTCCTGAGAAAAACGTGTAAATCGAAAATTAAAAATTTTCAAGTCAAAACCGTGTAAATCGAAAAACTTGCAGAAAATGCATAATTTTGCTATTTAACAGTTGTGATTTTTTCAATATTTTTAGGGGTACACAGAAATAAAAATAAAATGCATTGACAGGTTAAAATATGTAATATATTACGGAAACACTGTTTTCTTATTTAATTACAAAATGTACATTAAACAGAAGAACAAAAAATAAAACCAAAGGTGTTTTATTATCCTTCATCACTGTCAGAAATTACTCTCATTCTTTTTTTCGGAATCGAAGGTTCGAATTCACTTTCATCACTCGAAGTTATTTGTGCCGATTCGATGTTTGAAGCAGAAATATTTACATTATGAAAGATGGTAATAAAATCGGTTATTAACAATTGCTTCGAATTTTTTGTATGATCTTTGTAAACTTCATATTGAGCCAAGCAGCGATTTATGTCACGTTGGAATCGTAAAGCCCTTTCAACGTTTGTGTCATTTTGTATAAAATGATTACCCAGCTTTCTTTCCAATGCGAGTCCTTCGCGGATGACTTTAGCAGTGAATGTTACTGGTACTAATTCCTCTTCATCAGATTTGTCAGACTAACTTTCGCAAACTAAGTTAACTAAATCATTCTCACTTAGTTCTTTATCAGCCATTAACTCTACGATATCATCATCAGTAAAATCATCAAAACCTTCTCCGCCCAATGAATGCGCTATCTGTACTATCTGCGAATATTCAACATTTAACGTTGAAATGGAATGTTTATTTTTGACTACATTCGGCCACAATTTTTTCCAACAGCTATTGAGCGTTGTTTGCTTAATCCCAGTGTATGATAAGGCGATATGCTTCACACAGTCTAATATTGTAAAAAATTTCCAAGCTCTAATAACTGTTAAAGATTCATTGTTCTCCATTTGTTCCAAAATATATGTAAATGCTCGTTTTATGTACAAAGCTTTAAAAGTAGAAATTATGCCTTGGTCCAATGGTTGTAATAATGAAGTTGTATTTTTCGGTAAAAATTTTACTTCAACGTTCTCATATTCTAGATCTTGTGGGTGACCCGGCGCATTGTCAATTAACAAAAGCACTTTAAAAGGCACTCCCTTTGAACTTAAATATTTTTTGGCATCTGGGATAAAACATTCATGAAACCATTCAGTAAACATTGCAGCAGTAACCCACGCTTTCTTATTAGCCCTCCAATAAATGGGAAGATTATCGATGTTTACTCCTTTAAAGGCACAAGGTATTTTTGATTTGTTAATCACTAATGGTTTCATAATATAATCTCCCGAAGCATTGCTACAGAAAAGAATTGTTATGCGATCTTTTGCTGCTTTATGACCACTAGCCGATTTATAAAATTTTGAGATATAAGTCCTTTCAGGCATTTTTTTTGCAGAATAACCCTGACTCATCAGCATTGAAAACCTGATCAGGGGTGTATGAATTGTTGTTAATAATTTCTGCAAAATTTGCTGGATATTCTTGGGCTGCATCTACGTCGCCAGAAGCCAGTTCACCTTTTAATTTTAAGCTGTGTAAAGAATGTCTTATTTTAAATCTTTCAAACCAGCCATGACTTGCCAAAAAATTTTGCTTCTTTTCGGTTAAAGAAGAAGATGGTAACTGCTCTACAATTTTTTCGTAAATCCGTAAAGCTTTATTTGTTATTGCGCTTGTATCAATGAGTACTCTTTTTTGTGTTTGATCTTCTATCCAAAGCATTAACGCTTTCTCCATTTTTTCCATTGCGATGTTTCTGGTGTATGATGTTGTGCCCATACTCGTGGTATTGCCAGCTGCAACACTCTTTCTAATTGTGTTTTCATTTGTTCTAATAGTTCTTATTGTAGCTTCGTTCATGCTATATGATTTTGCAACATCTACTACTCTATCTCCCTTTCGTAAGCAATCCAAAATTTCGATTTTAGTTTCTAAAGAAATAACTTTTCTTTTAACTTCTTTCTTCATTATAAGCATATATATTTTTTTAATTTATGTTAATTTGGCTGTGATTAAAGTAAAATTCAGAGGGAAAAAATGCGGAAAATTTTGGAGGGAAAATTAAAAACTTTTATTTTTTATTAAATAAGCATAAGAGAATTCTACCTAATGTTTATTGGTTAACTAAAGAAAATCAACAAATAATGTAATTGTTTTTTTCATTAATTTACAAGTAAGCGCCAAATAAGAACAAAATTATACCTTTAATAAAAGAACCAGTTGTTTTAATTCACCATAACTAGACTGTTTTAATTAATTTTTTTTCAAATTAAAATGTTTTAATTTTTTTATTTTAATTAAACCTATTTGGTAAATTGACATCATTTCCCTCCAAAATTTCCCGCATTTTTTCCCTCTGAATTTTACTTTAATCACAGCCGTTAATTTATAATAATCTAAATTATGCACTCACTTGTAATTTACGAATATGGAAAGTTAAATCTTTCTGAAACTGTAAAACATTCACTCAAATACAATTTTCCGTAGAAAAAACTTTAGTTTTATGCGAAGAAATACAGACACGTAAGCATGTGCAGCAAGTCAGCACATAAGCTCGGGATTCCCCGTGAGATGTGTACACAGCGCACGTGTTCAATCATAGTAGCATTTAGTAGAGTGCGATAAAAACTTATTTGGAAAACCGTGTAAAAGCGAGAATGTGTAAAACAAGTACCGTGTAAATTGGGGGATAGGTGCATTAAGGTAGGCATTTTTTTTCTATTTATTGACCAACTAGAACTGAAAACTCGATTAATCTAATTTACACGTTTATTATATCCCTGTAATGACAAAATATACAATAGTGTCAATATAAAGTAACAGCTTTGTTTCATTCTGAACAAAAACATATTTAATTGCAATTGAAATATTTTGGTTATAATAGAAAAGTTGAATTATTATTTATGAACTATTATCATAAAAAATTAAAGGTGCTCAAATTAACGTCCATTTTGTTCAATACATGCATGTACCCGTATTAAAAAATTGATATTTACTTCCTTGCGGAGTACTGATCGAAATGCTACTTTTATTCTTTCTTTCCTTCTGGTCGACTTAGTAAACTATATTCTTAATGTAACTCCAAAGATAAAAGTCAAGTGGGGGTCAAACAAAGCGACCTTAGGGGTCAATTACAAGCGCCACCTCTTCCAATACATTTATGTGGAAAAAGAGCATTCAAACTACGTCGTACGATTCGACTGTAACAAACTGTGGCACCTTCTAATTACAGCCACATTTTATGCTTAGTAAGCAGTAGGATAATTGAAAAACTATTGACTTGGCAAGTGTTTAAGTGATGTGGGATATTAGTAGCCATTGGGTTGCTTAACTCCCTTCAGATACCATTGAATATTGGTGAAATAGAGGTACAAAAAATAAAGTGATAAAAATAGATTTGCCACAAACGTTATAGAACAATACTAGGAGTGACATATATGCATAAGCAATATTAATTTGACAAGTATTTTCAAAGCCAACTTAAAGTTTAATAAATTGATATATTAGTATAAACTACAATGAGAAATTGTGCAATTTATCGTACACTACTGGGAGTTAAGTATAAGGACTCATAATACTGATTGAAAGGAAATTAGCAGACAATTGTATGGATATAAAAATAGTGGGTGTTTCATTTAAGTTAAACAAGTTATTTAACCTTCAGTTGGTCAATAATATACAGCTTGATTACAAACACACTGTATAATGTGGCGTAACAATAAATATTGTAGTAAGTATGGCAAAAGTTCTTAATAAGTTGATAAAAGACAAATTTGTTTATCCTTATTAATTTCGCAGTTATTTTAGTTAGGCGTACATTCTGAAATTTGATTAAAATCAATTTATCTCAAAAACAGTTATACATGGGGATATGGACGTGTTATAAAACATACACTATTTTTTAATTTATAATTCAAATATGCATAAAAATACAGGGTGTTCCATTTAAAAAATACCAACATTGACGACATGCTTTTCTGGAACACCCTGTATATTTAAAATTATTTTAAAAATATAGCAGTAATCATTTTGCATGTACTTTGTCACGCAATTTTTTTAAAATTACTTGCCATTTAGATGCCAGTGAAGAGTTCGTAGTTCGTATGCAGTGCCCCACCCTGTACTTTTTTATATATATATATATATATATATATATATATATATGTATATTGTTGTGGATTCAAAGGGTTAAATCAGTGGTAAACAATAAAATTTCAACCACCCTGTATATAGAAAAGAACGATGTATTTATGCGCAAAATTAATTTGAGTCATTTAAAGAAAACGGACATGTATTGATGTATTCTTATAATTAATAATGGTATGTTAAAAATTACATAAAGAAAAAACAGTTTTAAAGCAAATAGAAATTCATAATTAATTTTAATTTATTTTAATCCAACACGTATAAGCATAAGAGAACGTGCTTGCGTAACAAAATCAATAATTCCAAGGTAAATGTAGTTCGTTTTATACAAATACGACGAAATACAAAGTCTAGGAATTGTTGTTCTAAACGTTCGATAATTAACAAACACCTGCGTTTTAAAAGTTTACATTCGAAGAAGTCGAGCATGTGTTAAGATAGGATTTCATAGAAACATTTTCAACTGTCAGTTGGTATAAACAGCAAGGCTAACAAACTTCTTAAAGAGCGAGGGAAATGCACGATCGGTTATATACAACAGATAGAGACAGGTAGAAAAGCGTTGAGGTTGAAAATTCATGTACCATATACACATGGAGTGGAGATAAGCTGTCATCAATATCGATTTTCTGTAACTCAAGTGGGGTTTTTAACGCGACAGCAGACATGCATACGACAGAGATGAATATAGTTCAGGCGGGGTTTGTGATGACAGAGAATTTTATCATTGGTTAAAAACAGACAGTTTTCCAAACGTAGACACACGCTAAGGTTGCGAGTGCTTTCGGATACGGCACGTAGACCGGAGTAAATTTCAGGAATCTTCAAGACGGTTGTATTCAAAATTTTTAGAATTTAGACTTGAAAATAAGCTTTTCACTTGAAGTGCGTCCACGGTGGGGTTTTGAAACGATATAAATACTCCATCGAAATTATTAAGGCTCTCTTGTCTTCTCTTCGCTTCTAGATTACTTTACTTCGATAAAGTATTGACTGCTGACCACCATAATAGTAGAGCTTTTATTGTGAGTATTGTATATGTTGATAATACAGTAAAAATAGTAGTTACAAGTGTAACTCAGTAGTAGCGGGCATCTTATTATTGACGCGATGTACGTGTAGTGTATATTAACTTAATAGAGGTCCGGCTACTACTATACAAAGCACGAAAATCAATAAATGGAAGCAAGATATATGTGGAGTAAGCATCACAAAAAACCAAGATTGTACGCTGATATATGGAATGGTACTGTAAGACGAGGCGCTTGGCTCGCAATTGGTGTTATTGTCTGTGGATCCGCTGAGTATCACAGCGAAGGGTAACGAAGCCGAGGTGTTCTAGCAATCATCTTCAAAGGAAGGGAAGCCTGAAGAATTCTCCAAGTAATTTATTTGAAATTTCTGTTGTTTGGTAAACATTTGTGAAATTTTGTGCTGCGTGCTCGACTTTTTGGGGTTTATTTAGGGTTGTAGAAACGTATTGGAAAAGATACATGTACTGGACAATTTATTGAGGTTAGATATTGAAAAGGGGTGTATTTAAAACATACAAAAATTTTATTCAGGATCTAAATTGGATTGTAAAGGGTAAACGGGTCTATAAATTTTGTTTTAATTTATGCAAGGTGTAAAAATCATATACAAATTAAACTGGGTTATTATGAGCTCACCATACTCATGTGTGCAGTCAATTTAAGGTAATATGTGGGGCCCATCTATTCATATCTCATTAAATTTGTTTGAAAATAATTAGAAAAATCAAAGACTTTAAAAACATATCATATTCTGAGTTTAGTAATTAGTATATCAAACTGTTTTTTATACATGTGAATAATTTATCTGTTAATAGCTGTAAATAAAAAGTTGTGTGATTGTTGTATTATTTGGTGATTTTATTGAATGGTGTGCGAGTGTGAGGAGGAATGGTTGCAAATTTAGGTATTCGAAAAGAAGCACAGCTGAGCTAGCCAGAGAAACTGAAGGAGTTATGAAGCAGAAATAAAAGGGTGAGAAATTTTTTTTTTAATTTTTGCATTTTTGAAAATAATTTGATGACACTGGTGAAGCATAAAAGCTTAATCCACGATTCCACGGCAATCTTATGACGCCCAATTCGTAGGGCTCGTATGAGTTAGGTAAAGGACTAATGTTAAAGCTTTGTCCCAGCTTCGTCCAAGAATTTTTCTAAGGTTCCACGGCAATCTTATGACGGCCCAACATTGGGGCTCGATGTTAAAAGTTTCTCTGAGGTTCCACGACAATATATATATATATATATATATATATATTAACTGAAGTAATAATGAGGCCACAAGAGGTCAATGAGCACCACATTCTGTGAGAAAATACTGACCCCCCAAAGCAAAGAAAAGTAAAATTTTACAATATTTCAATTTTACTCTATATAATATTTTAAGTAAGATAAGCGTATTCCCTTAGCACATAAAATGAAACTCCATGTAAAATAATATGCTTTAAATACATATAGTGTTCACATACTATTTAAGAACCAAACCCAACTTTAAAATTCGTGAAAATACAAAGCATTCATTGATTTGAAATCCGTGTATAAATAAAAGTTTTCCAATGCTCCATCCAAAGGTACTACATTGGCCAGGAAGCGAGTTTTTTTAACCTGGAAAATTTTGAATTTTGCCGAACCCTTGCTGTTCTGAGCAAGGTAGGGATCTTCAACGTGCATGACAACACACACGGACCTCCATTTTACCTCTCATCCGAACAAGGGCGTTTGTGAACAATGCTTGCCTAACATTTTTCAAGTGGACTGTGTCGGGATTTACACAGGATTTTGGGCGTAGTAGTTACACGCATACCTGCAACGCCACAGAACCACCTCCCCTGCACATACCTTACATGTGATTTTCCAATGCTCCACCCAAAGGTACTACATTGGACAGGAAGCAAGTTTTTTAACCTGGAAAATTTGGAATTTTGCCAAACCCTTGCTGTTCCAAGCAAGGTAGGGTTCTTTAACATGCGTGACAACACACACACACACACAGAAACTCCTTTTTACTTTTCGTCCGAACAAGGGTGTATTTTTGTGAAAAATGCTCACCTAACATTTTTTAAGCGGACCGAGTCGAAGTTCAAACCTGGGACCTTGGGCGTAGTGGTCACACACATACCAACTATGCCACGGAGCCGCCCCCCTTCACATACCACTGAATATCAAGGAAATAGGATATATGATTGTAAAACAATAGGAGACCGAACTGCATCCAACAAAAAGAACAGCAGCTATGTTCAAAGACAACATACATAGAAACAAGAAGAAAATTGTTGGAAGCATATGTGTGGAGCACAGCACAGTACGTCTATGAAATAGGGGCAGTAGGAAAAGCAGACAGAAAGAGATAGAAGCCTTCTGGAATGTTGTGCTTCAAATGTATGAAGATGATAACATAGACAGACAAAGTTAAAAACCAAGACGTTATAGAACTAGTAGGGAAATAAAGATATCTAAAAAAAAATAGAAGAAATAGAAGGGCAGGATATGTTCTAAGGCATTTTTGGGGGATAGTACGAAATATATTACAAGCAGAGATAGGAAAAAAGAGGTAGAAGTAGACCTAAATCAGCGCATAGCATGCTGATAGTAACAGATGCTGACTGTAAATATGAGGTAAATGTGTAGGTTAGTTCAGAATAGGAAACAATGAGGGTACATGTCTAACCAGTTCCAGGACTCGACACCTAATGATGATGGGGTTTCAATAAAAACACCTATGTAAGCATGCCACTGATGACATACTAAAGCCTTTCTTTTGTGGCTAATTTGAACCACATTAGTGCGTAAATTTAATATAAATTTGCTCAATAAGTATTTTTAAGTTTGTTAAATAATTTTTCTACTTGCCTAATATAGTAAATTAAGTGGTAAATTTCTATCTATAACAGATACATAGAGTTGTAGTTTAAACTATGGCTGTTGTCTTGAGAAACTTAATTGAAATATATACCAGAATACAAAACATTAACTTGGTCGAGGGTGGTAATGAAAATGTATGTATTAGCTTATGACATTAAACTTTGACAATTAATAAATTATTTGACTTTAGTAAATTCAGGATGCTAAATATGATTATTGTTACTTTCTATTTGTTATAATCATACCTAGCCTAGGATATTGGAATGTTGTATTTCCCACATTGAAAGTTAAACAAAAGAAAGGTTTTCGTTTTCCCCATACACTTGAGGAGGTTCCGAAAAAGGAATTTGCGACATCAGCCACTGGTGGGTGTGCTACCGAACAAGTGTATAAACTGACCATGCTTGTATTGTACACTATTCTTTTTATACTTTAAATTAAAATCCACTTACTATAACATTGTTTAATAACCGCTGCGGCATTTCAAAATATTTCCAAAACAAACCAAACACGTCAAACTAGTTGCTTTCAACCTCTTGTAAAAGTACATGGGCTCTTAAAGAAGTATGCCTGACATACATTTAGCAATAATTACAGTACATTTCAACCGGTGCAAAATTGTATTTCACGTATAAATATGAAGATGGTCTTCGCACATGAGAATATAAAAATCTATATCATATTAGCAGTATTTCACAACTTGGCATTACTACAAACATTAGTTATTTCTGACTATAAAAGATGAAAGAGAAATAATATTACACAGTGGTTCAAGGTAATTCAAACTTAAACCACAATTGTCTGTAATTAACTTCATTATTCTTCTTCACACATACACACACACATGCATGCAGCACACATGCCCGCACGCATGCACCCACAAACACACACACGTGTATATATATTATATATATATATATATATATATATTCATAAATTGGGTTGGGCAGAATTAGCATAGTTGTTCCTTTTCATATACTAAAAGAAAATTAGTATGAGCTTGTCTCAAATGCCACTGTCCTTTGTCAGATGATTTTCAGTGTTTGCTGTATAATCATTTGCTTCGAATCTAAGAGTGAGTCAACAAACGCATTTCACCATGTCACTACGAAGCCCTAAAATTATTATACTCTTTCTTAACTACTAACAGACTCTTCATATATTGCAACTATTATTTTTGGTTCCATAGAGAGCAAGTTGAACTTAAACATTTCTACTTTTCATTTACTAAAAAAAAACTGACAATTTCCTATATGATAGCCATGCACTTTCATTCCAGGTAATTTCACAGATGCAACAAAATTGCAATTTAAATTTAAACCCTCCTTTGAGTTTATGTCTATCATAACTAGTTTAAATGGAAGTTGAAATTTTAAATTTTATGATCAAGAAGTTTTTAATTAAAAAAATCAGTTAAAGCACCTAAATATATTCTTATTAAAATAACATTTTTAAAGTATTGTGCCCCACCTTAATGTCTCTGGCTGCCCTTAGAATGTTCAGCTTGATAGATAATTGGTTGGCCATATACATTAACATTTGTATAGATATTAAACTAGTTTTCCTTTTAATAGAATACTGCTGTACTTAAAAAATTTAATTATGATCAAACACCCTGTAATGCACCAGTGAATCTCAAAAATATTTTAAACAACAAATACAAATTTTGTTTGCAGTTTCAATCCATTTTAATAAATGGTGCATTAATAAACTATTTGGCAAACTAAATGCTATCTTGTAACAAGTAAAGATTTTTCGGAGGAACACTGATTTTTTTGATTCGCAAAAGAAACCCGTTCATAAAATACGGCTTTGTAATTGCTGCCAAAAACCTAAGTTTAATGTTGGGTATGCTCAAACTATCTAAGATGGAGACTTGCAGTAAAAAGCAGTAGTTGTACCCTCTTAAAAATTTATAAATATATGTGAGTTTTGCAAATAGATAAGCATATTGCTAAAAACATTCATTATGCACCAAACTTACAAAAATAATATATTTTATTGAAAACAAATAAAAGCCGTCCCAATTTACAGATCACTAATAATAAATATAAATATTTTTAAAACTTCTGTCCAACTGAAATTATGAAAGGTTAAAGATAATGTTTTATACAAAGTTCAGAATGTCCTATATAAAATTATACAAGATACTTAAAAGTTTAGTTATTTAATAGCTTTAAATGTCACTTGTCTAACTATTTTTCACATTATTTCATATTCCTAGACCTAAATACAAATAAATTGTTAAACGTGAAATAGAACAACACAAAAGATCCTAAGGTAACAGTGCGACGTTGTGCACAACAGTATTTGCAATTTGTATGTCAAGTGAGCTTACCTTCTCTAGTTGTAGTATAATGAGCTGAAATCACCATCAAATATAGGCATCTGCTTATTCAAGTAGTTCTATTAGCTGCCAGAAAACTATAACCAGAACCATAATTTACTTTAAGTTTGAATAAAGATTACAATATGCCAACAAATGAGATGTTTCAAAATCGTTAATACATACACTAATATGTTTTAAATTAAATATACAAATTGCATACATTGAATTTCATTCATGCATTTAATTTTAAAAGAAAATTATTTCTGGCAGTTGCTGTTAACACAAATTGATATGAAATTAATGATACACCTGTTACATATATTAGTAATCAATCTTCGTTTTATTCAAATGTCGCTACAAGTTCAATTCGTTTCAGTGTAAGTATTTACAACAAATATTTAAATTTGTATCCAACTTTTGTAGGCAAATACACCGAGATTTTACTCTTGCAGCTAAAAACATTCAAGTTTCTTCTTTCAAGTAATGTTTAAATCAGGCAAGTGTAATTTTCTTCTGTCTGTCCATGGTTCAAGGATGCATTGTTTCTTTTTTCCTGGATTTACCTACAATTCAGAAAGAATAATTATCAGTATCCACTTTATACTGAGAGCTTAATTGCATATGAGAAATACCTTTTTTTTAACCGATTTTTTTTTGTTTGGTTGGCCATGACAAATATCATATATGGATAGATACCAGAGGTTAAAATAGCTAAAGGTGTCATGTCTAAATATTTGAAAAATACTAAAAAATTTTTTTAGTTGATGTCAGAGCAGTAGCATTTTTTACATCAGCATGCCCTTACATGTTCAATAATAAAAAAACATGAAAAAATATTCGACGAATTATTTACTTTCAATCCTAAATAAGCTTTTATGTTCATAGAAAATTTTTGTTTCAGATGGGAAATGATAAACAATCAGTTATTTCCTATTAGTTTTATTGCAAGGTTAAGTTCCATACTTTACTTTACTTATATTCTTCTTGTGCATAACACTAGTCCAACATCTTGTTGTGAGTCTTCAAAACTACAAGGTTGTTGTTTAAAATAGCCGTTTCGCATTAGCTGTTGTAGGGTAAATACTTTATTATTCTCAAATATTTCAAGGTTTCTGCATTATTTTATAAACACCACTGGTGGTCTGTTTTAGTTTTGTTAAACATGTTTTCTTTTCCATTGTTCTGAGTAGAGAGGATTTCCCAGGTCGAATCGTTCTTATGTACCCGTCTAGTAGTTTTGTCACTCCTATCCTGTGCTCCGAAATATTTGTAGTTGAGTAGTTGATGGTAAAATTTAGTTTAAGAATTCGGGCAGTGATTTAATCTGTTCTTTTAACACAAAAAAATTTGAAGGAAACATAACATAGCTAATCCCTTCAGATATGTTTATCTGAAGTATTTTCATAATATGAATTATATGGTAAAGAATTTCTAGTCTTCTGTCCCTCAAAAGTTAGATAAACCTTGAATAAAGTGAAGTCATCTGCTAATGAAATAAGAGAAGTTTTGTTCTATTTTGTTTTGTTATAAATCACTGTTTGCCAGAGTTGATATCTCGTAAGAGTTCTTTTATAATTTTCAGCTTATTGGTATCTTTAGTTTCGCTGTGGTTTTCCTACAACAGCATGTTATAAGCCACATCAGTACAGTCTTTCCAACGACTTCCTGTATTAGCACCTAATGATGGGGCACCATAAGATGCAGTTTCAATATTATATTTTGACATTATTTTAGTACACTCTACAATAATATTGAAGCTTAGTGGATCTAGTGCATCCACTAAGCTTTTGCATTGAACCTTGTTCCTTATTTCAATAAGCAATATACCTAGTGGTTGCATTTTGCTTATGGAAACTAATCGAAACTGCTTATCATGATCACACTTTAAATACCTTCTCGTCACAGAACAAATTAGAGCATCCGTTTTTGCAGCAAACAATATTGGATTCGCTCTCATAACAGGAAATAGTTCTTTTTGTAAGATGTCATTACATCTATAAACAGAAAACAAAGATTGGTCCACAGCTAGGGCTTGGAAACTAGTGTCCACATAATCATTATGAGAACACACTTTAACATGCCTATAGAGCAGTACTTACATGGAAGATATGTGAGGACAGTTGGTTGATTTACACTTGCAAATATATGTTTTTTACTAGTACAAGGTTCTCTTCGGTAGCATTTTTCATTAAGCTTCCTTCATTTCTTAATTTGCAAAAACAAATTTTTCACGTTGTCTCATACACTGAGGGCATTAATTTGTTGTACCTCTATTTGAAGATTGTGATGCCTTAGAATATGATGTGAGAACTTCATAACATCAGTGCAATAAAAATACCAGTAAATTTTATTATTTTACACTCGATTAGTAATTTTCTGTTTCTTCAAATTCTCAGATTTCTGATGTGCATCTTCCTCTCTTCTCTGAATTTATTCTTCTTAATAGTGACATGCTCTGAAAAACCTTCATTAAATATTTTTAGATGTTCTCTATCATCAATGATTATGTTGTGGGACACTACTCTAGAAGAAAACAGAACGTGATTTTCATAGGTTTCACTATCGTTCGAGCTAATAGATATCTCTCTGAAATCTGGGATGTAGTCATCTCTACGTCACAGAAAAACCGGGCCAAACACATTCATGACCATCCAATTCATCAAGAGTTAATGTGACTAGAACTATTATTATTCTTTGAACTGCATTGTTCTTTTATATCAAATATAAAAAAAGTTTCTCTTTTTGCTTTACCCGCTTGAAATCGTGTCAAATAATTCTTTTTTGTTGTGGATGAAGAAACTTCTACTTGTTTTGGTTAGGGGATGACTGAAGAAAGTTTGTCAACATTAAGTTGATGATGATAATCTGAAGCGGAGATAAGCCTTTTACAATTTATATGAATTTAATGTTGTATTATTTTAGCAATTACTGTTTACATAGTGCTTGTTATTTTTATCTAACATTATATTATACAGGGTGTCTTATTTTGGATGGTGATATATGGGTAACTTTGTTATCTAAAGAGATAGAAAGTTGGTTAAATGGGAAGTGTTTTGCAGCTTTTGTTGCTGGTTAATTATCCTGTTTCAAAATAAATAAATTTTCAAAAAGTTAAATAGTAACTTTATTCTAATTTTTTATTTAAAAACTTTTTAAATAAAGGTCGTTAGGCATGATTTTAGTAATTCAAAAATGCAAACTAAATTTATTTTAATCCAAGTTGGCCATGCTAAATACACCAACTATCTTATTTTTTATGGACGATATATTAGATTCTGCCATTTTCAAATTCCTCTTTTTTTCTCTTTTCAACAATGTATCTCAACATTAATATTAAACCTACAATAATTCCAATTTTTTAACTTTTAAATTTTATTTTAAGTATAAAGGACACCATTTTGTATATCAGTCACATTAATTTGATTCTGTTTTTTTATTAAATATTTTTTATTGTAAATTATAAGACATTTAACAAAAGAAAAACTATAACAAAATTAATTACATACAAGAAACACAGAATTTTAATTTTGTCGTAATAACTAGTAGCCTGTAGGATGTAGACTTATAAAAAATGTGTTACCAGTACTGCTTAAAGAATTGCCCATTATTACCTGCACATAGTTGACATCGTTTTAAAACACTACTTCTAGTTACCCTACGCAATGTGTTTCTATTAATGACATTAAAAGCTGAAATTACAGCTTCTTGCAATTCTACAATATTATTATAAGTAGCATTGCTAGAGTACACTATGTCTTTTAAAGTTCACCAGACATAAAAGTCAAGAGTGTCAAATCAGGTGATCTGGCAGGCCACTTAATATCTGCGTTTGTTGCTATTACTTTCTTGTTAAAGTTCCTATTCAGGTATGCAATGATATCTCTCGCATTATGATCGTCCAAGTGGTCTTCAATTTGCATTTGCAACATTTGCAAATATCTTTCTGCAGTCAGATTTTCATTAAATATTATAAGCCCAATTAGACAGGTACCCAAGATACCACAAGAAACATTGAAACCAAAATAGACTTGATTTCTTTGTGGCACCACCACATTTGGATTTTCTTGTGACCAGTAGTGGTTGTTATGGCGATTGAATAAACCGCAATTACTAAAGTATGACTTATCTGTCCACAAGATTTGCTGACTAAATTGGGGATTTTGTGAAACTCTATTAATGTATAATCCACAAAAAGATAATCTCCGTTCATAATCATTTTGTTGCAAGCTTTGAGCAGTTTTAATTTTGTAAGGTTTAAACTTGTTTTTCTAAAATTTTACAAGATTTAGGTTTGCTTACATTAACAAGATTATCTATTTCTCTGGTAGATACTTTAGGGTTGGCTGTTACGGAAACTGGTACTAATTCTTTATGCAAGTTTTCTATTTCTCTAGTATATACTTTAGAATTGGCTGTTACAGACGCTAGTACTAATTCTTCGTCCAAGTTGTTAATGCAATAGGTTTCTCATGGTTTCTTAAAAGATCCATAATTTTGCAAATTGAAATCTAACCTACTAAATATTCCTACATTAGGCTGTATTTTTTCTGGATACTGGTTCAGACAAATTTTAGCAGCATGCTAAGCATTTTTGTTTGATTTAACGTATCTGCAAAATAAGTCATACATTTCATTAAGAGTTAAAGTACTCATTTGAAAATAATTTCAATAGGTAGGTACTTATTAGATAAAACAAAGTCTTGTACACAGTACGCTTAATTTCATTTTATGCAACACCGTATCACATTAATTTGACGGTTCTGCTAATGCGATGTAATTTTGTTTCAATATTATTCATTTTTCCAGTTAATATGATTATTGGATTTCATAATAAGTCTGTTTCAAAATTTTATTATAATGAAAGCAAATGAATAGAAAATGATAAATTCAAATTAGTGTGAATAAAAAATAAAATGGCAGTCTTTATAATTAAAATAAAATTTAAAAATTGGGATTATTGTAGGTTTAATATCAATGTTGTTCAAAAGAGGAAAAAAAATAGGTATTCGAAAATGGCAGAATCCACTTTGGCGTCTTTAAAAAATACGATAGTTGGTGTGTTTAGCATGGCTAACTTGGATTTAAAAAAAATTAGTTTGCATTTTTGAATTACTAAAATCATGCCTAGCAACCTTTATTTGAATTTTTTTAATAAAAATTATAATAAAGCCAATATTTGACCTTTTTAAATTTCATTCTTTAGTTTTTTCAAATATTTACAAAACGTTTGAAAATTTATTCATTTTAACATGAGATTATTAATCAGCAACAAAAGCTGCAAAACTTTGCCCATTTAACCAAAGTTCTATTTCTTTAGATAACAAATTTACCCATATAATACCATACAAAATAAGACATAATAAAACAGTAAGTACAGAAACTTTAGTGATCATTCTAGCAATCGAAGTTTCTCTTTATGAACCTGAAAATTGTATGGAATGTTCTTATTAACATTTGTTCCGTTTTCAAAATCAACTTTATCAAAACATGCAGAAACAGCTTAGTTCTGTTTCTGTTTGTTAGTAAAGTTCTTTGCGAATGTGAAGGAGTCATTAATAAAATCAGCCAAGAATGTGCAAGCTTGCATTGCGATGAGAACCAAAAATACCTTGTTAGTTATGTGCATATATAACATATTTAAGCAAATAATTTCGGATGCCATTTTCTTTATGTTCTTTAAAATATGGATATTAGTTTATCAGCCTTTCTTATTCTACTTTTTAATTTATCATAAGAATTCAAAGTCAGATTTTTAAAATATCAGGATTTTCAAAAACCAACAGACACCCAGACAGACAGTTATAGAAATCTATGAACAACTTTCGTTTATCGAACAGAATTTAAAGGAGTGATTGGTTAATAACTGACAATATAAGAATAAATAAGAGTGATGCCGAGTTATAAATATTTAACAGAAAATATTAACCATGTTGATTTTTTTACTTGTTAATAGAATATTAAACAAATATTAACATCCAGCAAAAGAGCATGCTTTTGGATGCAAATAACCATTCTTAAAACTTTTCTTCTTTATAAATCCAAACCTTGAATTTCTATATAAATTTTTGACAACTTTACATCACAGAATGCAATGAAAATTACTGACTGTCTCAGTTTCATAAACAAGAATAAGTAGTCAAACTATCACTGTACTTGGACTATTAATCATAAAAATCAACCGGAAAAACAATTTTTTTACAGTTACACACAATGCCAACCATTTCTCTTATAAAAATTTTAAGCAATTACTTCAGTTCATTCAAAAAATGGCTGGAAGAATATATGATTAATAATTTATATAATATCAAAATAAAAACATAAAATTACTTTTTATTTTAAAAGAAATATGGATAACAATAAATCAAGTACTGGGGAGTATTAAAAGACATTCTCCTGTTGGTTCTGTTACAGGCGTATTTTTCAAATCAACTTCGTATATTTGCAAGTGTGCTTTATAATTAAATTCTCCAATTTGTTTGATTTTATTTTGAATAAAACGTGATATTGATAGCATGCCGTGTTATCAGGTACCAGTTTCTAAACTAACTTTATCACTAAATTCTACTCGAATGAAGCACTTCTAGTCAGATCTTCGGAACATTAGGATTTTCGCCTTGTTCACGGTATTTTTTATCGATTAATTAAGAGAAATTCTTGGCGTGTTTATGATAATTTTCATCTTCTTATTGGGATCTTTGTGATTCATCTGCAGCTGAATCCTATTTGTTACTTGATAAAGATTCGTGCAAATACGCCTGTTGTATGTATTTGACTCAACCTAGATCAGGCTGAAGTTAAAGTTGTAAGTTAGTTACAAGTTTAAGATGAAATTTCAGTTGCTTGCTATGGTACAGTGATATGGCATAGTTGGTTGATTTGTTTGTATGTTGGAATGAATAAATAGTTACTGCCGCCCTTATTGATTGAAGGATTGGTTATCGGTTGACATTACAATTTCATTCTGGAACATCGCCATTCTGTCTTATCTTGAACTTGAACATAAGATCAGTGTTTAACCACACATTGCAGCCATCTGGTTAGCCAAACTTTATATATTTTAATTGTCACCACCATCCATTTAATGTTATATACTGCTGAACCAAGATTTTTTACAGTAATGATTTACTTTTTATTGCATCACGTAACAATTTATTATTACATGGGACTTGTTATACAATCCAACATTTTGTGTTTGCAAAATGAAATAGTACTGTGGGCTCAGAAGTTCACAATTTTAAGGTATGTAAAATTCAGCCAACAACTTCAGTTAAAATTGTAAAATGTATAAGTACCTGGTGTTTAGAGTTACCTAACGTTAAGGCCTGGTATATCAATTCTTAGCTATCTATCTATTTAGTTTTGCCGTCTTGGCATACATAAACCCCTCTTTCTTGACTGAGTTAACAATATCGAATATAATATTTAAACATAATTGGAATTGTGCATGCACGATATTATTTGAGTCAAATGATAATAATAAGGGTGGGTTTTAATTACCCGATATTATATGTTCATTATTTACATGTTATTTCCTGCAGTAAAGATATTGATTATGAATGAGGTTTGTATTACTGTATGCAAATAAACAAGTTATTTCTCATTGGATAAAGATACAAAAAAGCTGTACTGTACTTTTATAGGCGCTTCGATTGACAAAATAAACTAAATCTCAAGATAGAAATAAACAAATGGCCTGTTACCTACTTAACAATGACAAACCTTCTAATAAATTACTGCACCCAGTGCTAAACGAGGAAGTTGGTTGATGGAAACCAATATGTTTCCAATTAAATATTAATGAATAATTTTGCTTGGCATGGAGAAAGTAATTCAAATAGGGAACGAAAATCAATGTAAATTGTTGGTTATTTTGCAAGAAGAAAAACCGTGACTGGTTTCGCTATTGTTGCAGCTCGTCTGACGGACGCATCTCTTTTTGCAAAACAACCAAGTTCTGTTATTATACACAAATCAAGGTGTATTCATAATGCAGAATGTTTAGCATGCACCCTCTATTCGAATATAAGCAACTAACTATCGATGACTGTTTCAAGTCTCCGTCATAATAGTGTAGATGGCATTGCCAGACAAAATTTTAACAGTTAGTTAAAAGACAAGATGGAAATGGAAATAAACAAATGACCTATTACCTACTTGTTTTGCAAAAAGAGATGCGTCTGTCTGACAAGCTGCAACAACAGCAAAAACGATCACGAATTTTTCTTTGCAAAATAACCAACAATTTACATTGATTTTTGTTCTTTATGCTCAAATTACTTTCCATGTGCCAGGCAAAATTATTCATTACTATTTAATTGGAAACGTATTGGTTTCTGTTGACCAACTTCATCGTTTAGCACTGGGTGCAGTATCTTCTTAGAAGGTCCGCCAGTGTTAAGCAGGTAACAGGTCATTTGTTTGAAACAGTCATCAATAGTTAGTTGCTTATATTCAAATATAGAGGACGCATGAGAAACATTCTGCATTATGAATACACCTTGATTTGTGTATCATTCCAGAATTTAGTTGGTTGTTTTGCAAAAACAGATGCATCTGTCTAACAAGGTGCAACAACAGCAAAACCGGTCATGAGTTTTTCTTTTTGCTAAATAACCAACAATTTACATTGATTTTCGTTCCCTATGCTCGAATTACTTTCTCTGTGCCAGGCAAAATTATTTATTAAATCTCAAGAGTTGGAGACAATGTTATCACATTGGTTCCTATAGGATAATCAAGCAAACACTCATTTTTGCCCCACCTGATGATGTTTTGAAAGTTTTCAACACTTCTGTTGATCATATAATTTGCAAATATGTTCTAATTTATTAAAAAGTTAAGTTAAAATTACCCACATTAATTCTTCCGTATTTTCATTATTAAAAATTTGGTGAAATATTTTCAGACAACACCATAAATAGTTAGTCCTACTGTAAGCCAATTCGGATCTGAAATAGTAATTTATGTCAAGTGTTAATGTAAATCACGAAAGGAAATTTAGAAACAAATACGAACTAACGATTCTCCAATTGTGTATTTTGATATTGTGATAAATTAGGTTTATATGATGAGCGCATTATGAGATTTTTAAAACTAAAGAGAATAGTTTATATTTTTCTTGTAAATATATATCTGAAAACCTTTCTCCACTTATGTAAATTTTTTTAATAAAAGAAAAGAAACTAAGTAAATAAAAATTAATTTGTCTATTATCTTTCTTTATTTACTTGGTATTGATTTTTGAAAGAAGTAAAATTGATATAAAAACAATTTCACTAGTTAATATTCTTTAGAATACTTTTGAACAAGTAGAAAAGTAACTAAGGTTTGAGATCAAATTATTTGTGCTTCGAGATAGTAAAGTGAAGGAATCTGTTTACAAAAATAGAAATCCTGGGTTATATAAAAAGCAGGTTATGCGAAATAACAATTTAGGTATTGAAAAAATTAGTTTTTGATGTAAAAATTGATACTCTTAAGACAAATGCTAATTACAACTCTCCGGAATTCTCTACAAGTTTTTTCTATAAGTATTTATACAAAAATCTACCATTGGAGGCAATGTTGAGAGTTTTTAATAATCTATAGGAACACTGTGGCACGATTTAAATAAAATTAAATAAAACCCTTAACCACAAAAAATATTTAAATTACTAGATACGTATTTCGACCACTATGTGGTCATCATCAGTAGGGAAAAAAAAAAAAAAAAAAAAAAAATTATACAGCTAATTTTTTTTTTTTTTCCCTACTGATGATGACCACATAGTGGTCGAAATACGTATCTAGTAATTTAAATATTTTTTGTGGTTAAGGGTTTTTATTTAATTTTATTTAGAGAGTTTTTAAGCCCAGCCACAAACTCCTAGTAAATTATTGGCAGTAAAAACTCAAATTTTGATATTTCTAATAAGTATAAATTTTTTTATTTAGATCTTAATGCAAACTAAATATTGATACCGTCACAATATCAAGTGCAAACCATGTCATGTTATAACATAATTAAAACCTTATTAAACCTATCTGTTTTGAAAGCCCTATTATTCATGCTCTTTATTATTTGTATTCATTTCTAATAATAATAAGTGGCTTTATTACAAGTTCTATCAATAATCGCAATAAACAAAGTCAGAACATGCTATCTAATTCCTATTCTTTTAGTTTTTAATTGGCTTCCCTATAACGTGATGTCTTAAAAGTCTATACCTACCTAATAATTCTAATATGAGATTCTCTTACATATAATGTGCTTCCGCAGACTTAGGATATAAACTATAACATATAACCAATAGGAATTTATGTACTAATACCAAAAATATATACTAATACCTATAAAATATGTACCCTTTCCAAAATCTATAGTTGCTTTCTCAGAATTACACCTCCTGTCACTGGATATATATCTGCTTCACAATAAATGTATTTGCCATATTTTGATTAACACAATTCCAAAAGTTATGCAAGTCATAACAAATCACAGACAATTATCAAAGTTATAAAAGATATATAGCATATTTTACTTAACATATGACATTTGTAAATGTTTTGATTATCTAATAGGAAACAGAAACACTAATGGTGATTTAAGGATTAGATATATTAAATATTAGTTAGTCGACTACTAAAGTATTAGCATTTCTGATAAACAAATTCATTACTTTAATCAACACTACTTAATAGGGCACGATCTACTATAAGTTAAACAAATTTTTAAAAACTCAATCTACTTTTACTGGCAGAGTAAAAACTTTCTTCTTCACGAGTTAACTTTAAAAAACCTTCATTTTTATAAAAAAGAAGGTGTGCTTGATCAACGTTTTTTAATAACACTATTGCAGTATCTGTAAACTATACACAAAGTCCAAAAATATGGAAAATGTCAACAATTTCTCAGCCTTTCTGTTAATTGATTTTCATAAAATCTGATACCTGTCCACTTGTAACATATCATTTTGACAAGACATAAATAGGTAGATTCCTCGGTTTACTACATTTAGTGTACTAATTGTTTGATTCTGTAATTAGTTCCTTAATATTAACTACTACCCAAGCATTTGCAGTATTATCCGATTAGGAGTCTAGTATTATTTATAATAACTAACTAATAGCGGCACATGCTTTATCGTATGGTTCTTTGAACTTTATTCAATTGACAAGTAACAAAAGATCATTCCGCTAGTACGTCAAATGGAAAGACATTTGCTCTCGGTTCCTGAACAAGAAGTGATGGGGTTAAAGGAGCATAGCGTGTAATATGCGAATCGTCATTCTATATTGGCATCTTTAGATGGGAAAATCCCGTGTAAGCTCTGCTTTCTCTGTTAACGGTAATCAGGTAAAGGTATTAGGTTAATTGTTCTAATTTAATTTTAATTACAGCATTTTTTACACAGAAAGTTTTAAGAAGATCAAGTGCCATGATGTCAGCTTCTCCTAGACGCATATGGCATCCAGATTTAAGTCGTTTCAGTTTATTGGTTGGTGGATGATGAGGAACAAATTCGGTTAGTCATTCATCTTCAAAGATTACTGAAAAGCAGCATAAACATTCAGTTTGCAGTTTCGAGAAATTTCTGTAGAAAGTTTGCTTGAATTCGAAATATATGGTTTTATTGTGTGGCTTGGGACCTTTCAACATCTGTTCAACCATGCATGGTAAGCAATTAGCTTTATTCCTGTCATCCGGCAGCCTGTTCGTTTTGAAGTTTGATAAAATCAGTATAACGTTTACATGAACAAGTCAACTTGGCAAACATTGGCTTATGCAATATGAATTTCCACTTAAGTATTAATGTTTACATTTAAAATAATACTTTTAATGTAAAACTGGTTTGCTTTGCATATGTTTAACTTAAAATATAAAATACTAGTAGTTGTATCAACAAGGTTGTAAACCCCAATATACACATCTGATATAAAAGTACCTCGTATTTATGTTGTATAAAAAGTTACTGTATTTAGTAAGGACACTATACTCAACTATAATTAAATTTGCTGCAGCTTTTTCCAAACATTTGTTTTGACTTGTATATTTTGTAAATAAAATTATTAATCATTAAAAAGAATACAGATGTATTAAACGAATAATTTGAACTAAATTTACTATTTTATTGACAAATGCGTCCAAAAGTAAGGAACTTATTACACTTCTTTGATCAATATTGCTAAATGGGGAGAGATTAATGGTGACCTATTGGTAATCATGTACAGTGGTTCCCATCAAGTTTGGTCAGTAATACTACTTTGTTTTTATATTACTAAGAGTCAAAACGACAAGCTCTTCCATAGTCTTGACTTACAATAATGCTCAAATAGCTACAATAGTGTGGTTTGATAATAGATATATTTCATTACAGGAAATTTGGTGTACAAAAAAATTCTGAGCTTTAGACATACAACTGAAACCACAATTTAAAATTTATTAGTTTCCCGCTCTTTTACGGTTTTACAACGTTGACATTTGGTCTTTGAAAATACCATGTGGTTTGACGTTTGATGCACATAAACTGCAAAATCAGCAGTGTTCACGATGGCAATAACAAAAGAGCATATTCGATTTTCCATCCACTTCGCGTTTCATCTGAAGAAAAATGCCGCCGAAGCCACTGAAATAATTTGTGCTGCATATGGAGAGAAGGCTGTAAGTCATGCTACGTGTAAAAGGTGGAATCAAAAATTTTGCCAAGGAGATTTCAGTCTTGAGGATGAACCGCATGCTGGACGCCCCCAAAAGATTGAAACGGACAAACTGCAAGCATTGTGGGATATAAACTCTGCACAAACTGAAAAAGGGCTTGCACAGCAGCTTGGCATTATGCAGTAATCCATTTCCACACGTTTACATGCAATGGGAAAAGTTCAGAAGGAAAACAGATGGGTTTCGCATGCATTGTCCGAAGACAACAAAAATCGACGGCGTGACACCGCATTCACTTTGCTTTCAAGGTTCCGGAAAAAGGATTTTCTGCAACAAATCATTACAGGCTATGAAAAGTGGGTACTTTATATTAACCCGAAGCGTAAAAAATCATGGGCTGGCCCTGGTCAACCATCGACATCGGCTCCAAAGCCCAATATCCACAGCAAGAAAGTTTTTCTTTGCATATGGTGGGACTGGAAAGGTGTATTGTATTATGAGTTGTTACAGCCGGCTGAAACGATTACGGCAGACCGCTATCAGCAACAATTGACCAATTTGAGCGATGCGTTTGAAGAAAAGAGGCCATTTACTGGAAAAGGACGTCGTAAAGTGATACTGCTTCATGACAATGCCCGGCCACATGTTGCAAAAGTGACTCAGGACCATATCTTTGCGTTAGGCTGGGAACTTTTCCCGCATGCGGCGTATAGCCCAGACATGGCGCCTTCCGATTATTACCTATTCCGGTCGCTGCAGCATCACTTGGCTGATACACACTTTGTGACACTTGGAGAGTTACGAAACTGCATTGATGACTTTATCGGCTCGAAGCCAGTGAGTTTCTATCATCAGGGAATTCGCAAGCTGCCCGAAAGACGGCAAAAGGTCATCGATGCAAACGGGGAATATTTCGTTGATTAATATCTTTTTGTTTGTTTTTAAATAAATATTGAATTTTGCAAAAAAAAGCTCAGAACTCTTTTGTACACCTAATATGTTGTTTCTTTTGCAATAACAAGGTAGTTAGAACACGCCTCTTATGTGCTTTCTTTGCTCTAACTATAGTTTTATTTCAAGTGCTGTGCACGCCCATTGGATAACTGTGTTTACATAGTGAATGCAAATTCCTCTCTGAGAGATTCCAAGCTTTTCCTTAGAGTATATCTTGTTTTTTAAAGGCCTAGAACTTGGTGGCATCATGTTTAGTGTTCTTCTAATTTTAGTTTCTATACAGTGTCGTATAAAGTATAGCTTTTAAAGACCCATGACCATCTCTCATTGCCCTACCCAGGAATAGACCCTACCTACGTCAGAAGACTGTCTTTCCTTTAACAACGTTTATTAGGAAAGGGATTTTGTAGTTAGTCACCCACCCACTTCAGGGTGAGATTGCAAATAACGTTTCATATTAAACACTAAATGTAATTCAAGAAAAAGCAAAAATTTTTAATTTAAAGAGTAACTGACTTCAACATTTGTTTAGAACAAACGAGTAAGTAAATATAAAACTATCCACCAGTCACGATGAAAAAAACTTCATACAACTTTTGTTTTAGCTTAGAAACCAGTAACCGTAAACAGACTAATGTACAAACTATTGTTTGTATCTTGCTGTTTCGGTAAACTGTATCATCTTCAATTTATGAAGAAGAAAACTGAAAAACAAAAATTATAAATATCACTGAATAGTATAAAATGAAATTTAAACAAGTGCTTTAAAAATCTGAAAAAATAACTTTTGCTATAATGCGTGCAAATGAAAACTCACATTTTCCTATTTTTATGAAAATGCTTCAAGAGCACTTCTTTGGTTATAATTTTAGTTTTTGAGCTACAGAAGAAAAACATCTAGAAGTTCTGTGTGTTCTATATGAATAGAACACATTTTTACCTAGAATTAGCATAGCAATTCCAGTTTTAAACATTCCATGCTTCATATTAAGCCATTTTTAAAACGTACTTCCCTTATTACACATTCGATTTTCCAATGATCCACGCAAAGGGACTACATTGGCTAAGAAGCGAGTTTTCTTTTACATAGGAATTTTGAATTTTGCCAAACCCTTGCTGTTTCAAGTAAGGTAGGGACGTTTAGCATGAGTGACAACATGCACACGGGCCTTACATGTTATTTCTCATCCAAACGGGGTGCATTTTTGTGAAAAATGCTGAGCTAACGGTGTTGGGATTCGAACTCTGGACCTAGGGTTTAGTAGTCACATGCATACCAACTAAGCCACGAAGCCGCTGTTACTTATTACACTACATCTGATTTTTTCCAATGCTCCACCGGAAGGTACTACATTGACCAGGAAGTAAGTTTCTTTACCTGAAAATTTTTTATTTTGCTGAACCCTTGCTGTTCCAGTTAGGTAGAGATCTTTAACATGTGTGACAACATTCACACATGGGTATTACATTTTACCTCTCATCGGAGCAAGGGCGTGTTTTTGTAAAAATGCTCATCTAACATTTTTCAAGCGAGCCATGTCGTAATTCGAACCTGGAATCTTGGGTTTAGTAGTCATGTGCATACCAACTAAACCACAGAGCTGCCTCTCACTCATTATAACAGAATCACAGGCTTATAAAATGTTGGTTCGTTAATTGTATGGTGTATTTTTAGTCATTTAAATTCTTTGGCACTGTTTTTGACATTATAAAATTACCCACAAAAGGCACAAAATGAAATTTCTGCAAATTATTAAATCCTTATAGTCCAAAAACTGAATTGTATATAGAGATATAAATGAATGCTTCTTAAAATTCAATGTTCTTATTGGCCTCAAAGTCGGTGTTTAGTTTTCTCTTATGATCAAAACAGGATGGACAGAAAATTGTAAAGAGCTGCATAATTGTTCTGCTAAACTTTTATCAACATTATATATTATATCCACCACCATTGTAAAAGCCGTGAAAATCCACTATCGAGTTAGATTTTTTGTCTATACCTTTTTCCTCCGGAAAGACATTTAAATTTCAGTAAAAATGAAATAAAAGATATAAAATAAAATTAAATTGACGCCCATGCTGATGCTATTTAATAAAATGGGTAAGAAATTAAAATGACAAAAAGGAAAAAAAAGGATTTTTGAGAATTACTTTCAGAATATTGTTTTTCAGGAACAACATTTAGGCAACGCGGTACCCGTAATTGAAGATAACCTTTTAATGCATGGTCAATAGTGACTCGTTTCTATGGAGATCGTTAAATCAATACAGGGTGGCACTAGTTTTGTCATTAATTTAAAGGGAACGTAGAGACCAATAAGACAAACAAAAATTGTTAATCAACCAGTGGTCTAAAATAAATGGTTAAGTTACAAACAGACTCACAGAAAAATTATCCAAACTGTTGTAGAAACACTGCAACGTTTGCTAGATCACGAATCACATATATAATAACATCTTTCTTTAGAGTTGACCAACAAAGTTGTGACATTCTGAAGACATAAATTAGTGAATACGGTGTATTTTAGCTGTAAAAGAAAACAACCCCATGCGTTTTAGCTGCTACTAAAATAAGTTTAAAATTCTTTTAAAACATTCTGATGTTCTGATGGTAATCACAAGAAATTTGGGCGACTATATTGGGTTTCTAACCCCATATCCAGAAGTTTTTTGCAATTCAACTTTATGCATACACAATAACCCACTTTAAGTTTATTGTACTTTTTCACCGAAGCAGTTTGCAACCAGAACGTGCTAAATGTTCCAGGTTTTACATAATTAAAGATATTTTGTGTAGTTTTATGAATTGCATGAAGGCGTTGGTAATTTTGAACACTTGTTGTGAAATCAATTCATGTGCATGATGTGATTCGGGATAACACTAGTGTAGGTAAATTATTTCTTATAAACATGTAACCTAACAGCATGCCTAAAAATTTTACTTCAGTTGACCTAGGTTGGGCATTTAAAAATGGGTCCTAGGGTAAAATGCCTTATAGGATTTTGTTTAGCCAATCAATATTTATCAACTCCTTAATTTAACGACATAAATCTTATGTCACCCTGTATAATAATCACATCTAATAAAGCTTTTAATACATCATAATAAATTTTCAATGTTTTTGGTGGCAAAAAAATAAGAAATTTAAGATAAAAAGGGTTTGAATTTTTATTGAATGTGATTATTTTAGTTTATTTTAAGTTCACCCTGGGAACTACCCAGAAATGCATTATATCAAAACCCTTATACATCTATCGAGACAACACAATGTGATTTTTCTCAGCATTAGCATTGCTATAGCTCAAGTGCAATTTTTGAACAAAGGAATATTTCACTGACCAATTTCAAAGCAGAGTAACCTACGGCAATAAGTAACGATACACTTTATTTAAGCACGTTGGCTCATTTGTACATTAGTTTGAACAACACTAACAAAAAATTTTATTTATTGGTATTGTCTGGAATTTACTCAACCTAAATGGTATGAACAATGAATCATAACCCTTGTATGGTAAAAATTAAAAACAATTTCAAGAGAACACAAGTTTGCTTTCTTTACTTCTATCCAGATTATTGTTAGGTAGATTATTTTATCTTTGCGAATAGAATCATTAAATGAATGCATTCTACGATTATTAACCCCAAATAAAAGGAATATTTATTTCTAGATATTCTGTATGACAGGTACTAAATACCATACATTAAATAAATATAAAAAATATACTCACATGAGAAGATAATGTTCCTTTCGCTATCACTTAGTCCCTTTATTTCGCATTTGAGAATGTCCAAAAATCTGAAATTTCTCTATCTTTTCGAATGGTGGTTCAGGACATCATACGTATTTTCAATTTTCTATCCATTCTGAAATATATAATATATAATAAATTACAAAAGGATCTAACTGCTTACCTTGAATTTCTTTCAATGTACTTTTTTTTTTAACCTAAATCGTAAGAATCTCCAAAACTACAATAAACAGTAACTAAATGTGATGCAACCACTAAGCGCAAAATGAAAGAGAATGACAAAAGAGTGTCATAGTATCGTCCATCCTTCTCTGTTTCATTGGATTATAACATTGAAATGTTCCGTTAACTTGACTACATTGAAAGTGCGGTGTTGCTGTTTGCAACTACACGAGATCAGGATATCAGATAATTCCAATACTTTCTATTCCCATAAAACCAGTTTAATGGATTACCGCTATACAGTATAAATATATTGCTGTTTTCTATTTACAACTTAGTTTAGGTTAAGAAAGAAAAAAATTTAGTATAGTATACTATTTTGCAAAAGTTCTAATAAATAACCATTGAATATCCGTGAAATAGGGTATATATTTAGAAAACAATAGAAGTGTAACCAAGTTGTATCTAAGATGTGAGAATTTCCAAGAAATATGTAGACTAGTTCAGTATAGAAATCAATGGAAGTACGCATCCGACCAGTTCCAAGACATAAAACCTAATGATGTTAAAAATAATAATTGCACTTAAACCTGATGATTATTATAAACAACTACAGGTATTGGTTTTGCAATATTCTCAAATAGTGTTGATTGTGCAAAAGAATTTATTGGAAAACTATTAATTCAGCAAATGTTTAAGTGTTGGGGGTCTTGGTAGCCGCAGGTTGCTTAACCCCCTACACATACCACTGAATATCGGTGAAATAGGGTGCATATTTAGAAAACAATAAAAGGGGAACCGAGCTGTATCTAGGCTGTGGGAATTTCAGGATAATGTGTAGACTAGCTCAGAATAGAAATCAATGGAGGTACGCTTCCAACCAATTCTAAGACGGAAAACTTAATGACAATAAAAAAATAATTGCACTTAACCTGATGATTATCATAAACAACTACAGGTGTTGGTTTTGCAATATTCTCAACTAGTGCTGATTGTGGTAAAGGATTTATTGGAAAACTATTAATTCGGCAAATGTTTAAGTGTTGATGGTTAGTAACCGCAGGTTGCTTAACCCCGTTTATATACCGCCGAATATTTGTGAAATAGTGTATATATTTAGAAAACAATAAAAGAGAACCGAGCTGTATCTAACAAGAGAAGCAGGGGCTATCTTTAAAGCTAAGAAACATAAAACAAGGAAAAAAATTGTTGAAAGAATATGTGTGGAGCACAGCATTGGATGGTTATGAAATAGGGACAGTAGGAAAAGCAGACAGAAAAAAGGTAGAAGCCTTTTGGAATGTGGTGCTTCATATGTATGATGATGATAGCATGGACAGACAAGGTCAATAAAGAGGATTTAGAAATAGTCGGGGAACAAAAGATATCTGTTGGAAAACAAAAAAAAAATAGAAGAAATAGAAGAACAAGACACATTCTAAGATGTTTGGGGAATATTATGAGATATATTACAAGCAGAGATACGAAAAAAGAAAGGTAAAAGTAGACCTAATTCAGACTATTGCACACAAATAGTGAAAGATATAGGCTTTGTGAATTTCACAGAAAAGTGTAGGTTAGCTCTGAAAAAGAAACTACGGAGGTACGTGTTGAACCAGTTCCAGGACTGAAGACCTAATGATGATGATAATAAATAATAAACAAGAACTTTGTATCAACAAACATACCAAACGTTCTTTAACAACTGACAACTTTCAAGATTAGCAATTCATCATGATGTAACTTAGGCAGTTCTATTGATACCTTCTTAAGGATAACGGGACAGAAATAACTTTCAATGTAATAAATACAGCATTCCGATATCCTACATTAGGTAAGATTATGCTAGTTTTATTGAAAATAATAAGCAGCATATATGTGTAATTCTAATAAAGTAGTGAAGGTTGACTATTTACTGCACATAGGGGATGTAAATCATATTAAAATATCTAACGATAATTTAATACATAAAAAGTTAAGTTTATTATATAAAATAACTCAAGTATTTACATTTGTAAGTGTCCAGTGTTTGACATGTAACTTTCTATTTTTCAATTACTAAATTAATTTCAAATGATCACTTAGGCTTTGCATAAAAGTTTAAGTATTAAATATATATATATATATATATATATATATATATATATATTGATGTGGTAAAGAGCCAGATAGAGGTTATCAAGCACCATATCCTGTACATAAAATACTCCAGAACCTGAGAAAATCAAAAAAATTTTCTAATACTCTAAATAGTTCTTTTTAGTGTAGAAATACTCTGTATATTATTCCCGTATCTTTAAATAGTACATAAGTAAAGAACATGAAAATCCTCTTAATTAAAAAGTAGTAATAAAACGCAAATATCCATGATTCTCAAAACATTATATAAAAACACGTTATAAAAAGAATTGAGCATATTATATAGGTTAAAAACTCTATATTTCTAAAATCCTACACTAAATACCATTTAAAACAAGTACTCCCTTAAAGCATTTCCACTTCATTACGTGAATTTTTAATGCCAAACGTGAAACACTGTAATTGAAATCGAATTCTTCTAGACTTTTCGAGTTCATTCACAAGTAGCAAAGACAACCAATAAAATCCTTAAAGCAAGTTGAACAACAAGCGTGACAGGCAATTCGAACAAAGAATATAAATGGAAGTTACAATTAGCGAGACGGTAAGCGGTTTTACGACCCATAAATCAAATAAGGTAACCCGATAAAGCTCTCGAATAGGTATTTTACATTCCTTCTTTAAACTACACCAATTAATTATTTTTACGACTTAATACATCAAAACTGAGAGCCAATTTAGCTAACGTGATATATCAATTAACAACATTTTTGACAAAATTACGTCAGCTGTATGAATCAGCTCAACCAGAAAATTATTGAGTGCTCCAGAGTTTATGATATAAAAACCTTGTAATTGTATAAACTAGAAAATATTCAAAAAATCAGTTACCAATTGTCTGTTTGTCGGTCTTTTACCGATTCTCTTTATTATGGTCAATTACAAACTATCTTTATGTCAAGGAATAAAGCCAAGTTCCCATTAGTGGTACTAGATATTTAAAATATTTATGAAGAACATTATATTTTAAAGTTTGAAGTTTAACAATCGAAGTCCAAAGTAATTTTTATTAAAACTTGAACAACTCAGATTGACAGTAAATTAAGTCGTATACAATAAAATTAATTATAAATGGAAGAATGCAACATGGATTTTCAAGTACATTTATTGGTCAACTACTAAGAATGGAATGACATGTATGTGGAAATTTAATTAACAAATATGAACAAGGACGAATTGATAAATCCCAAGATGCTTTAATGGCAAACGCAAGTATATCATTGTTTTGAAATATTTTGCTTGCTTTATTTATTTTAAGTAGGTTAGATTGCATAAGAGTTTGGCATATAGATGTTTTCTAGTAGATGGACAATTTCAGATTTTTGACGTCGAATTCCGATTTAATTTGACCATTACAAAAAATTGTAGATCTGATCAGCTACGCCTATTTTACAGAGGTAAGAAAAATTATTAAAATTATCCATAAATATTTCTAAGAATTTGTACATAGCGTGACTTCTATAAGGAAAGGTTTGGGAATATTAATTACAAAAAGAAATTAAATAAACTCTTTATTTGTATCTAGTAGTTATGAAACGTTTTTAGACTTAAGGTGTACTCTTCATTTGTAGATTTTAATGATTGTATGTAAGTAATTCTTTTGCATAATGTGTGTTGAAGAAACAATGTTTGTGGATGTAACAATAATTACTATTTAAAGGATTGTTTGTCGATGAATATTTGATGTTATAAGTTTGATATTGGATTTTTGTTGTTTCATTTAATCTGAACTAGCAAGACAATACGGGCATTATCAGGCAAGAATTCATACCAGTTTTATTGACTAGAGAAGTTGATGGTAGTAATTCCTGAGATTGTCAATCGTAACCAAAAAACAATTATCATAAAATAATCATTTATTATGACATCTACGTTTCGACTTTTATAATGTCTTTATCAAGATCTACAAATTGTAAGTGAAAACACAGAGGTTCACACACAATTTTAAACTGATGCATGGATTGCTTTAACATAAAGGAGTAGACTCAACAAATAATGATAACTTATGTGAACAAAATTAAGACTAAAAACAGCAACACGAACGAACTAATATGTAGCAGGTAAAGAAACCCCAACAGTGAAGTAGTTTTATAACAGAGTTAACAAATATCCCAGGTAATAAATAGCAAATAGAAAACCTAAGACAACTATTGCAAAGACATGAAGTGATACAAATCCTAGATGTAGATGTATTACAAATCATAAAAACATTGTAAAGTAAATTCAAAGACCGTTTAATTATATAACCTAAGATACACAATTGGATCACATTGAAACTATAAAGTAAAACATAAGTAGTAAATAAATTATGAATGTCATGTTTGTTATTACAGTTGACCTGACGTTCAATATGGTAAAACTATAGAAAAGTCTCTGTTTGTAACAATTCTCTTGTTCTAAAATTTTAACCTCATCGAAAGTAGAAGAGTGGTAAGTTAGGTTGACATGAGGATAAAGCGCAACAAGACTTACCAACTTTGGCATCATTACGATGTTGGATAAGGCAATTATACAGTCATTGTTGGGTTAGACCCACATACTAGCTGCTACAACTACAAGTAATCCTATAAACAACATTACTGACTAAAGATTTTGGAGTTTTGTCTTTAAGAGAAGAGAACAATTTTTAAATAGATTTTTGATGATGCAAGCAATAGAAGTACCAGGTAATTTAAAATTTTTTGTAGGATATGGAGTAAGGCGTTGAATATACGTAAGTATTTTAAACATGAGGGCATTCTGTCTGTCCTGGCCTAGACAATAAAAAATACCATTAACGCACTTCAAAATTAATTGTTTAGGAAAGCCATTATTAAGTAGTGCGGCAGTTAGATCCATATAATTCTTATTTTTAAATTGAGGTTCACATAACGAATCAACTCTGTGTTTTAGTGCCAGTATGGAGTTAACCTTGTATTTAAAGGAACGGTCAAAAAATTATTGATGTATCTACCAGAATAAGTAGGTTTCCTATAACAGTCAAATATTAACCGCTTATCATCATTTCTGATGACAAGGGTGTCAAGAAACGAAATCATTCTATTAACTTCTAACTCAACAGTGAGTTAAAATTATTCAATACCACCAATTCCTCATCAACTTTTCATTCCAGAATAGAACAAAGAATGTCGTCAACAAACTTGAGTAAAAAAAAAATGAAAAGACAAATACATCCAACAAATGATCAATAACCAACTGTGCAATAACAGGAGATAAAGGCGGCCCCATCAGAGTACCAAAAATTTGAAGGTAGTATTTGCCCCGAAAAATAAAGTAAGTATTTTTAAAAACAAGATTTAATATAGCCAAAAACATTTTTTTAATGATTTTACAATTCTGAAAAATAATATTCCATTTCAATTCAACGATGTGAATAACCAACTCTAAAGAAATGTTGGTGGAAAGTGAAGTCACATATAAAGAGATAAGTATGTGGTGGGGCAGTAACTGGAAGTTTCTATATGAGTGAATAAGCTGAAAACTATCAACGGTATTGTAACCTACTAAAGGAAAGGACGGTTATAAAATTTCAGATTAAAAGGACATATATTATAGGTTGGTATTCATCGACAATATAATAGGATGAAGCAGAACATTAGGTTTGTGAATCTTGGGTAACCCATAATACTTGCCCGGAAGTAAATTATTGCAAATTAGATACTTCTTTTCTTCAGTAGTGATCATGTCACAGGCATGTAACAATTTGGTATGTTCATCGTCTATCTTTTTAATTGTGAAAGTAGGATCCCTATTTAGCGTACTATAGGTGATTTCATCAGATAACAAATCAAATGAATTATTGTAAATAATCCTGATAGTCCAGTAGTCCAATAACACAGTAACAGAACCCTTGTCAGCTTTTGTCACGTAAACGTTAAGGTGATCTTTCAAAACCTATTGACCTTGCAATACAGGTGTTCCTTGTTAGCAGTATTGTAGTTGAAGATAGTTTGAACAAAATTAGTGATAGCATTCACCCTGGCATGAAGTAAATACCTATATTGATTAGTTATTTCATATGGTTGTCTAATATGGACTCCACACTACCCAATAGTTTTCCTATGTGCAAATCATGCTGTTGAACTTGTATATTAAACTTGGATCCCATCGATAAAAAATTCTTAATGTCTATATATATATATATATATATATATATATATATATATATACAGGGTGAGTTTTTAGTGTGGCAACGGTCCATAACTCCGTTATTATAAAAGCTACGTAAACCAAATTTGGAGGCATATTAGGCATGCCTAAAGTGCACATTTTAAAAATATTTGGAAGCATACAAGGTGTTTCATAATTCCAGGGCATATTAAACTTATATTTTTTTAAATGGAACACCTTATATATTATTACATTTTTGGAAAGCCCATAGAAAGAGCTTTAATTTGATATCAAATTGTATCTGTCTATTCCTTTTAGTTTTTGAGATATTCAACTGTTTTTAGAAAAAATGACCCCGATTAGATACATTGCCACTGCACTAATACACAACTTATGTTAATTTTCAAAATGCAGAAAATTTTACCACATACCATAGTATATTTGTAATTATCACTTTTTTGAAATTTCTTCACAGTATACAGGGTGTGTCAGGTTTCGCAAAATGCAATTTTTAAAATTTTTTTTAAATGGCACCCTACCAATTTTATTGCTACAATGGATAGATCATTAAGTGTCCTTTCATTTTTGTTAAGCATTCCCTATACCTAAATCCATTACTTTCTGAGATATTTTTGATTTTCTTCAAATTTTATGAATGTTTTTAATTTACATAACTAAAAATAACTTACTATTGGAGAATATTATAAAACAATTAGACATTTTGATTAACAATCAACTACAGTTATCCAATAACAATTTTCACTAAAGATATAACAACCTACAATAATAGGCTATCAACAGAATTCTGCCAGATCAACAATATGTATTTTATAGAAAATGTTCAAGCAGGAAATCTGGCAGGCTTTGAAAAAATAACTATTACATGTAAAGTGTCATTTAGGTTTATTAATTGTAGTGTGTTGTCATTTAACACATTATCAGTTCTGTTTTAAATGTAACCTTTGAAGGAGTTTTCAAAATGAATTTTACAGTGGAAGAACAAATAAATATGATTTGGGTATTGGGAGCAAGTTTAAAAAATTTCCTACTTGCATCAAGAATATACCAAGAGAGATATCCTGTTAAATGACAACACACTACAATTAATAAACCTAAATGACACTTTACATGTAATAGTTATTTTTTCAAAGCCTGCCAGATTTCCTGCTTGAACATTTTCTATAAAATACATATTGTTGATCTGGCAGAATTCTGTTGATAGCCTATTATTGTAGGTTGTTATATCTTTAGTGAAAATTGTTATTGGATAACTGTAGTTGATTGTTAATCAAAATGTATTAATTGTTTTATAATATTCTTCAATAGTAAGTTATTTTTAGTTATGTAAATTAAAAATATTCATAAAATTTGAAAAAAATCAAAAATATCTCAGAAAGTAATGGATTTAGGTATAGGGAATGCGTAACAAAAATGAAAGGACACTTAATGAACTATCCATTGTAGCAATAAAATTGGTAGGGTGCCATTTAAAAAATTTTAAAATTGCATTTTGAAACCTGACACACCCTGTATACTGTGAATAAATTTCAAAAAAGTAATATTTACAAATATACTATGGTATATGGTAAAATTTTCTGCATTTTGAAAATTAACATAAGATGTGTATTAGTGCAGTGGCAATGTATCTAATCGGGGTCATTTTTTCTAAAAACAGTTGAATATCTCAAAAACTAAAAGGAATAGACAGATACAATTTGATATCAAATTAAAGCTCTTTTTATGGGCTTTTCAAAAATGTAATAATATATAGGGTGTTCCATTTAAAAAAATATAGGTTTAATATGCCTTGGAATTATGAAACACCCTGTATGCTTCCAAATATTTTTAAAATGTGCACTTTAGGCATGCCTAATATGCCTCCAAATTTGGTTTAGATAGCTTTTATAATAACGGAGTTATCGACCGTTGCCACACTAAAAACTCACCCTGTATATATATATATATATATATATAATGTTATGATAATAGGGTCATTTAAGGGTATATAGGATCACTAGGATAGTGCACTTTATGTAAACATCATGAGAATCCAGAAAACTACACATTTTACAATAAAAATACGAAATTTGACGATTTGGCGAGAAAGCAAATGTCAACGCCCTGTATATAAACTATAATTATAATTAGACTCAAAGAAAAAAAGAGTATTTCAAAAGATCCAATTAAATAAACAACTTTACAAGTCATAAAACGAAGTGGACAAAAGCTGCAACACAATACGCGTGAGTAGTGCATCATTATTTCACAAGGAAGTTTAAACAAGCAAGTTTGTAAATGCGTAAAACAAAAAAACGCATATAATTTCGTACATCAATAAATATAAAGCTACGTGATCAAGAAGGTATAAAATCCAACACCTTGATAGATAGGAAATAATACCAGCATAGTGATAAAGCAAAGTTCATCAAATTTACTACACATACAAGACCTACGTGATTTGAAAGACCATGAAAGATTTGAAAATCCAACGAATCTATACAAATAACTTGAAATCCTACGTGCAGGGACAAGCGTCTCGACTTTGTTGTAAATGTAAAATTCGTAGAAATACCCAAGCCTGTATGTGAAGATAAAGGTACAAGGCGGTAATATTTGGACTATGCGCTTGACTGACCAATTGTAAACAGATAGGCGTTCTCTTTAAATACAAGAGGATTTTGTAAACAAATGTTTGAATTAAATGAAGGCATGGTTCACATCACCTAAAAGAAGATATTTACGTAGAAGAAGTCAAGTGATTTTATAATTAATAAATTTTAATGTGGTGATAGTGCATAATTATTAAAAAGTTCGTCGTTTAATCCTCAAAAACGTAAGTAATAAAAGGTTGCTTTTAATAGATTTTAAGATTTATATTAACAAAAGAACTCCAAATAGTTCCTGGATCCTACCTGGATGTCAAAACAAACTCTGGATCAACCAGGAGAAGTGAAACCAGAATATCAAAACAGTCTCAGGACCTACCTGAAAAAATTATATAAGAATATCCAAACAGTATCTAAACAATTTTTGGATACAACTCGGAGAGGTTAAATAAGTATATCTGGATCCAATCTGGAGTATTTAAATGGGTAAGCTGAAGCTGAAACAACGAATAGTTGGAGCAGAAACTGGTTTGAATTAGAGGAACGAGACACGCTGAAAAAGCGACAACAGGTTAGCCATTCTAAATATTTTTATTGCATTTTATTTCTAAATATTTTTAAACATTGCATTCATGAAAATTTTATGTGAGGGTCATCAAAAATCGTTTTAACACACGTTATAATTTCCATAAAGAATTAAGGAAGACTGGTGAACGTTCATAAGGCTCCACGTAATAAAGGTGATTTTTGCTGGCGTTTTGTTCATTTAAAGGGAATTATAATTATTGAGAGAAATTAATTCAATTATTTAAAAAAGGTTCTATTTAAAGACATTATAAACGCTTTGTAAATATTGAGAATATTATAGTAATAGTGATTAATTGTGTTTTGCTTAAAAGGCATACAAAGTCGAGGTAAAAGGAAAAATTAAAAATTCTTTGTTGTCGTATTGTCGCAAGCTCCGTGCGTGGCTAAAACTGAGCTAGCCGAGGTATTAAAAATTAAAATTAAAAATTGAAATTAAAATTGATAGAACGAAAATTTTTAACCTTTTTATTTCACAAAAAAGGGGCACCGGGTTATTGCAACGATATCACATCAATATATATATATATATATATATATATATATATATATATGTATAAAGATTCATCTGTAAAAACTCTCTTATGAAAATCAAAAGAGTAAACTTGCTTATACAAATCAGACTAATATAGTCATTAACAAAGCAATAATTTGATTGTTTTATAAAGGAAATAAATATCTATTGACTAGTTTTGGTCTCTTGGACTTCATCAGAATAAAGTAGCTTATAACCCTTATGTAAGAACCAAAACTATTACCAATAATAAACTCGAAAAAACCATTGTATAATGGATATAAACTACTCCATTCTGATGAGATCCAAGAGACCGAAACTAGTCAAAACATGTTTATTCCCTTTATAAAACAATCAAGTTAGTGTTTTGTTGATGGCTATGCAAATATCAGTCTGATTTGTGGAGGTAAATTCACTCTTTTGATTTTCATAAGAGGATTTTTACAGAGACATCTTATTTTATATAGAATTAATAACTTGCAAAATGCAAATATCAGTTTTCAATAATACTACGGTTTTGCCCTATCAAGACAATAAAAAAAGATGTCGCCACGGACCAATGTGTTATTATTTGCAAAATATTTTTGTGTGTAACATTACTTAAAATCCCAAAGGCAAAACATATTCGTATAGCCATCTATCAAATTACGAGTTAATTTCGAATTAACTTTTGTATATTCACTGGCCTCGTGTTGGTATCATTTTAGATTTCTATTTTAAATAAATCTTTATATGTCGACCTCCACTTTATCAAGCTTTGAAAGTACTTTTGTTTTAATCAATTAAAACATCAGGTGACCTAGCACTAAATTCAATATATTATATATTGGAGCAATAAATATGTCGTCGGTGCGCTCCATAAAATAGCGATTCAGTAACTATCTATGAGCGACTGACTTATCTTGAGCGAATGTTCCTCATTATTTACCAGCTTTACATAACAAAAATCTAAATATGTCATTTTTCTCAAATGTTTCGATTACATTCTACAAAGTCTGGCTCATCTCATACTGTAATAATCACTGTAATTTCTTGTATTCTTATCTTTAATTGCCTGTCAGTTTAAGATTTATTGCAATCATAAATATTTTACTATCTCATATTAATGAATGGAGCTAATAGCTGGCGCTTGTCTCTCCCTATTATAATTTTACGACCTTGTGTTATAATTTATAGCCATTAAAACGTGTTCTCTATCTAGTTGATAGTTTTACCAGTGTTATCGCTTTCCACAAACTTACTTAATCGATGTGTATTCATTCATGTTAGTCGTTAGCGTAAAGATAATAGATGCTCGATAGAGCCCAAAAAGTCGCTTCTTTGAAAGAAAAATACTTCGCATTAGATACTTCGACGTCGTCTTTTGCCAAAAGGTACTTATTGCTATTTTTGTAGCGCTGGTGTTGTTTCCTCGACGACTCATTGCTGCTTTTTTTCGGCACTCTGACATTAAGTGATCTCGAGCACCGCAATATCTACACGTATAATTTTTGAAACGACACTGTTGAGAATTATGATTATTAAATCCACATACAGCGCAATCTTTTGTTCCCGCCAATGTGAACTGCCATGTCGACAACCCTGCTTGTTGATATCTCGAGTTGGTAAACGCATGCTGATACGTGATAGCTTCTTCAGTGTGTTTATATTCACCAAATATTTTATACAGCTCCTCATTATCTGTATTTTTAATTTTTACTTAGCGTAACACTTTATTTATTTTACTCTTTACTGTTCCACTGAAAAATCAAGAATACTCTCTAAATAAGTCCACTGTTATTTATAATTTTTAATTCAATTTAAGGAGCATTTGCTCCAGGAATTTTTGTTCCACACTTTGTGCTAAACTTGTAAAACGGGCACATACACTGTGTACCAATCATTGGGCTGCATTAAAAAAAAAAATTGATGTGATTCGTCAAATGCTCTGATTCTCTTCAATTCGACCTCGTTATCATATATATAATCCACTAACGTTTATTAGTAACAGAATGTCAAATATCCATAGATTGCTTGATCAAAAAAATCCAATTTGATAAAATTATTTGAATATTTGCTTATAAGGCCAAAACTAATAAAGTTAGGTATAGGGACAGTATACATATAAAAATAGTTAATTTCAGCAGCTATCTGAATTGTAAATAATATACAGGGTGTTCTATTTAAAAATCCGAACATTTAATAATTTTTTTAATTAAGTAAGGAACAATTGCGCCTGGATCACCCTGTATGTTTACTGGAGGATTTGGTTACAGAATGTGGTGCCCTTGGGCCTTAACTAACCCCAACGTAAGCTAGAGTTTCATGGAGTTTAGAAGCATAGGTTTATCAACATTTAATTGAAGTCACGTTTCCCTAATAAAAAAACAGAAATTAATGAAAATCTCGAAAACTATGACATATACGTATACGACAGTATTAAGAAAAATTAATCAAAAATAAACAAGAAATCGAAAACTGGCATTAGGTATAGGGTATTACATTTAAAATAACAAAGTTACTACTATTTTATTAGAATTGGCAACACTGAATAGTAGAAAATATTTTAAATCGAGAGAGCATGTTCGCTTACATAAGTGACCAAAAATTCAAACCGCTATGTTAAATACTTCCCCGTAAACGTCTAATATACCATCCACCGTGAATCACCCTGTTATATATATATATATATATATATATATATATATATATATTATAGTGGTTTTAAAAGATCAAAAATAAATATAAGCAATGCAATTTCAGAACACCCTGTATAAAGAAACAACCAGAAAGTACGTGCGGAAATTATATTAGTTAATTCATTTTTAAGTATCTGGTATTAACAAAATTTTATAAATAATTAATGAAATTTAAGTAGGTTTGCAAAGAAATAAAATGGTAGAAGCCAATGCCAGTAATTTATTAATTAATTTGAATTTAATTAAACGATTATAAGTTAAAAACCCAATAATACAAAATGAGACGCATTTGCTAACGTACAAATATATCAAGAGGGTTAAAATACGTCGAATATCCAACTCGGAGAAGTGTTATTTAAAATATTACGATTGAAAACCTGCGTATTTTTCTAAAGGTCAAGTTCTGCTTAGATTGTGTAGATAACAAATGGTTACAGAGAACGTCGGATAAACCGTCGCTTATATTCACGGGAAATGCTAATAAGGGGTTATTTAACGCACGCAGACAGTCCACGTGTGTAAACAGTGCACAAACAAGGATATCGATTTTTCAACCACTCAAGCAAGGTTAGACTGAGAAGTAAGAAAACGTATAAGCATGCGACCACAATAGTAGAGGACGGATTTGAGAAACGTCATTAAGTCTACGATTGGTCGATATGTTAGTTCAACTTGGCATAGACACGAGGATAGTGTAGCGTGATTTTCTTGTAATTTTATAACGAGGTACGGAAATTCGCAGATTTGAAATTGGGGTTGAGTGCAAAATTGTGAGAATGTGTTGTTGTGAGCGGGATTTCGGATAACTGGGGGCCTGGAGAGAGGTTATTTCGATCGTCCCGAAAGCACATCTGAAAGTTAAACATGAGTTGTAAGTATTGATAAAATAAATTTTAATAGTATTGCTTAGTGGTAGCCTCTAAATTAATTAAAACGCGGTTAGTGTGCCAATATTACTTATTTTAATTTGAGGTATCATCTATAATTTTTAATCAACTCGTGTCGGGACATTAAATAACGTAGATTACTGTGAAATAAAATTTGAAATTTGGTTACACCGAGAAGGAGGCGTTGGCGGATCAACTGAAATGGAAGTCGTCTAGTAATTGAGAGAATCGACCTGCAGACCTGGTAGAAAATTACATGGCATCATCTACAGAGCGAAGATCTTCTAGAAATTCCAGGTAACGATTTAAATTTGTGATTCCTATAAACTGTAAATATTGGGGTGGCGTATGAGAGTGTTTTTCAAGGTAGTGTGAATTATTTACGTATTGAACAGAATATGTGTAAATAACTTTATTACGGTACTCAACTAGAAATTGAAGGTGTCTAGAAAGCTTTTAAACGTTCCCTCAGAACGTGAAATTTTGTGAAAAGTACAGGGCTTTGTTTTTTTTGTTTTAGAGTATGCAAAGTAGGAGGGCATACATTAATTGGGTTATTATGAGCTCACCATATCCCACAGTTTACGTAAAGTATTAAAATAAATAAATAAATTATAATGAAGGAATTTTAGAGAAGGTATTATTCAAGGTCCATTTACTCCGAGTGCTTTTTATGTGTTTGAGGAGTTTAAATTTAAATAAAGGACATTACAAAATAAGGGTTACTGAAGTGTAACGTGAACAATAAAATAATAATGAATTGAATTTGTAAATAGGAATAAATAAAAGATTGTATGTTTGTTGTATTTCGTGGTTTTATTGGGTGTGTGCGTGAATGATAGGATTTATGAATGAATATAGCTATCCAAAAGGAGGTCCGAATGAGCTAGCCGAAAGCAGTTGAAGAAGGCCATTCAACCGAGGAAGAGAGGAAAACGGGTAAGCAATATCTTTTTTGACTTATTTAAATTTTTGGAAATTTTTCTATTTTCGAATTTGAAAATTTATTGTAATTTTCAAAAATATTTTTGTTGGTGAGGATCTTACGCGAGTTCCACGGCATAATTTTGACGCCCAAGTCGTGAGGCTCGATTCTTATAAGGTTACACAGTAATATATATATATATATATATATATATATATTACTATGAATTTTTAGGTTAGAACTGATGGTAGATAGGTCAGATAAATATTTATGGCAGGGTATACCATGTATATAAAAGGCATGTCATAATGTAAAACATTTTGCAAAGCTATAGCATAGAGATTCATAATTTAAAATAAGCTTTAAGGTTAATTTTGCTTCATTTTAGAGTTAGGGTAAAATTAATTACAATTATTAGATATAGGAAATGTATAAGTACCATGTAAAGTTATTAGTAAGAAAGCTTTTCATTTAGTGGCATAAAAATCAATAATTTGAAGAGGGTGAATTCTTTAGTGATATCAAGTAACGGATATTCAAAGTGTAATTATTCTATTTGTGTACATAACTTAGTGTAGGGTAATATGAAGCTGGAACATTTATAATTTTTCAACGGTTTATATTAGTATAAGATATAAAAGTGTTGTCAAGAAACAAGTTAACGATTATGAGTTTCTAAGAAAGAACGTGCAGCGAACAAAACATTTCCAGTAAAGTTAAGCATTGTAAATACATTCGGCGTATTAATTTAAAAACCTGTAAACAAGTGTCAAGCTTTCTAGGAAAAAGATCGTTAACAATGAACAGCAGGTTTATGTTAGATAGGATGTTGAAGGTAACACACAAAAATGAATCGATAAAATAAAGAGAGATTGTGTTTTGCATAAGGTAACAAAGAATGAAAGATATCACATGGTTAGTTGTCATTGACTTTGAAACGTCTGTAAGACGAGGAAATTTTAAAGGTAAATAAGCAAGACTGAGATGCGGTTTGAAAGGGAAATAAGAAGTACAGTAGAAGGCTATATACAGGGTATGACTATTAGACTGTGTATATAAGAACGAGAAAGACAATAGTGTAGATTGGTAGGGTAGAATAGAACTTATAAACAGCGGGAATAAAAGAAAAGAGATATTACATACGAGTTAGACAAGGATACAAGAAACGGATAACTGACAGAAAATTGAGAAAGCGTACAGTACAAAGGACAGAACATTTTGGATGCACGTTAGAGAGAAGTGACCGTATATGAGTATATGAGAGAGGCGTGTTTTGGATGCTTGTTTTAGTGTCAGTCGCCGAGGGACTTCAACGAATTTGACAGCCGTTGGAGATTTTAATGAGGATTTTAGAGTAAAATGTGTGTTTGTGATTGAAAATTCTGAAATTTTCGAGACGGTTGGCAAACGGCTGCCAATTTTACCGTGAATAGTTGAAGGTTAACGGCTGGATTTGTAAAATTGAACGACGGTTAGGTATAGTTGTGTGCATGGGTTTGTGGAATCGGTAGACCGTTTAACAAAGTTTACCAAGAGAACGTGTTTAGTGGGGTTGTGTGAAACGATTCGGGGAGCATTTTTGAGTCTATATAAACCAAAAGGAGGCGATAAACTCTCTCTTTCTTTTTCGATCTTCAACCTAGCTTCGAACTACAATAGCAAATTAGTTACACAACTAGTGAGTATGAGATTCTAATTACAATAAATTAAATATGCACAAGTTGGTGCAAGATTAAAGCAGCAGTCGTGAACTGTATAAAATACATTTTGAAACGCAAAGCTTGATGTACGTAAGTAGACGTTTTCCTACTTTTGGTTGGAGGTGCTTGTTGTGCACTGACATGGAGTAGTGGATATTGATGGACCAGTAGCAGATGTACGTTAGTTTGGAAGTACCGTACATTGGATGTAGAGAGATCTGGGTAAAGGATTACTGTTCCTGATGGTGGGAGTAAACTTGGGGTGATTCCGGTACGTGCAGTCATGAAGGAGGACTACGTCAGAGATGGTTTCAGGGCAGAGATCTGGTTGTGCTATATTCAAGGTATCTGAACTTTATAAAACTTTTTAACTGTTGTGATTGTTTGAGTGTTATGACATTTTGTGCTTTTTGGGTGGATTTCGTTGAATTTTATGGACATAATAATTGATTATTTACCTTTGATAAGGAATTATTTGAAAATATTTATGTAAAATTATGTATTATAACATGAGTGTGTAACATTGGCTTTTGTACAAAGTAAATGGGTTTTTGATAATTTTTCAGTGCAATAATTAGCACTTAGGTTTTTACTATGAGCTCATATTAGACCTGGGGTTTTAATATAACATTTAGGGATAAGCGCAGTTACTTTTAATAATTATAGATGTAAATAAACAAATTTTGAAATTATGGTATTTTAAAATGACTTCATTTAAAATTGAAGATGGTTATTAAATATCCGAGCAGCCATTTTTTCCAGCAGCCTTTTTAGAAAAAGCTGTGAGCTGCATAAAAACAATTTCTTGGCAGCTAAAATAGTTAGTCTATATTCTGTCTCTGTAGACAATACCATATTTCCAAAAAATCTTGAATCCATAACTAAAAAACATTTCAAGAACCTCTTTGTTCTTAACTTTGTCTGTCCATGATATCTTCATCATACATCTGTACCATCACATTTCAAAGGTTTCTACCTTCTTCCTGACCACTTCTCCCACTGTCCAAATTTCACAACCATACAGTGCTGTGCACCACACATATGTATTCAGCAATCTTTTCCTTGTTTCTAGGTTTGTGTTCTTTCAACATACTAGTTGCTATTTCTTGTTAAATGCAGCACTGCCTTGTACTAATCATTGTTTTATATCTTTTGCACTCTTCCCACTTTGTGTTATTTGACTTCCTAGGTAGCAGGAATCTTTAACCTCTTGTAAGTTCTCGTTTTCTATTTGTATTCTCGTTTTTGAGTTATTTATCCTTCTTTTACATACAAACACTTTAGCTTTATTTTTGTTAATTTCACACTGTAGCTCTCTGTTTCCGGTATGGTCTAGTGTCTAGAATACCTGGCTCTCGGCCAGGAGGCTCGGGTTCGATTCCCGGTAGCGGAATTTTTTTCCGTTCCGAATGGACCTGCACCTTGACAAAGTTGTAGATTATTAGAACAGATGGAATGGCTTGAGTGCTTAAATGAGCTAAAAACCGAACCAAAGGTTTTACCGAATTGGTGGGGTCTTTGGTGAGAAACCAGACTAAGACAGGTACGCGAATGAGGACAGCAGCTCCTTTGGTACTTAGAGTGGTAGAGATCATCGGGGGTCAGTATGGCATTCTAAGGCAAACTATTGCGATGTGCAAGGCAACGGGAAACCGCCACATTACCTCCCAAGTACACAGGGTACTTAAATATATTGTAAAAACTATTAATTGGGCAAATGTTCAAGTGCTGGGAAACTTGGCAGCTACAGGCTGCTTACCCCCCTTCACACACCACTGAATATCGAGGAAATAGGGTATATAATTGTAAAACAATAGAAAGGGACCGAACTGCATCTAACAAGAAAAACAGCGGCTATGTTCAAAGACCACAAACATAGGAACAAGAAGAAAATTGTTGAAGGTATATATGTGGAGCACAGCACAGTACGTCTAAGAAATAGGGGCAGTAGGAAAAGCAGACAGAAAGAGATAGAAGCCTCTTGGAATGTTGTGCTTCACATGTATGAGGATGATAACATGGACAGGCAAAGTATATAACAAATAGATTATAGAAATAGTAAAAGAATAAAAATATCTGTGAAAACAAACAAAAAATAGAAGGGCATAATACATTCTAGGGCATTTTTGGGGAATAGTATGGGATATATTACAAGCAAAGATAGGAAAAAAGAGGTAGAGGTAGACCTAGATCAGACTATCTGCAGAGAATGATAGATGCAGACTGTGCAAATTTCAGGGAAATGTGTAGATTAGTTCAGAATAGGAAACAACGAGGATACGCATCTGACCAGTTCCAGGACTGAAGTCCTAATGATGATGATATATATATATAGCTATGATAAAGCCCTACGCCGATGTAATTAACGTTCAGTTTCCTACTGCCCGTCACCGTTCTGTGTTCTTAAAATAACCTAAAATTTAAATATGCCCTGACTAGCCCAGTCTAATCCACACAGAGTGTACGACGTTATAATAACAAAGAATTCACCCCCTTTTTATCTAACACTTTCCTACTTGAACGAGAAAAACGAAATTGACCAAGATTTGTATAATGACAAAAAAATATATATGCACTTTACAGCTTAATAATATGATTCACTATTGGATAAAATAAACCCCTGAATCAAAGTAATAATAATATCAATTTGTTTATCCCCAAAATTATAACTCCCTTTAGTCAGTTTAAAGACAGCAAAAATGACACTGTATACTATGGGAAATACCCTTGAATGTTCAATGACTTTCCCTTTTTACATTAATTTTCACGTATAAAAAGATTTTTAATGGCCCTTTACATAAATATTCTAATATAATAAAATAAAAACAAATGTTCAATAAAAAAAAATAATGCTTTATGCTATTAGATAATATTCTGACCTGTAGTTTTCCTTGCGTGTCTTTTTGTTCTTCCTATTCTTGGATCTGTTGCTGCATGCTGTTGACCAGTACCTTTGGATTGTTTTCAGTTGAGTTCACTTGTTGATTTTATAGTACCGCTTGGCCAAACACCCTTTCAATGCTTAGATCGATCCTCCTATTAGTGCTCCGATGCGTAGATGCAAACCAATGTTTTTATGCAAATTTAGATCGATGTATATTTGAATTCGGATTTTGCAAATTTAGATTTATGTACCAGTTTAGATTTTTCCCAGATTTTTTTACTTTAATTTTGACTTCGATTTTTCCCAGATTTGTACATAGATTTTTCCCAGAGTTTTCCCAGAGCCCTAAATGATAAATATTAAAATTATGTTTACTAAATAAGCTTTCACTTACGTTTTTCAGTTAACGGCAAAACTTCTCTCGTATATTTTCATTATTATTTAAAAAAACTTTTCTATCACGACTTCCAGGGAATATACTTATTTAATTTTTCTATGTTCATTTTACATAAATTTTTAATTTGAACTGCTATGAAGAGTGCTCTTGTTGAAGGAAAACTGATTGTTTATCAAATGTGTGTGGTATTTAAAACAATGCCTCCATCTGACATCATTGGTTATCCGCGTCCTTCGGTCAAAGTTTAAGGCGTGTTATAGGTTGTTGTCCAAACCCTTGGGCTTTTCTCCTGTATGAATATGATAATAGCTTGTTGAACGACATCTCAATCAGGTAGCATTCAAGTTCTATATAGTGGATACCCGTCCTGTTTTGTTTTGTTGTAGGAAATTTTAATTCGACCTATCACGTAGACAAACTTATGGCTTTCTTTTTGTCAAGTTAATCTTTTGGTCTTGGTATGAGGTCATGCGCAGGAATTTACACGTCTCCTGAATATATCGTTCCGCGGGATTTCACTGGGAATGACGAATGCTTGCACAAAACAACCCCTATTTGTTGCTTTTCCCAATGCGATACAAACCTAGCATTGTTAAAATAGGTAGCATTGTCTGCTAGAATTCGTCTAAATTTTCCCTCTTCTGCAATAAATTGTTCTAGTCTATTAATAGTTCCCATCGTATTGCACTTCCTTGTGAGAAATAATCGTGTATACTTCGAGAAGACGTCTACTACCATTAAGTCATGTTTATTTCTCTTCCTACTGGGCACTAGATTGCTTAGGAATCTATTACAATCAAATCTAAAGGATTGTCTACTTGAATACTTCTAATGATGTTTTGATTTATATGATTTTATATTTTCCCAGGGTGCAGAGATGACACGTGCTTACTACTTCCTTGATGAGTCCCAAGTCCCTCTGAGCATAAAAGTTTTCTCGAAATAGTAACAATAGCTTCCTGATCTCCAAGTGGCCATATTTAATATGTAATTCTTTAATAATTAATTTCGCAAATTCTTTGTCCAACACATATAGGTCCATTTAGGTGCTTTATGAGAAAGCCATCTATAATCTCAAACTGTTTACAATTAGGGATTTCTCCCAACTTATCCTTTATAATTCAAATGCACATTCACTATCCTCCTGCATCGCCAAAATCTCTCGTATGAAAATATTGTACCATCCCTCACTAAGTTGTGCATTGCTATGAAAATATCGTTTGATTTTAAATTGTTGTTTATCTTATTTCTACTGAAACCATCAGCCACCATATTGTTTTTACCATTTATATATCAACTCTCAAAATTCAAATCCTGCAATAAAAGACCCCACCAGTATATTCGAATATTTGTGAATCTAGTATTAAAAAGCGAACACAATGCGGAATGATCTGTTTCAATGACGAAATGTCTTCCCAGTAGGAAGAACTTTAACTTTGTGACTGCAAAGACCACTGCTGCCATTTCCTTCTCACTAATTTACGAGTTGACTTCTGTTTCTACTTTCCACCCTACGGTTTGGTCCCAATTCATCATATCGCGGTAAATATTCCAGAAATACATCCCGGTCTACTATGTTTTGTAGTGCGATGTACTGTCTCACTTCCATCTCGAAATGCCCTGCCAAATATTTTATTATTTGCTTTTCCTCTAAGGGAGGATCTAGTTTTTGCGATGCTAAATTTTCTTATTGCATACAATTCCCGAGTTATTCCTGTATAGTAATTATATTTATTTATGATCAAATCATCTCTTACTTTATACTGTTGGTTGTCCCCCCTAAAAGTGCCTTAAAAATTTATGTTCGAATTCCTGGAAAGTTTCCAATTCGCTCTCTATTAAACCAAACCATATTTCTGCGCCCCCTTTTAACATTGATCTTACTAAATTTTGTTTGTATTGATCGTCTGTTGATCCATGTATTAACGTTTTAATATTGTTCAAAAATAATTTTGGATTTAGCTTATTGTTCCCATAAAATTTTGAATATTATCTAGTGATATGCTTGGTTGGTTTAACCTTATGGGTTCCCTAGCATATTGCATCGTATTCCTATTAAAATTCTCAAACTCCGTTTTTAAATTTCCGAATTCCCTATTTACAGTTCTGAACCCTATCTCACAATTCCCCTCCACCTCTTGTACTTTTGCACCTAAATCCGCAATTCTCCCGTTCGTCTCCCTTTCGCATGTCTCTTGGCTTGATTTAACTCTCATGACCTCGTCCCTCACGTAATCAATGTCCTCCATAATCCTGACAACTTTACTTTGCGTTTGTAATTTCATTTCCATGATCGTTTGAGTTGTTTCCCTTAGACCATCACTTAAAATCTTTATTTTAGAGCCTAACTGATTGTTTATCAAATTTGTGTAGTATTTAAAACAACGCCTCCATCTGACATCATTGGTTCACCGCGTCCTTCGGCCAAAGTTAAAGACGTGTTATAGGTAGTTGTCCAAACCTTGGGCTTTCCTCCGGTATGAATTTGATAATAGCTTGTTAAACAATGTCTCGATCACGTAGCATTCGGATTCTATATAGTGGATACCTGTCTTGTTTTGTTGTAGGAAATTTTAATTCGACCTATCACGTAGACAAACTTATGGCTTTATTTTTGTGAAGATAATCTTTTGGGTTTTAAATTTACTCCATGTTAAAAATCACATGCGAAATTTCTATAATGACGTAAATTGAAATGCGTTTATTTACATCCTGCGTTTCTGAAACGTGTTTGTTTTGAAAAGTGTTTTTATTGCGAGAATGTTTTGTTATTTCCTTGCACTATTGCATGTTTATTTTAAAAGAATTCGTATAATGATTTTCTAGCTTTCGATGTTGTTAATGCGTATTTGTTTAGAATTTATGAATACTTTTCTGGTTTAAAGTGAATTTGATTGCATAGAGTTATTTCTCTTACTGAATGTAGTTGTATTATTGAAGATGAGCTTCCCTGCATTAATTAAAGTTAACTGTGATCCTTATATAGTGTGTTAGATGTTCGCTTTTTGCATAATTTGCGAATTACGTACTTTTCATGACAAAATTGTTTATGTTTCTGTCTTTTAGTACGTACGTGGAAGTAGTAGGACAACAAAGACCAAGTAGGGAAAATAGACAAGGACAGGATTTTTAGACAGTGACAAATCACTAGAAGTAATTGTGTATAAATATGAACATCCAAGGAATTTTTTAAAAATTGATGAGGAAGTTAAACCGGAAATAAAATAAAAATATTGTGTGCTAATAATAGTTGTTAAAATTTGTGATCATAATTTAGGATCGTTGCTCGATTCTGGAGCAGAGGCGAGTTTTATATCGGAGGAATTCATCAACGAAATTAGGGAAAAGGTGTGTGATAGAATTATGCCAATAAAAAAGAGTCATTTGGTAGCTCCGAATAAAAAGCGATTTGCTGTGGTAAATAGCGTTGTGGTATTAAGAGTAGAATTAGGTTCAGTGAGCCTGGACTGAAATTTAAGGGGATATTAGGTGTTGACTGCATGGTGAAATTGGGATTAATTATAGATATGGAGAGGAAGATAGTTAGGATTAGGGATAGGACATTGCCCTGGAAGGCAAGTTATAAAGTCACAGAGGATGACGCGGGTTTATGTATTAATGTTATGGGCTTGGATGAAGTAGAGGTGAAAGAAATCGACACAATTAAATGTCCAGGAGAAAAATTAGAAGAGGTACAAGCATTATTAAATAAACATTCTGAATTAATAGGTGTAGAGGCGAGCACAGCATTAGAATACGAGCATGCTTTAGAAGTGGACAATTCTGAACCGTTCAATGCAAAAATATACCCAATACCTGCAGCATATCCATAACAAGTGAATCAAGAGCTAACGAACATGTTAAATGATGGCATAATTGAGTTCTCAGACACACATTTTCTAAATCCATTGGTTGTGGTAGAGAAAAAAGACAATAGTATTCGTTTATGTTTGGATGCAAGTAAGATTAATCAGCGGACGAAATCACAATTTCATTGTCCACCATCCATGGACACACTTTTAACGAGGCTAAGTGGTAAGTTTAGTTTTAGTAAATTGGATTTAAGGAATTTTTTTGGTTAGTTCCACTACACAAAGAGTCTAGAAGGTATATGGGGTTTTCCGTAAAGGGAAAAGTGTACAATTTCAAAGTAGTACCGTATGGTTTGTCAACGTCGAGTGCAGCATTAATTAAGGCCATGCAGGCAATTTTAGGGGCGTATGAGCAGTTTTGTATACACTACATCGATGATATTTTGATTTTTAGCAAAACTGAACAGCATTATTCTCATTTAGAGAGAGTTTTATTAGAACTTAAATTAGCAGGATTAAGGTTGAATATAGACAAATGTAAATTCTTTTCAAAGACGGTTAAATTTTTGGGCTATGTAGTGAATAATAAGGGTATGTGTATAGACAAAGAAAGGTTGTCGGAAATTTCTGAAATATCCGAGACCGAAGATTAAGGACATTTTTGGGTGTTCTCAATTTCTATAAGAAGTTTGTACCAACATTTTCTGAGAAAGCAGTTCCGCTGTTCAAACTTTTAAAGAAAGGAGTTATATGGAGATGTTCAGAGTCAAAAGACAGCATACTTAATCCTGTTGGAGCAGTTTCACAAACAACTAATTTTGAGGCATCCCAGATTTGACTTAGGATTTGTATTGCGTACGGATGCATCGGATTGTGCCTTGGCTGCTGAGCTATATCAGATCCAGGATGGAGAAGAAATGCCTATATCTTTTGTTTCACGAACACTGAAGCCGCATGAGTTGAATTACACGATTAGTGAAAAAGAGATGGCAGCGGTGGTTTTTAGTGTGAGCAAACTAAAATTTTATGTTTTAGGTAGGCATTTTGTTATCGAAACGGACCATTCCGCATTATGTGCACTAATGAATACACGATTCTCGAACAATAGAGTATATTGATGGGGAATACCGCTACAGGAGTTTGACTTTGCAATAAAATATATTAAGGGCAAGAACAATTTTATAGCAGATGATGCTTTCAGTAGGAATAGAGAAAATGAAAATAAGAAACCGTGTGACATAATAATTGCAATGAATGTTCTATTACAAGATGGATCCATATATGGACAGGAAGAAATACTTAGGAATCAGGAGCAAAGTGACGAACTACTACTCATTAAGAGAAGATTAGAGAGTGAACCAGAGTTTAAGAACTATCGGATGGTTGATGGATTTTGTGTAAGAGGATTTAAGCTCTGGAGTTGTATGTAGTAGATAGGGTAAAAGCTAGACTGATTGGGAAGGATCTTCATGTAAGGTATGGGCACATAGGCATTAGAAAACTGTGGTTAATATTTAGAGAAACATTTTTTTCAGTGAAAGATATTAGTATTGTAAAATCAGTAATCAATTCGTGTCATCTATGTACATTGGGCAAGTATAAAAACCACACGAGTCAGGATGTAGTACAGAGCATCCAAGTACAAAATCCACTTGACCTGATTGCAATTGATTACTTGAGTAATTTAGTCAGAAGTAGGAAAGGTCATCAACATGTACTGATCATTATAGACATTTTTTCAAAATTTACAAAATTATACCCGACTAGAGAGTGTAGCACGGTAGAAACTAATAAGAAATTGGAGTTATATTGTAGAGAAGTTGGAAAATTCAAACGTGTGTTGGCAGATAATGCAACTTTCTTTAATAATCAGCGATTTATTAGTTATTGGGAGCAACAAAATATTAAGGTGGTATTTAGCAGCATACGACATTCGCAGGCAAATCCAGCGTAGAGATATATTCAGGAGACAGTAAAGTTCTTGCGTCTGGCATCTTATAAAGATCATCGACTGTGGAAGGACAATTTGTCTAAGGTTGAATCATTCATAAATAAAACTCCTAGCACCGTGAAAGAAATCAGCCCCATAATGCTTATTAAACAGTCATACCCAATAGACCTTGACTCAAGCAGAGAGGGGAAAATTTCATGTAAGCCTGCTGTTTCCATATTCTTCGGAGGAGCAAAATAGTGAGTAAGATGACTCTTAAATTCAAATAGATAGAGATAGGTGTAGATAGATAGTGAGAAATAGAGAATAGATAGTTATGGATAGAGATAGGTTAAATAGTTAGAGATAGGTGTAGATAGATAATTATAGATAAGGATAGGTTAACAAATGGCAATAGGTGTGAATAGATAGTGATATATAAAAACAAGAAGTGATAGGTGTAAGTAAATAGTAATAGGTAAAAATCAATTAGATAAATAGAGATAGGTGTAGATAGATAGAAATAAGTAGAGATAGATTAAATAAATTGTAACAGGTGTGAATAGATAGTGATAGATAAAGATAGGTTAAATACATGGTAATAGGTTGAGTAGATAGTTATAGGTAGAGATAGGTAAATATTATGTAGGGACATAGTAGGGAGATATGCTTCTTATTTGAATGCAAACAAAGCCAAGGAGTTGTTTATCTTTGTATTCAAATAGGGAAAATATACAGTGTACGAAAAAACGTAAACATGTGTAAATAGGACAAGCATTTATTAATTTGGGGACCCGGTATATAAAAATCAATAATTTATTTATTAAGCAACGTACATTTATTTAATAACATAAATTAAAGCATTCGTAAAAATCTACAAGTTTAAGATGGCAAACAAGAAAAACGTTCAAGGATTTCAAAGAACACAAGCTTGGGGTAGATAAATAGTCCTTAGACTAGAAAACGTTTAAAAAACAGTTCGAAGTATTGGGGCAATGAAAAGACACAAGATTAACAATAACAGACAAATATTTCAAAAACAGATCAATGAAATTAGGCGACAGAGGATCTTTACTATGTAACAGAGTAAGATGAAAAATTAACAGATGGGTAAAGGACAAACATTTTTAAGCGCGTGTCAGACGAGTATATTTTAAATACCAATAAGCAGAACAAAGATACAACATGTTTGTAAACAGTATCGATTAACAGCATTAACAGCAAACATAGTAATAATGGGACAATAAGAAAGACAGTAAACATGTGGCAGACAAAGATAAAAAGTGGAAATAACGTCGACAATTTAGGTAGGAAATTACGACAAACATAGGAAAGGTGGTTATGAAAGCGTGACTGCGATAAGAGTATAGACGCGCACATCAGGAGCGTAATCGGATTTGTTTGGGGGGGCATAGCAGACTACAAATTACAAGGAAAACTTAAAACGGTTGGAGTTTTACAGAGCTTTTCCGTGTAAAACAATATTGGAGTGGATGAATTCGAGGTTTTGAAAGTTCGTTGCATGTTTGTACGGATGGAATTTGTGGAATTGTTGCGGCAGTTAACAACAATTCATAGAATGTGTAGTGAAAATACGGGCAACGCGAGTAGGGCTAAGAATATATAAGCACTACCGGAGGTAGATTCGCTCTCTTATTTTTCAATTATAATTTGAATTATTCAAAATAACATCCTAGCATTGATATCGCGTGACAGTGCAGTCCGCCGGAAAATTTTACAAGTGTTTTGTTAATGCACAAGTAGGTGCAACATAGTTAAACGAGCTAAACTAGAATAAATAATTATAATAAATAAAGCAGAATGCTTCGTAAGTAAAAGAATTATTTACATTTTGAACAAGGGTGCTGGTGGCACATTAAGTAGAAGAAGAGGTGTGGTTTGGATGTTGTACGTGCAATCTGGTGGAAGGCATCTTCAGATTGTGAATAATTTAGATGAACGTGTATGAGATAGAATTGCTGTACAACTTGGAAAGCAGCAAGATGGAGTAATCCAGGTACGAGCAGTCTGGTGGAAAGTCATCTACAGAGACGGTGATCTGGGAAAACACACTCCAGGTAACGTTATTTTTTATTGAAACTATTGTGCTGGTGCTTAGCTATTTTAAACTATGAGTGATTTGAGTTATTTATGGTGGTAATTTATGGACATATGCTATGGACAACTTTTCTATGATTAAGCTGAGGGTGTAAATACTTGAATAATATGTTATAGATGTAAGAAGTAAACTGGTCTTTAGTATAATTTGACAATGCAAACAATTTATGCACAGAAAATAGAAAGGTTTATATTGAGCTCTACATAGACCTAGGGGAAGTAAATCAAGAGTACAGGATAGGACCATCTACTTTTAAATAAAAATATGAAATGTAGAGGAGCATAAAATCATGAGGATTTTAGACTGATGTTTTACTATTGAGCAGAAATATGAAAAGTTTTAACTTGAATATTAATTGTACATATTGAGATTTTTGAGAATTTATTATTTGTGTTGGTAGAATAAAAGGGCTGTATGTTTTTCTGTCGAAATATTTTTTTTTTTTTATTCTAACGGTGGTTGAAAGAATGAGTAGTTGTGGTCAGTATCCAAGTGGTCGCAGTGAGCAGAGCTAGCCGTGGTATTATCAACTTGGAAAGCATTTTCAGAAGATACTCAACCTAGACATATCATGATCATAGCGTAGACTCAAAATTTTCTTTAAGTGAAAATTGGTGGAGTTTGTTTTGTTTATTTCATTTTCAGCTAGAGTATAGCAACGTAAAGAGAAGCACAACTTCCTAAGTTAGTAGAACAATTTAATAGGTGAGTACGTAGAATTGATATGATCAACCCAAAGTAAGGAGAATAATATCGGACCAAGAAATTCGCAGATTTTATGACAACCCAATGGTGGGGCACAAAGAAATCGCCAAGGTTCCCATGAAAGCAGAGCATTTATATGGCACCCAATTCGTAGGGCATGATTCATTCAGGCAACCAGAGCAATATATATATATATATATATATATATATATATATATATATATATATATATATATATATATATATATACATCCTACTATCATTTCTGCACCGATAGACCAAAATTTACATTTAAACTTGCGTCCCTTGTAAACTTACTACCGTATATCGGATGCAAAGTAAACCTTTTAACTTTTTGGCGTTATTGACATGGAATTTCTTTGGCTAAGATATTTATATGGAAAAAGACCTAAATTGGTAGGATTTGGAATACATCAAAGTAAATGAGTTTTTGTACAAATTTCTATTTTAAATATTTAAGAAGCGCAAAGTGGCTTTAAAATTGATAGGAAAATGTACAGAAATCGTATAGTTTTAGTCTAGCGATTTTCCGTTAAGGGCGCCACAAAATATATTTTAATATACGTAATATTTTATTATGATATCATCTTTACATCCGCTAAATGGCAACATAGCGTGGTGCCAGTTAGACTGCTTAGATGATAGGGCAACGAAAATTTATGTAGAAGCTGCATCCGTATAGTTTCAGAAAATGCAAACTTTTATCTACTAATATATATCTTGTACTTGAGAGGATTTATTAATTTTTTGCTTATTTCTTGGGTTGCAAAATCGTATAAATGATGTCCTATCATATTTCTACATTTGTATGTATTATTTACTGTTTTCTAGTAACGATTATGTGAAGCTTAGAAAATATAATTTAAATATTTCATTACAAATATTTACATATAGATTTCGAATTTTGCAAATTGTATCTGACCACATCGGTACTTATAATTCTGCACATAATTCTCCCTTACTGGATTATTATGGGGTTAAATGAGGTGATATAAATATGCTAATTACAGGGAAGGACCAATTGCTTTTTGTAGCAATACCGATTGGGGGTGGAGCGGTTATGTAATAACTAAAACAACTACACCAAACTACTTAATAAAGGGTATAAATATACCTTTTATCCTGTGCCGCTGTGGGCAATAAACGTTCACACACAAAAGCTTTCGACGGACAACCAATAACACGCACGATTGGGTCGGTGTCGCTTTCAAAAGCTCTAATACAACCGTCTTTTGCAAGGGTTCGAATGCGACTGTGTTCTTCAACGCACTTCCACTGTCGGTATATAATGTTTCACTCAAACAGCAGGACACCCGCACCAATAGTATTCATTGTCACAAACACCAATAAATGTTCGATGATGACGTAACATACCGCCCACCAAATTCATAGAATTTTGAAAAGGAGGGAAGTAGGTTGGGTGAAGGAAATCACATGGGATTTGACCTTGCTAGGAAAACAGGTAACGAAAGATAGGGTGGTACACTACAGCGAGCGATATTACCAACTATGCAAAAATAAAAATATATATGTAAATAAGCAAATATGTAAAAATAATATACTACTATACATGTAAGAAATGTGTATATACATCTAAACATAAAATAAATTAAAATACCGGTAGCGGCGCTAGTTTGACCAACGGTCGTTTTAATGTGCCATGTGCAGTTTTGATCTCCGCGACACGTATAATACCGTCCGCACCGGGAAAAGTATTAATAATACGACCAAACTTCCATTGAAGTGAAGAAAGCTGGTCGTCCTTGATGAGGACAATAGTGTCCTTTTCAACTTGTCGGACACCCACCTTAGAGTGCCATTTAACCTTTTGATTCAGAGTATGTAAGTACTCATGGCTCCAGCGAGCCCAAAAATCTTGGTGGAGTTTTTGCAGGAGTTTCCACCTGCCTTTTAATGGTAAAACGTTGGTTGAATGGTCTTCATCTGGTGGTGCAGAAAGAGGTTCCATAGTTAGGAAATGACCTGGTGTTAGGCAACGCAAGTCATTTGGATCCGAACTCAAAGCGCAGAGTGGCCTTGAATTTAGAACAGATTCAATTTGCGTAAGAACTGTGTAAAGTTCCTCAAAGGTAAGTTTTTGTTCGCCGATTACGCGAGCTTGGTGTGTCTTTACCGACTTAACACCGCTTTCCCACAAGCCACCGAAGTGAGGGGCGCTAGGTGGATTAAACGACCACTTTATCCTTTCTGAGGTTACTGCACTATGCAGATAACTCATAAGCTGACGATAGGCACCTACAAAATTAGTACCGCAATCGCTAAATATTTGAGAACAGCGTCCTCGACGTGCTATAAATCGTCGCAAAGCGGCAAGAAACGCGTCTGCCGACAAATCCGAAACAAGTTCAATATGTGCTGCCTTAGTGGCAAAACAAACAAAAATACAAATATAGGCCTTAAGAGATTTAGAGCCTCGCAGGCGGTTAGCCTTTATTAAAAGGGGGCCAGCAAAATCAACACCAACAATACTGAACGGTTTGATTTGGGTAATACGTGCTGCCGGCAGGTCTCCCATAGGAGGAGTTACCAGGACCGGTTTGGTACGAAAACATCTATGACATGATGATAAATAATTTCGGATTGAATTTTTAATAGAAAGGATCCAGAAATTCTGTTGGATAAGATACGCTGTGGTATTAACACCGGGATGGCAATACCTTTCATGAGTTGACCGAATGATAAGTTCGGTTAATCGGTGCCGCTGGGGCAATAACGCAGGAAACTTTTCGAAATAGGAAAGCGAAGAATGTGTCAAGCGCCCACCTACTCTTAAGATATTTTGTGGATCAACAAATGGAGAAAGTTTTCGCAAGCTTTTAGGTAATTTACGGTTTGCCTTGATCGAAGCTATTTCCTTTGAAAATGTAACATTTTGTACATGCCGAACGATAATCATGAGAGCATTGTGTAATTCAATGTCTGTTAAGGGACCCGTATGACATTGAGCCATGGGTTTAGAAAATCTATAGATGTAAGCCACGATGCCTTGGATTTTATATAACGATGAAAAGCGACTTAGTAAAATGTCAATGACGTTTGGATCTGTTTGAGCGACAAATGTTAGGATCTTCTTTTCCGTAGTTACCTCAGCAATTGAGGTTGACAATGTTGGTTGAGGCGGCCACGAGTCCCTAGGGTAGTGAAGCCATTCAGGCCCCGCCCACCATAGCGAACATGAAATAACCGCGCTTGGCATTAATCCCCGAGATGCAGGATCAGCCGGATTATGCGAAGATTTAATATAAAACCATCGGCTAGGTGCAATGATTTCTTGAATGTGGCTAACACGGTTTGCCACAAAAGTTTTCCACCGGAAAGGTGGAAAACGTATCCAAGTGAGAGCGACCGTAGAATCACTCCACGCTGAAACATCGGAGATGTCAATCAAGCCTTGATAAGACCAAATGGTAAAAGAAAGTAAATCGGTTAATAAAACGGCGGCACATAATTCCAAACGTGGAATTGAAATGCGCTTAATTGGAGCTACTTTTGTTTTAGCGGTTACAAATTGTACAGTTATTTCTCCGGTAGTTTGATTTATGAACTGAAAATACACTACCGCTGCATACCCTACCTGCAAATGACAAGTAAAAGGATCCGAAGGGGGTAAACAACGTGGTAACTTTAATGACGATAATAACGGCAACTCTTCTTGATACTGCTGCCATTGAGACGAAATGTCTGCTGGTGGGATGTCATCCCAATTTAAACCTAACATCCACAGATGCTGGATTAGGCGTTTCGCAAAAAGTGTTAGTGGGGCTAAAAACCCTAATGGATCATATATTCTGGCAACTTGTGAAAGTATGTTGCGCTTTGTACATATTGGGTTTGATGGTTTAACCCGAAATGAGAAAATATCTTCTGTAGGTGACCATTGTAGACCTAATATTTTTATTGATTCGTCAGAATCGAAATTGAGAGAAGTATATTGGCAAAAATCTGACGGAATACCTTCCAAAATAGAAACTGAATTAGAACTCCATTTTCTAAGTTCAAAACCAGCCAAATGTAAAAGTCGGATGAGTTGATCTTTAATTTCGCGGGCCGATTGTATAGAATCTCCACCGGCGACGAAATCGTCAATATATAGATTTGACCGTATAGCCTCAGCGGCTAACGGAAACCTTTTGCCTTCGTCAATGGCTAATTGCTGAAGAGTTTTTAATGCTAAATAAGGCGATGACTTAATACCATAGGTCACTGTATTAAGCTGATAAGTCTGAATGGGTTCTTCTGCGGAGAACCGCCAAACAATTAATTGAAACTTTCGATGTTTTTCGGTAACCAAAATTTGTCGATACATTTGGCGAACATCACAAGTAAAAACGAAACGATGAGAGCGAAATTTAAGTAAGATTGACGAAATGTCATTTTGAAGACTAGTTCCAGCCAATTGAGTGTCATTGAGTGACACGTTGTTTTTAGCCTTTGCAGAGGCGTCAAAAACCACACGAATTTTAGAAGTATGACCTTCCTCTTTAAACACAGGGTGATGGGGTAAAAAATAATTATCGTTCCCAACGGGCGGAGAATCGAGTAATGCCATATGACCCGCATCAAGATAGTCCTGCATGAAATTGTTGTATTGGGCGCGTAGCTCCGGTTGAGCATGCAATTTGCGCTCCAACGAAAATAGTCTTTTTTTAGCCATCTCAAAGCAATTATCAAAAACGGGCAAAGTATCGTTGAACGGTAACGCAACAATAAAACGACTGCTAGGGTCACGAGAAAACGTGTTTTCAAAAATCAAATCTGCCTTTTCTTCTTCCGGAGAAGTATAAGGCTTGGATGGCAACTCTTCTATCTCCCAAAACCGCCTTAGGGTCTGGTCGATAGGATCTTCTACAGAAGTAAAAAATGCTTGGACAGTATCAGACTGCAAGCTTTTTGTGGGGCCAATAATAGTCCAACCAAAAATTGTATTTATGGCGGCAGGCTGAAGAAATTTGCCATGTATAACACCGCCATTGATGATGAACGGATAAACATCTGCTCCAAGGAGCATGTCAATAGTTCCTGGAGAGTTCCAGATCGGGTCTGCAAAGTGTTCCCAATTATTAGGAACTTCAACGCTAGGTAATTTGCCAGATATTGACGAAAGCACAAAAGTTGTGACTTCTAGAGATTTTTCAGAGTCTAACATAGAGCGAATGGTGCAGCTGACGGCACCCCTATTTACTGTTGAAGTTGTCTGTCCAAGTCCATAAATCGGAACTTGAGAACGTATGCGTGGAAGCCAAAGTTTGCTCACGCAATCGTCTCGAATAAAGCTAGCTTGAGAGCCAGGGTCTAAGAGTACCCTGATCTGTTTGTATCTACCAGACCGGTCTTGAACTTCCACAACAGCAGTGGAGAGTAAGACAGTAACCCCAGAATTTAAATTCGTCTGTGAAGACAAAACATTTGCCGGAATAGGAGAGGCTGACTGCGTCCTATTGGCATTTTTATGCATAGGTGTAGCGATCGGTTCAGCTGAACGGCTAGAAGCAGGTTGCGGTTCAAAATGTAGCAAGGTATGATGCGGCTTGGCGCAAGTTCGACAGGAATTATAAGATTTGCATTGCATGGACGCATGGTCTGTTCGTAAGCAATTTAAACAAAGGCGTAAGCGTTTGACAATGTCGAAACGTTCTGTCGGAGTTTTCTTTAGAAACGATTGACATCTATAAATTAAGTGATTGCCTTTGCAAGAAGGACAATGGTGCGAAAATGAATTCTTTGAGTCACTGGAGCTACTTGGTGTGTCCAGTGAGACTACGTTAGAAGAAACTCTTGGTTTAAATTGAAACGCTGAGGATTTCTTAGGCACTGATGTGTGAGATGTATGGACAGTCGTCGAATAAGAAACAGGTGCGGTTGAAGAAAAGGTTTCCAACGCTGCACATTGTTGAGTTAAAAAATATCTCAAATCATCGAAATTAAGTATTTGCTTCGGATCCGATTGGAGTTCGAAGCGTTTTCTAGTGAACGGATCGAGTTTTTCTAAAAGACAATCGACCAGAATAAAGTTCCAATGTTCCGTGGGAAACTTTAAGTTAGTTAGAACAGCAAGGTTCTCTGAAAAACAATCAATAAGTGCCCTAAGTTTCTTAGGGTCTTCTGATTTTAAAGGTGGAAAGTCTTTCATAGCTTTCCAATGCAAAGTTGCCAATAAACGCGGATTGCTAAATCTCTCACGCAAGGCGTTATAGGAAATGATAAAATTATCTCCTGAAATGGGTACCGATTTAATGATTTTCAAAGACTCCCCGCTACAGCAACTGATAAGATGATTTAGCTTTTCGATATTGAACAGCGACGCGTTATTATAAACCAGACTGTCAAATAAATCGATGAAAGATTAGAATTCAGTTACCTCATTATTAAAAAGTGGGAGCTTTAACGGTAACAATTTTGATCCCGAGCTGCTTGGAGCATTTTCAATGATTTGTGGTGCTTTCATTTCTTGCATCGTTTCGAGATGCAGCAGTATGCAATAATAAGCGGAATCTACTTCCTTCCGTAAAGCGTTGTAATTTAATGATTCTGCCTCGTCACAGGAGGCTAAGACAGCAACTAAAATTGTATTGAAATTTCTGTAAAGGTCATTTACTCCCCTTGTTTGAATAAGGAACAACGTTTTTAAAGTTGGGTCACTTTGTATAGCGTTACTAAGCTCCAACATTTCTATAACGCGTGTTTTAAGCAATTCTAGCTCGGCTACCTGTATTTTCTTGGGAGCCATTCTGAAAGGCCTACACTATAAAAAAGCTGTAAACGGTAAAGCTCAAGATGTGCACTGAGAAATATTAAAATATTATGAGTTGTTCAAGGCACGAAAAGGTAAGATAGCGTATAAACCAATAAATCACGTTTTATGACTATTAGCCTGCAATGTGGTCTTAAACGAGACGTGGGAAACCAAGGGTTTGTCAAACAAAGCGTAAAGATAAGATTTACAGTTCAAAGGCGGCCTTTACATCAAAGCTCACAGGAACGTTTAAACATGTGGCTTAACATATTTGCCGAAAGATGCAGCTTTACAACCTTATTACTCCTGCAAATGTGTTCAATATTTTAGGTTTACAAACCGAGCAGGTTTGTGTGTAATACAAAAACGTGCAATGGCTTTTAAATACAAAGCAAATTTTATATTAAGGATTTGTTTGTAATTAAAACGCTTGCTGGTTTAATTACGGCGAAATCACTTAATTTAGTCTAACGAAAGTATGTAGCTAATATTGTACATATTTTAACCCGCTAAATATGGAGCTTGAACACAAATTTAAAGCTAAAATAATTACTTAAAAGCTCGCTGAAATGCAAAATGATATTTAATTTAGGACATGCGTATACCATAGGACTGGTGAATCCGGCTCGAAGGACCAATGGATTATTATGGGGTTAAATGAGGTGATATAAATATGCTAATTACAGGGAAGGACCAATTGCTTTTTGTAGCAATACCGATTGGCGGTGGAGCGGTTATGTAATAACTAAAACAACTACACCAAACTACTTAATAAAGGGTATAAATACCTTTTATCCTGTGCCGCTGTGGGCAATAAACGTTCACACACAAAAGCTTTCGACGGACAACCAATAACACGCACGATTGGGTCGGTGTCGCTTTCAAAAGCTCTAATACAACCGTCTTCTGCAAGGGTTCGAATGCGACTGTGTTCTTCAACGCACTTCCACTGTCGGTATATAATGTTTCACTCAAACTGCAGGACACCCGCACCAATAGTATTCATTGTCACAAACACCAATAAATGTTCGATGATGACGTAACACTTACCATACTTAAGGAGTAGTTTCACCTTTACACTGAATAAATTATAACTCATAAATAGCGCAATAGAAAATATTCAAAACGTTTGCATCCAATCCTCCAATTGTTTATAATAGAAACATCCATCAGCAAAGGTCCACAAAAGCCAGTCTTGGGGGTGGCAGCAACCCCTATACTACAAAAATTGTAGCTCGTAAATAACGGAATAGAAAATTTTTAAGATTTTTATACAATCCTCTAATAGTACATTACAAATCATCAGTCAGCAACGTTGCACCAAAGTCAGTCTAGAGGGCGGCAGCAACCCCTATGCTAAAAAAATGTTAAGCTTCTAAACGACTCGTTAGAAGAATTAAAAAATTTTCGCATGCACTGTTTAAGAGTCTATTAGATAATCATCCACTAGCAATGGTGAGCCATAGCCAGTCTTGGGGTGGCAACAACCCCTAAACTAAATAAATTGTATCTGACTAAAATTTTTTATAGTTTTAACATAAAATCATCCAACACACTATTACAAAAATAAACACACGTAATGGGGCGTGAAAGCCAGCTTTGGGGGTGAAAGTAACCCCTACATTAAAAGAAATTGTAGTTCGTAAACGGTGGCATGCACAAATTTTTAAATTATCACATGCAATCCTATAACTTAATATAAAAATATTTACTAGCACCGGTGCATTAAAGCCAGTCTTGGGGACGGCAGCAACCCCTATACTGAAAAACATTATAGTTCATAAACGGCACGATACACAATTTTTAAAATTTTCACATGCAATCTTTTAAGTTTCCTTCAAAACTACTCTCAGGCATTACTGTGCCAAAGCCAGTCTTGAGGGTAGCGGCACCCCTTAAACAAAATAAACTGTACCTCGTAAAGGGGTGGAAAACAAGTTTCATGTGCAATTCTCTAATAGTTCTAATAGTCTACTACAAACACAAACACCACTAAAAGCACACGAAAGTCAGTCTTGAGGGTGGCAACAACCCTTAAACTAAATAAATTGTATCTCATACAGGATTGGGTAAAAAGTTTCCACATGCAATCTTTTAATAGTCTATTACAAAGATAAACATCGTCAACGGTTGGGGAAAACCAGTCTTGGGGATTGCAGCAACCCCTATCCTAAAAAACATTATAGTTCGTAAACAACTTGATAGAAAATTTTCAAAATTTGCACATAAAATGCTTAATAATGTATAACAGAAACATCCACCAACAACGGTGCACCAAAACCTGTCTTGAGGGTAGCAGCAACCAACCCTTAAACTAAATAAATTGTACCTCCTATAAGACTGGAAAATTTTTTTTACATGCAATCCTCTAATAATCTGTTCTAAAAATAAACACCACCAACAGCACACAAAGGTCAGTCTTGGGAGGTGACAGCAACCCTTATACAGGAAAAGATTATAGCTCGTGGATGGTTCAACAGAAAACTTTAAAAATTTTCAAATGCAATGCTTAATAGTCTACAATAAAAACATCTACCAGCAATAGTATGCCAAAGTTAGTTTTGGGGTGGCAACAACCCCTAAACTAAATAAATTGTATCTGAGTAAATTTTTTTATAGTTTTAACATGAAATCATCCAACACACTATTACAAAAATAAACACACGTAACGGTGCGTGAAAGCCAGCTTTGTGGGTGAAAGTAACCCTTACATTAAAAGAAATTGTAGTTCGTAAACGGTGCCATGTAAAAAAATTTAAATTATCACATGTAATCCTACAATTTAATATAAAAATATTTACTAGCAACGGTGCATTAAAGCCAGTCTTGGGGACGACAGCAACCCTATACTGAAAAACATTATAGTTCATAAACGGCACGATACACAATTTTTAAAATTTTGACATGCAATCTTCTAATAGTTTCCTTCAAAACTACTCTCAGGCAATGCTGTGCTAAAGCCAGTCTTTGAGGTAGCAGCAACCCTTAAACTAAATAAACTGTACCTCGTAAAGAAGTAGAAGATAAGTTTCACGAACAATTCTCTAATAGTCCTAATAGTCTACTACAAACATAAACACCACTAGAAGCACACGAAAGTCAGTCTTGGGGGTGGCAACAACCCTTAAACTAAATAAATTGTATCTCATACAGGATTGGGTAAAAAATTTCCACATGCAATCCTTTAATAGTCTATTACAAAGATAAACACCGTCAATGGTTGGGAAAAGCCAGTCTTGGAAGTTGCCTATACTATTCCGCAAAAATGCCTTAGAACGCATTTTGCCCTTCTATTTCTCCTATTTTTTCCACAGATATCCTTGTTCTCCTACTATTTCTATAACCTAATTGTTATTAACTTTGTCTGTCCATGCTATCATCATCATACATCTGAAGCACAACATTCCAAAAGGCTTCTACCGTTTTTCTGTATGCTTTTCCTACTGTCCGTATTTCATAGGCATACTGTGCTGTGCTCCACACATATGCTTTCAACAATTTTCTTCTTGTTTCTATGTTTATGGTCTTTCATCATAGGCGCTGTTCTTTCTTGTTAGATGCAGTGCGGTCCCCTTCAATTGTTTTACAATTATTACCCTATTCCTCCGACATTCAGTGGTTGTGAAGGGTGATAAGTAGCTTGTGGCTGCCAAGTTCCCCTAGCACTAGAAAATTTACCGATTTAATATTTTTTCCAATATATCTTTTCGCACAGTCAACATTAGCTGCAGATATTTCACAACCAACACCTGTAGTTGTTTATAATAATTATCAGATTTATCTGCGCTTATTTTTTCGTCATTAGGTTTTCCGTCTCAAAACTGGTTGGACACGTACCTGCACTTATTTATATTCTGAGCTAGCCTACACAGTTCCCTAAAAATCTCACACAGCCTGTATACAGCTCGGTTCCCCTTCTATTGTTTTCTAATTTTATGTCCTATTTCACCGAGATTCAGTGAAGGGGATTAAGCAGCCTGTGGCTGCCAAGATCCCCCAACACTTAGACACTTGCCGAATTAATAGCTCTCCAGTAAGTCCTTTCACACAATTAACATTATTCGAAAATATTGCCCAACCAATACTTGTAGTTGGTTATAATAATCATCATGATTAAGTACAGTTACTTTTTTCGCAACTAATTTATCTATTTTGGGACTGGTTGGATGCGCACCTCCATTGATTTCTATTCTGAGCTAGCCTAAACTCAAATTAGTCTTCTCCTAGTATTTCTTCAGCTCGTCTTTCCATTCGTCTTTGTACAATTCTAGTTAATATTTTTGATACGTGTGCTGTCAAAAATATTGTTCGAAAATTTTTACATCTATCCCCGCCTTTCTTTTTTGATATGGTTACTATGATGCTACGTTTGAAATCTTTTGGTATCTCGCCTGTCTCGTACATATAGCTTACAAGCTGGAAGAGACGTTCAGTTACTGCTTGTCCAACGGCTTTTAGAGTTTCTGCTTGCACCTTATCTGTACCCGAAGCCTTACCATTTTTCAAACCCTTTAATGCTAATTCAAACTCATCTCTAAGTATAGGATATCCCAAGTCATCATTTTCAATGACTGATTCCTGTTCCAATGCAGATAGTTCCTCTCCTTCATATAAATTCCCAATATATTCTTGCCATCTACCCACTTTCTCTACATTTTCTATAATGTCGTTTCCTCCTGTGTCCCTTATATTTTTGCTATACGGTTTTATATCCCTAAAATTGATTCTAATTAGTTTGTATGCTTCGTTTGTCTTTCCTATATCCATCTTAGTTTGTATCTCTTTGCACTTTTCATCAATTCATTGTTCTTTAGCTTTCTTGCATTTGGCCATAATTTCCCATTTTATGGCTTCGTATCTCGGTTTTCCTGTTTCATTTATTTATTTTTGTACCTTCGTCTTTCTTCTATTAAATTCAGGATATCCTTTGTTATCCATGGTTCCTTATTTTCTTTTTGTGTATACCCCAGAATATCTCTGGCCGCCATGTCTAGGCTGGATTTAATGTTATTCGATTCTGTTTCTACTTCCTTAGTATCAGACATTTTCCCGATATCTTTCAGCAATTCATTTGACCTTTTTTCGAATCTTTCTTGAATATCTTTATCTTTTAGTTTCTCTAAGTCAAAGTGCCTTTCTCCGTTTCTTTTTTTTCAAATTTTTAAATTTAAGTGCGGCCTTCATAATTACAATGTTGTGGTCAGTGTCTATATCTGCTTCTGGGTAGCTTCCAAAGTCTTACTTGATTCCTAAACTGTTGTCAAACACACAACAAAAAGGAAGATACCTGCATCACAAACATCTTATTTTGGTGGTACACTTAACAATTTTGTAAACGGTCAGGGATTTATGTTTCTCAATCCCTTCTCTTATTGCTGGTTCTGGAACAATATCTTCAGTATTCTTTCAAATAAATCGAATTATATCATAATAGTAAAATAATTCTAAAATAACCTTTTGTTAACAAAGTTTGAATAAAGCCTGTTTTTCTACATTATTGATAATTGAAGTTTTGTACACGATTCTGAAGCTGTGAAATGTGGGTAAGACAAAATATTTTTTTTTTCAGAATGGCTAGCGTCATCCTAGAGTTCAGGCAGAAGTAAAGAATGGGCTTACGAAAAACTGGATATTGCCCTGAAAAAAAACAAAAAAAATCTGTTTCTCAGAACTACTTTCGAGTATTGTATTTAAATAAGTTCAGGTGATGCACACAAAGCCTTTTGCACATTTTCGCACCAACGAAGTTATATTGTGAAGTGATTAGGTTTTGAAATTTTAGTGTAAGGTAGGCTGTCATTAATTACTGTTCCATTATAGCAGCTTTCCCAGATCTTACAATAAACATACATACTATAAACCATAATTAGGTTTACATACCCCCACCTTAAACCATTTTGTAGACATTTTAATGCAAATATGTTAATAAACTATACGAGAACGCTTTATGCATCTAAACGAACATAGGAATGACCAAATATTGTACTGACGAGGAGATTCTTTTTACAATATCCAAAAAAAATTTGTATTTCAAGTCAAAGATTTTCCTAACCCATAATCTCTTCAGCATCTTTTAGTTAAAGTGTGCAAGAGACCTTCTTTAAAACATTTGGCGGTGCGCTTTAAACGTGTTCCAAAGAATTCCTTTTATTTTCCGCACATTTAAACGTACGCTCTATTAGTCAATTAACACCACGAAAGAATGCAGCTTTTTTAATAAAATGTATTTGTGTTTTAAATTCCATCAAACATTGGTAAAGAATTAAAAAAAGCATTTAAGTGGTTTCATAGAAAAATGGTGATAATGTGTTTTACAAACCGGAACTATCCTTTTAGTAATTTCACGAAATGGAAGATCGTTTCTGCTTACGTTTCGAGCTTTGATATCATGCAAGCAGCATAGAAGCTCATTCTCCAGATGCCGACGGTAAAACATTTTAAGTAGTGCAGTTGAATCGTTGCTAGTTATTGAGTAATACCCACCGCGATGTTCAGCTCCAGTTAAATAATTGTATAATCATCACACCAATAAAATCAATTTGCGTATGCAAAAGCAAAATTTTCAGAATAAAACTATTCCAAGGGATTAAATTTGAGCTTTAAAATAAATATAGCGAACATTTATTTTCCGACGCCAGCACCAACTAAATCAAGTTTTAAATAAACCGTTTTAACGTTTTAATCTAAACCACTTCTCAATCATGGAAAGCTATGATAATAATTTAAAGTGACATTATTACTCTTACTTCTTACATCCTGATATAATTTATAAAACATTGGGAATGCATACACGTGTTTTAATTTAACAGCGCATCGGATACAAAGTAGAGTAGTATTATTATTATTATTATCAGAAAGCGGTCGAGTATTGATGTTGTAGGTAAGTTTATTCACTCACCATCTGATAATAATACTACTGGAACGTTTGAAGTCGCCAGGCAACAGAAAAACAAACGATTAAATGTAGAGTGCCCAATTACTCATATCTTAGTCTCTCTTAAGGTATTAATTGTATGTTTCATCTCTGTTACTTCAAAGAGTTATTGACAACATTGCAGGAAGCAAATGTGATATTAGATTTAAAGTAAAATGAAAGGAAGATATACGACGGATGCAAAATTAAATGGCTTTGAAAGGACTCTACAATGATAGGAAAATACAAAATAGTGTATATCTATATATTTTACTATTTTACAATGCTTTTGTGATTTTGGGCTTCTTCAAGAAATAAACAACAATATACTCCACATATGTAATGACCTATTTCCGCTATTCCTGGTGGACGCTAAAACGTATCAACTTTGTAAAGACGCAGAATTGTTAGCAGGATGTATATATATATATATATATATATATATATATATATATATATATTGCTGTGTTAATAAGGTTATTTAGGGGTAGTTAGGACCAACAGTATAGCGCACTTCATATAAAATACACGAGGGCTCAGAAAATGATACAGTTTTCTGAAGAAAACAAGAAATACGATGATTAGACTGGAAAGTAAATGACAACGCTCTGTATATAAATCATAATCATAATTAATTTAGTTAATGAAAAATATTCTGAAGATTTATTTGAATAAACAAATTCGCAAATCGATAAACAACATAATTGCAAGCTGAAACGCGAAACGCGCGGATAACGCATCATTATTAAGTCAAGGATCCCAATAAAACAAGCAGGTTTAATAATGCGTAAGATAGCAAACGCATATAATTTAATGCATACATTGTATTAAGTCTACGTGACTAGAAAATTAAAATCGACACCTAATTTATTGGAAACAAGCGAGGCATGGTAATTAAAATCAAAGTTCACCAAATTTATTTGAACAAACAATGGTTTACTTATCTAGAAGTATAAAAATCCAAAAGAATCAATGCTATTTCGAAATGGTACGTGACAAAAGTAACACGTTGATGTTAACATACAATATAATACGATGGAATATCCGAAAACCTGGCATGAAAGTTTTATACACAACAACGAACTTTGCGCTTGTGAATAGACAGACGATGCATTTAAATATGACCGGATTTGTAAACAAATCATTTCGCCATAAAGTAAGGCTTAGTTCACGTATCTTGAAACAAAGATATTTACGTAAAGTGATTAATTGTGAAGTGCGAAACAATACCATTGTTGTTCGGTTAACTCGCGTATAAATCCGGTATATTAGTCGGATCGGTAATAATAGGTTAGTTCGCGAATAATTCCGATATATATATATATATATATATATATATATATATATATATTAGTGATAGTGTATTCCCACTCTTTTGTTATTTTTAAAATTAAGAGTTACTTTTCATACTTGGTGGAAGCAACATGTAAATATATTATTGAGGGTTAAATGTGTGTACCGTCCCTTTTTTTGTATGTAACCTATGTAGTGGTTACCGTGTGATTTAGAGTCAGTGTTTATATTTTGGTTTATGGCTGTATATTAAAGAACAGGCAATTCACGTTTACGCTGTTCATGTGTCCACAAGAACGAGCGCTCGTATATGCTGGAAGGACAAGGTGAGTGTTTGTTTGCTTTATTATATAGAAACCAATTGTTTGCATTGTCTCCAACTCTAAATATTTCATTTAATTTAGTTATTGAAAATCCTATGTAATTACAGTCCTACTTAAAATTTCTATATCGTGGAAAGTGATTGTAAACCCGCACAATTGTAATTGTAAAAAATGAATGGGTTTGTCGTTTTATCCTTTAAAAGGCGTAAGTAACTAAAAGTTGTTTTAATTTAAATTCTAATATTAACCTTAATAAAAAGGACTCTAAATGATTACTGGAGACAAGTCTAGATAAATACTGGAAAACAATTCTTAATAATTAATGGATAAGCGTTTATAAATAATTACTGGAACAAATGAGGAAATGCAACAAGCATTTACTTCGACTACGAATTGTCAAGGAGTTCAATGGCGGACGAAAAGAGTTGAACCAGGGACTGTTTCGAGCTGAAAACAACAGGTTAGCCAATCTGAATGTTTTATTATTTTATTTGTGAATATTTCGTTGTACATTGCTAAACCGAATGATTTAAAAATTAACATTTCATTGAATATTTTTAATTTAAATACTTTAAAAATTGCTTTCATGATAATTTATGTGAGGGGGTCGGCAAGGTTTTTTTTTTTGAGTATACGTTGTAAATTACATAAATAGTTAAAGAGGTTAAATGAACGTTCATCGGGCTTCAGTTAATAATAATAATAATAGTGATTTTGCTGGCTTTTTGATCATCTTTGGGAATGATAATTATTAAAATTTTTATTCAATTATTAGCAGAAAATTCTAGTTAGAGAATTCTTTAAACCTTTCATACGCTGTAAATATTTTTGAGAACATTATAATAAGTTGTGCTTAAGGGTGTTTTGGTTTAAAGTTTGAAAACAGGAAGGAGAGGTAGAAGGTAAATTTAAATACTTTGTTTGTCGTATTGTCGCAAGCTCCGTGCGTAATTTGAAAACTGAACTAGCCGACGCAATTAAAATTATTCATTAAAAATTAACAGATTAAAAATGTTTACCTTTTTAATTCACAAAAAGGGCGCATAAGGGTATTGCTACAGTATCACAACAAAATATATATATATATATATATATATATATATATTATGGTGCGATAAAAATGTGTTATTTTTCATTTTGAATGTGGTTTTTGGATTCAGCATGTTAAAATACATCTAAAACAACTTTAAAAACGTTTAAAAGTCAATGCTGAAAATTTAATTTTTTTTCAGAAATTTTCGGGAATTTCAAAATTAATATTTTAAATCACAAAAATAGAACCCTCATACTTAATAGTAGTCAAGTTGGTATTTATTTTCTAAAGTTGTTAGAACGATTTTCAAACAGTTTATTTTTCCTTGTATACAAGTCAAGGGTCTATAAAAAACGAAACAAACACAGTTCTGCGACCTCTTGACGATAGTAAACTTGATAAGTAGCAGACAGGCATGGGGCCAGCTATCGGTCAAGCAACCAAGGTTGAAAACTAGGTGACAGAGAGCGTTAATTTGAGCGCATGTGTATGAATGAGACAGGAACAACACGTGTTGGAAGGAGGCGTGTTCTGGACGTTGGTTTTCTTCTACTTGTGGTTTATACCAAGGTTGTCTAAGCATTAATTTTTCTAATACTAAGAAGGCCATTTTGTTGGTTTCGAGAGGATTTTAATAAGAAATGCTCATTTAGAAACAACGATTTGAAGTTGGCTTTGACTAATGAGTTTCTTTTGAGAGTAGAATACGAAGAATTTGCCTACGTTTGCCTGTTTGATTTTGTATATTTTGAGAATTGAAAATATAATATGTGGAGAAAAAACTTCATAGAATTTCACCATGTTTTGGAGGTGGGGGATCGGTATACAACGAGCGAGACACTGATTTCAAGCTCTCTTGGATTTATAAATTTTTTGATTGTTCAGTATAGCAGTTTAATTTGTTTTACACATGATGTGTAAAATGTTTAATTAGTTTTGAAATGATGGAATGCCGGTTTTTAACCGATTTTGGGTTCACTGCCAAAAATTTTAGGCCACTGCCGAAATTTCAGACGTTCTGCATTAGGTCAGATTTATGTAGAACAATTTTGGTACACAGCCAAAAGTATGAACGTACTGTCGAATGTTGAAATATTGGAAACATTTTAGTAATTTATGGTCACAGCGTGAATTTTTGGGAAAGAAATCAAGATTTGGGGTTTGTTCTTGCACGCAGCAGTCCCGTACCGAACGTAAGCTGTTTCCGCATGTATATTATTCACATGTAATTGTACCTTATAGTTTTTAAGATGTATAGATGTAATTGATAATTTTTTGGGGATAGATTTTTATTTGTAGCTAGAGGGATAAATTTGAGGTCACAAAGAGGGAGAGCTCTTTATTAAAAGATTTTTTTTGTATTTATTCATAGGTTCAAAAATATTTATGGTCCATAAATTATTTGATATTTTGTACGAGGTAGGAGGGTCAATTTAAAATATTTGTGCGCAGAAATTTACAATAAAAGCCCAGGTTTTACTATGAGATCGTATTGAAACGTTACTTGAGTAAAAAATGTGTTGAAGCCCTATACTTTTTTAAATTAATTTGATATATTATTCTGTGTAAATATGGACCTTGGGAATGTTACGGTCAAGGAAGTATTTTAAAGGGGATGTATATAGCTTGTTAAAAAGGTGTGGAAGAGAAGAATATTTTTGATTTTGGCTTATTAAATTAAATCTAGTTGGTTTATAATAAATGTTGTCTATTTACCCTAGGAAGAGTCTTTGTGTTGAAATTTTATGAACAGAAAAGTGAGCTGAGCAGCCATAGCATTTTAAGTATTTATACACTATCCTAATTCTGGGCATAGCAAAACAATGGCACCCTGAACGTGAGACTCGAATTCAGGTAATTCAATTTATTTAAAGAAACTGACGACCAGGAGATTAGGAGTTGACCTTTTTGGAGTTATTTTTTGCTGGTGTGCGAGTGTGGTATTTGGAACGTATGTTGAGAAAAGAGTGCTTGAGGAGTCAAGAAGTTAAGATCGGAAGTAGTGATAGTGCTTTATTTGATAAACCGAAACCGGAAATGGAAGCGGAAGTAGGAAGTAAAATTGATTCAGTCGAAGACGGAATCGGGAGACCTAGGGAGCAAAATGGTTATGAGGATGTTAGAGTAAATACGACAAGCTAGGAAAAAGTTGAACCGGAAGTTTGAGCAGATGAGCGAGGAATCAAACCGGAAGTTTGAGAAAATGACTGAAACGTTAAGTGGAAAAATAGATAACTCAAATAAGGAATTTAGTGATTTTAAAAATAGTTTTATTGTAAAAATGAAGGAAGTCGAAGTGCATGTAGAACGGAATGAAAGGAGTGTAGCTGGGATTAGATAGGAAATAGGACAGCTGAAAACCGAAGTGAGAGTTTTTGTGAGGAAGAGATTAATTGTAAGACGACGGAAGTAAGTGACTCATACAGGGACCAGTTAAGCAGATTTGAATAGCAGAGCGCTTTCAGCGTTAGTCATCTTCAATGCCATGTCAACTTAAAAATAAATATTCCATCAAACCATTACATTATATATAGGACATTTTGCGTATAAAACTAATATCACATCAATAAAGACTAGTTGAATTATTTAAGAGGGAAATTATTTTTACTTCGAATAGTGTTACTATTTAGATCCAGATTATTGCTTAACTCTCTGGTGCTAATTTGAGAATTTTCAAGCAGAGATGCCATAATTTAAAACTCACTTTCTTCAACAACCTTTATCCTAACCTGCTCCAGATAAACACAAACTTCCAGAATCCATAGACCTAACAGTAACACTAAGAACTCTTTTCTGTATGTAAGTTTATGAGCTTAGCCAAAAATAAATACCGTTTCTTCTTCAGAAAAATTTGTTTTGATCAAAATTATAGACAGTGGGAACAACTAACAGCAACAACAAATGCATAAGAAAATGAATATAACAATCATGCAATTATTTAAGATCAGACAATATTGATGCAATAATTTCTACATAATTGTAATGTTGGCCTACCTGACATTTATGTTTTACCTCCTGGGTATAGTAACTTATTACTTTGAATATTTTTACCTAAGTATCAAAATCTTAAAAACAGTTCGTTTGCACCTCTAAAATCTGATATTATTTATTATCTATTCTTCATGGGAAATCAATTTGTGAAAAAATATACATGGTATTCCATATAAAAAATCAAGAATAGTTACATTTCCAGTGAAACAATTACTTTTTACAAATTTTGGCATATATTTTGTATGACGTTATCAAAAGTCAATGACGCAAACAGATTTCAAAAATCTCGTTAGAGTCATAGCATGAAGGTTCCAAAGTTGACTCAATTTGGACACTAAAATGATAATATCTGCAGAACAGTTACACTTAACCATCTAAAATTCTATACATTTTTAGTTTGTAAATGGCCCAGAAGGTCTGAATATGCAGATATATATATATATATATATATATATATATATATATATATATATATATAGACAAGTTGATATTTTTATTTTTTGGAATACTTTTCGTTCGGATTTTTTTATTAAATATTCATTTGCTGCTTTCTGACGTTCGATTTATTTAAAATCTTTTTCAAAGAGCTAAAAGTATAAAGATAATAACAGTATTCAAATTATAGTTTTTGGCATAGCTTGAATAGAAAATATTTGACATTGACATAAAAATAAATGTGTAAATAAGGTAACTTGTAGAAACTGCAAATTATGGATGTAATGTTTTGATCACGTGGGGTGTATAGTATGGTGTGGTGTGTTGATTTAAATATTTTTTGAAATGTAGAGGTAAATTAGTAAATTAGTTTTATGGATGGTTGTCTATTTTGGTGATGTTATATAGTTGTGAGTACACTGTACTGAGGTTATTGATGTCTTGTTTGTTGTTGATGCAATTATTGTCTTGTATTATGTGGTAAGATTCTAAAAATAATCGTCTTTTGTGGTTATTGTCTTCTGTTAATATGGTGATTTCATTGAAATTGGCTGTAAGTTTGGTAGAATGTAGTTGAGAAGCAAGAGCACAATAAGTTTTTCCAATTTTTGCATCGCTACGATGTTGGGTAAGTCTATTTTTTAACCATTGTGAAGTCTGTCCTATGTACGTTTTTTTTGCGATTGAATGTGATTTTGTAAACTAGGTTGCTGCGTAGAAGTGGATTAGTGGGGTCTTTTAGTTTTGTGAATAAATTTCAAATCGATTTTTCATATGTGTAAGATATACAGATGTTAGGTTTTTTTAATATTTTAGAAATTAGTGGTGTTAAATTTTTGATGTATGGTAATTGTATGTATTTTGTGTTGGCAATTTCGTTTTGTTGAATAGAGGTTTTTATTGTGTTTGTATATAAAAGTTTGTTGAATAGTGATTTTGGATAGCCATTGTTATGAAGTATATTAAAAAGATCTTGTTTATTTTTATATAAGAATTTAGCCCTAAAACATAGAATAGAAAATATATGTGAACCAAAATTCATAAAAAAAATAAACAAGATCCGAACGAAAAGTATCCCAAAAATAAAAATTATAATATATATAATATATAATATATATATATATATATATATATATATATATATATATATATATATATATATATATATATATATTTATAAAAACTGATTACGGTTACTGAGGACGAAGTATAAAAATTAAAAATTAAAAACTTCAATTGTATGCGACGTTTCGTGAAATTTATTCACATTATCACAGCTATAAAATTAGGAAAAATTCGATTTCTCCTACATTGGATTAAGAATACCTTTTTGTTGATGGCGGAAGCTAGTTTTGGTGTATAGTTGCTCCATTGTTTTAATAAATCATAGGATTGGATTCCATAAATTCGACGAACGTCTTCATTACCGCATACAATTGAAGTTTTTAATTTTTAATTTTTATACTTCGGTCCTCAGTAACCGTAATCAGTTTTTATAAAAATAAATATGCAGGACACGATACAATTCAATATCAATTAATATATGGTTTTTAATCATAATGGGTTTCTATGAAGACGTTCGTCGAATTTATGGAATCCAATCCTATGATTTATTAAAACAATGGAGCAACTATACACCAAAACTAGCTTCCGCCATCAACAAAAAGGTATTCTTAATCCAATGTAGGAAATCGAATTTTTCCTAATTTTATAGCTGTGATAATGTGAATAAATTTCACGCAACGTCGCATACAATTGAAGTTTTTAATTTTTATACTTCGGCCCTCAGTAACCGTAATCAGTTTTTATAAAAATAAATATGCAGGACATGATACAATTCAATATCTATCTATATATATATATACAGTGCTTCCCAAAAGTAACGGATAAATTCGATTAAATGATTATTGACAATTTCTGAGTAAAAAGCTCTGACACGTCGATTTTTATTTTTAAATTGTCATTTAATTATATAATATTTAACCCCCCACCCTTCAACCCCTAAGCGCTAGCATCCCCTACTTAAAAATTTTAAATGGCAATGTACCCCTTGTGATACCTCAATTAATAGCATTTTTCATGCAGAAATAAAATTTTACAGAAAATGCTAAATCGGTTGATAAATAACTGTTTTATTCAATAAAAACTCATTCGCTTAAAGTGCCAATTATCGGGGATGCCTTGACAAACAAAATGTTTGTAAAGGGTCAAATAAGTTTAGTGAAAGTACGTTAGTTAAGTGCGTGTTGCTTGTTTAATAATAAGTCAGTTTTATTCAATAAACAAAACTTGAATAAAAAACAAAAACAAACCCAATTTAAATTAAATGTTCATACTGCTGTCCGTTAGTCGCTAGGCAGTATCCTAATCTAGAGACAAACTCTTGTTGAACTTTGTTTACTATCTGAGGGGAAATTAAGCGAATTTCATTCCAAATTCTCTGCTTTAACTCGTTTACGTTATGAGGCCTATTCAGATACACTTTAGATTTTAAATAACCCCAGAGGAAATAATCCAAAGGGGTAAGTCGGGAGACCTAGCGGTCCATTCAATTTGTCCTCGTCTACCAATCCACCTCATAGGAAATACTTGGTCGAAATATTCCCGTACTGGACGTGCATAGTGGGGAGGCGCACCATCTTGCTGTACCCAAATACTGGGATAAGGTGAATCAGGATCTTCTGCATTCAGATGTAGTACCGCTAAAGCCCGAATTAATTCAAATTGGAGAAAATTTAGATACTGTTCTCATTGAATGTTCTCTCAAAAAAGTACGGTCCAATAACTGTATTATCCACTATCCCCACCCAAACATTCATCTTTTGTGGAAATTGTGTATTTGCTTCCATCATCCAATGCGGATTTTCATCAGCCCAATAACGGCAATTCTGCTTATTAACGGTACCATTGAAATAAAATGTTGCCTCATCCGAAAACATAATATTTCCTTCCAATCCAGGATTTTCATTGCAAAGTTCCATCATTGTCTCACCAAATTGCGCTCGCCTATCAAAATCATCATCTGATAACTCTTGCACTTTGTAAGGGTGAAACCTTTGCTTACGGAGAATTCTATGAACTGCACTTTTTGATGAATTTAACTGTGAAGCGACTCCCGCAATGCTTGAATGTGAATTTTCCTGCACAAATAGCAAGTCATCCAATTCTGAATCTTCATCTAAAGCTGATGGACGTCCATCTTTAGATTTATCTCGTACGTGTCCAATATTCCGAAATTTATTTTCAATTTGGATTATCGTTGATTGCGAGATTGGGAGAGGTCTGGATGAATTACATTGAATAAAATTCGAACTTCTTTGTGCGTTCGAATTCTATCTCCAAAGCCAATCATCATTAAAATTTCAATCCTTTCGGCTTCGTTAAGTCTCGTTTTTCTGACTTATTATTAAACAAACAACACGTACTTAACTAACGTACTTTCACTAAACTTATTTGACACTTTACAAACATTTTGTTTGTAAAGGCATACCCGATAATTGGCACTTTAAGCGAATAAGTTTTTATTGAATAAAACAGTTATTTATCAACCGATTTAGAATTTTTTGTAAAATTTTATTTCTGAATGAAAAATGCTATTAATTGAGGTATCACAAGGGGTACATTGCCATTTAAAATTTTTAAGTATGGGATGCTAGCGCTTAGGAGTTGAAGGGTGTGGGGTTAAAAATTATATAATTAAATGACAATTTAAAAATAAAAATCGACGTGTCAGAGCTTTTTACTCAGAAATTGTCAATAATCATTTAATCGAATTTATCCGTTACTTTTGGGAAGCACTGTATATATATATATATATATATATATATATATATATATATATGTGTTTGTATTAAAACATACAAGTTTAGCAGTAATTGTTTCTAAATTTTATGTATTGATCTTATAGTGAACTTTTGATATAGTCACGTTGTAGCTATCTTAGTCAGTAATTTAGGACGTCAAGTTATGAATGGCATTGTAAACTTGGGGTGGAGTTGGCTGGATGCCTTTTCAAATGGTTGCCACAACTAAATGAAAAATATATATTCAAAATGTCTCTGTTCATATAATAAATTGATAAATGAACTAGTGTTTATGATTTATTAATCCAACTTGTCGAGAACTAAGTAAATGGCCCTGTATACTAGGGCCGCATCACACTAGTGGGAAGTGTGTTCACTGAATACAGGTGGAACATCAGAAAGGCGCCAATATTTGGTAAGGAGAGTGGCAAAAGAGGTGGTTTTTAATAAAAGTAAATTTCTGCTAGAAGTGTAGTTGTTTCCACTGTAAATACAACAAGAGTAGAAGAAAAAAAAATTAATGGTGCATGCGGATTGTGCATAGTGCAATTATAATTGCCTTGTTTGAATACGATACTGAAACAAAACTGGTGGATCGCGGCTTAGTTATTTTTAGCACTTTACATCAGCTTTCATTAGCTGCACGTTTAAAAATCCTAACCGCTATCAACCAACAACAGTGCAGCTACCAGGTGCCGTCATCAAAGAACGCCACATATATCTTATAAATTTCAGTTAATTTCCTATCTCCAGATCTTTCTAGAAGCTACGGTAAGTTATATAAAGACGCGCATTAGTGGTGGAAAGGGAAGTCAATTTCAATAGTAAGTCGCATGTACATCAGAAATAAATATGCAAAATAAATTTAGTTATTATTTGTTGGTTGATAGTAATTATTTATAGTGAAATATAAATTGTAAAAACTAAGAGTTGTATAATTATAAGTGTATATGTCAATTACATTAAATAAATTAAGAAGATCTTGTGAAATTGAAGTTACGCAGGCGCTAGTGTACTGAGGTAAGACGATTCCAGCTTATAAAAAAATGATGAAAAGGATCGCCAAAGAACAACAAAAGAAAGTGAGAAGAATGCAATTTTCAAATATGTGAAAATTAAAGAATCGGTGCCGTCTACGAATCACAATAATAGTGCTACCTTTCACGTAAGTGAGAGTGGTGAGAAAAGACTGTGAGACTAAAGCTAATGTTCCATTAGATACTATTCATTATGCCTGCGTGGAGAGCACTGATGTTATATATCCTTTATCTATTTCACAAATTCTCTTATGTGACAATCCAAATAAATGGCCAGAGACACTTTCACAAGCAGAAACACAACTTTTGGTTAAAAATGGTTTTATTCAAGTTAAATGCCCATATTCAAAAAATGAGAAGGACGGAAAATTCTTAGATCATTTTTATTCGTGCAACGAAGTCAAACATGAAAGGGAAGCACTATGGGCTGCAAGGAAAGGTTATAGATTCTAACCCTAGAACGTTTTTTGGTTCTATGTGTATCTCAGTTTAAATTTTGTCATAAATGATGCAACTACTATAAATTTCAAAACTATTAATTTTTATGGTATTTTTTAGGAAGTTTACGTTCTTTTTGCATCTTCAACTCAACGTTGGGATGTTTTGAAGAAAACAATCAATAACTTCACATTAAAACCATTATCCAACACACAATGGGAGGGAGAGATTCGATACACCCCTTGAGGCACAATTTACAAACAATAAGTGAATAAATTAATCATGATCTCAGACGAGAATGGCAAAGATATTAAAACTCATCACCAGGCAGCAATGTCTGTGCAAAAAAAAATGAAACTTTTAAATGTATATTCTATATTAATATAGTATGACATACTGTTGCGGTTTAGTATATCAACTTTGATTATCCACATAAATATGAGGTGGAAAATGACCCATAAAAGAATTTCAAACAGAATTTTTATTTTGCTGTTTTAGATACGACCATTAACCACAGGAAGAACGATTTCGCCTCCTTAATGAGCATTCTAATTACTTTTTTAAACAGCATACCGGAATTTAAAAAAATCTGAATCAGATTTGGGGAAATGCTGCCTAGACTTAGAAGTAATGTTAACTGACAAGAATGAGAAAGATATAGATGGAATAGAACTATTCCAAGAAATAAATACCCTTTTTAATAGTAGTTTAGAAAATAACAGTGGCCCCTTTAAAATTTTATGATATTTGGTACAAAATGATCTACAAAGTTAGTTTACTAATACACTTATTGCACTAAGAATAATCTTGACACTACCTGTTTCAGTTGCTTCAGATGAAAGATCGTTATCTAAAGTTAGCTTGATCAAGAACCATGTTAGGACTACAATTCTAAATGAATGTTTAATTGGCCTGACAACTATTTAGTCAGAAATACTGGATGCATTAAATATTGATAGTACTATCCAAAAGTATTCTGAAATTAAAGCTCAGCATATAAAACTTTTATAAATCATATTCCTTATTACGGTAAATAATTATTGGTCTTCTTTAGGTTAATGTCTATTTATTTGTTAGTTAACCTGTAATTTGTAGAAAATGTTTTGCTATTACTTGTATTTAATAGAATTGAAATACTTTTCTACTTCTATTTGTAGTACAATCAGCACAATACTTTTGAACACAGACAGCATAAGCTCATGGTGCGGCTCTGCTGTATACAACATAATATTTTTTAAATGTATGTATAATGATCATGTATAACCATACCAAAGTTAGTTTTGATATCCCTAATAAGTAAGGCACACCACTTTGTCCATGCACTAAACACTCATCGTGTATATATATATATATATATATATATATATATATAGCTATGATAAGAGGGTTGTTTAGGTGTATATTGGGTCACAATGGTCACACAATACATGTAAATAGTACTAGGAGTTAGAAAACTACATTTATTTAGCATGAAAAATACGTAATTTGCAAATTATGCAAAGAGCAAACATTTAACACCCTGTATAAGAATCGCAGTTGACTTTAATTAATGCCGGTAAGCATATCATTGAACAATAAACGCACATTCAGCAAAAGAAATAACTCTACATGCAATCAAACTTGTCTTAAACCAAGAAGCATTCACAAATTGTAAATAGATACACGTTAAATGCAGTAGAAGCTAGAAAATCATGATACAATTCCCATTAAAATTAAACATGCGATAGTGAAAGGAGATAGCATAGTGTTCTGATAAGAAACGCATCTTTCGAAATAAATACGTTTTGGAAACGCAAGATGTAAACAGAAATATGTTAATTTAAGTCATTTCGTCTACGTGATTTTCTACATGGAGTTATCACAAAACCCAAAGTATTATCTAGACAAACAAAAGTCATAAGTTAAATTACATGCCAAGGCGAATTAGAAATTCCTGTAATAACATCAAAACAGACGGTCTAAAATAAATACATAATAGAGATCCACTGGTATCCTACGTAACCAAGAAATCATTTCGGCGCATACCTGTAAAAGCCCAAAGGTATTCAAAACATCCTATGGCTGGTCGTAAACTTTGAATATACAGCGCCCGTAACCAATGAATTTTTAGATGGGGCGTAGCTTATATAACACGCGAATTTGATAAACAGACAGTCTTCATTCGAACTACGCACAATCCACATCACTTTTAGTCAAGAATTTACGCAACGCATAAGTACAAAAATTAATTAAAATAATTATATATTTGTGAAAAGTGGTGTTAGAAAATTTTAAAGTAAATAATAGTGAAAAATATATGAGACATGTTTCGCCGTTTGCTAGAAAACTTGAGTAAAAGTTTATTAATTAACTAATTTTAAATATTTATAATTTAGGGCTTTAAGGGAGATTAAAAAATCTAAGTACCGCTAAGTAAGACAGGGTAAATCTAAGTGAGATTACGAAAAACTAAGAAAGTAGTTAATTATTGATTAAACGAGGTAAAATTTGGAAACCAAATAAACTGATAGCACTGGGAAGAAATCCATATAAAAATATTGGTTTAAATCTATGCAAAGGCGTACAAAATACAGAATTGTTTAAGCATTGAATGGAGCAACTCAACTGAAAGTAATCCTGGGGTACTGATCCACAGCACACAGTAGCAGATCCAGAAAGACGCACAAGGAAAACTACAGGTCAGAACTATCTAGCATAAAGCATTATTTTCTCTTTATTTTTGAACATTGACTATATTATACCTGAATATTTTATGTAAAGAGTCAACAAAAATTTCTTTTATACGTGAAAATTTACATAAAAGGGGAAGGGTCTTAAACGTTCAAGAATTTCCAGTAGAGTACAGTGTCATTTTTGCTGGCTTTAAAATAAGGAAAGGGAGCTATAACATTGATTCAAAAACAATTTAAAAATTATTATTATTTGATTCAGGGGGTGATTTTGTCATACAGTGTATATGTGTATATGAATTTTTTTCTTTCTGATTACACAAATATCAGTCAATTTAGTTTTTGTCATTCAAAGCAGGAAAAGTATTAGATAAAAGGGGGTAAATTATTTGATTATCGTAACGTTGTGCGCTCTGTGAATTAGACTGAGCTAGCCAAGGCATAGTTAAATTTTAGGATATTAAAAAACACAGAGCGGCGGTGATCAGCAGGAGACTGAACCTTTAATTACATCGTCGTGCAGCGTTATCATATCAATATATATATATATATATATATATATATATATATATATATATATATTGACGTGGAATCATAGGTCAAATAGGTACTGACAATAAAATTTTATCAACTGTGTATATAGAAATGGGAGCAAATTATTTACGCGCCAAATTAATTAATTTATATAGTGAAACCGGACGGTCATTAAAATATTTTTCTATTTGTATATTGGAATGTTAAAATTGCATACGGGAAGAAGCTTTTGAGTACATAAAAACTCAAGGATACGCATAAGTAATTATAATAATTTTAAATCAAACGCATGGAAGCAAAAAGGGAGCTTGCATGTATATAAAATCAATAATTTTAAACACAAATGTTTCCATTTTAAAAGCCAACGTTCGTTTATACAAATACTAAGAAGGGAAGAAACTAAGAATTGTTATTTTCAACGGATGGTTGTTTCGAAGAGCACCTGTTGGTTATATGTTTGGTTCATGGAATCTTAAACGAACGTTAGCACAAAATTCTATAGAAGTTTGTTTGCAACGGTCGGTGTATAAACTGCTTAAATAACACGTGCCTTAAAGACTGAGTGGAATAAACGATCGATAATGTAAGACGGACAGAGAAACGTATAAAAAGCGTTGGGTACAAGTCACGTACGAAATACACGGGTAAATGTGAAGGCCGGCTACAATATCGATTTTCTGTAACTTAAGAGGGGTTCTAAAGGAGACAGCAAATATGCGTGGAACGGAGATAGATAGCTGATAGATGGAGCGTTGTGAAGAGGAAAAATTATATCATTGGTTTAAAGCTATGCAGTTTCAAGAAGAGCGCGTTCCTAGAGAGTATCGAACAAAATTCTATGTAACAGCACGACGAACGGGGGATTTTTGAGAAGTTAGTGTTCGTTACGTTCAAAATTTTAAGAATCAGTTTAGAAAATAAGCTTTTCAAGGGAAACAGGTTCCATAGGAGGTTTTGAAAATCATATAAATACACGAACAAAGATATTGAGGCTCTCTTTCCCTTTAGACGTAATAATAGTAAATGCTCTTATGGGTATTAATTCCATTTCGAATGGACCTGCACCTTGCCGAAGTTCTAGATTACTAGAACAGGTGAAATGGCTTGCGTGTTCTAAGGAGCTAAAAAGCCAAACTACAGGTCCAACCAAAGTAGTAGGGTCGTTAGTGAGGAACCAGACTAAGACAGGTCCCCGAAAGAGGGCAGCGGCTCTTTCGGTACTTAGATTGGCAGAGACCATAGGGGTCAGTATGACAGTCTAAGACACACTACCGCGATGTGGAAGGCAACGGGAAACCACCACATTACCTCCCAAATACACAGCGTACCTAAATTATAATAAAATGATGGCATTCTCTGGGGTAAAAGATTCCGGAGTTAAAATAGTCCCCCATTCGGATCTCCGGGAGGGGACTACTTCGGAGGATGCGATCGGAAAGTTAAGAATAAGAGTCGGGAACATTTTGCGAGTCGGAGCGTGGAATGTTAGAACTATGAAGCAAGTGGGTAAGCTAGAGAACCTAAAAATCGAAATGAATAGGTTATCATTAGACATAGTAGGGATCAGCAAAGTTCGGTGGCCAGAGGCGGGGGATTTTTGGAGTGGAGACTTCAGGGTAATACATACAGGAGCCAAGGAAGGAAATTTGGGTGTGGGGATAGTTATGCGGAAAAAGATAGGATACTGTGTAGAAAATTACTTACAAAAGTATGAAAGAGTACTCATGGTTAGACTAGAATCTAAACCGGTAAACACAATAATAATACGAGTATACATGCCCACCTCGAGCTACAGTGACGAAGAGGTAGAAGCGATCTACAAAGATATCGAAGACATATTAAGACACGTAAAAGGATATGAAAATTTAATAATTACGGGGGATTTTAATGCAGTGGTAGGTGAGGGTAGGGAAGGAGCGATAGTAGGTTTATTTGGTTTAGGCACTAGAAACGACAGAGGAAATAGGCTGGTAGAATTTTGCGACAAGAACAATTTAATCATTACAAACACATTATTTCAACATCATGCTAGAAGACGATATACGTGGAAGATGCCAGGAGATATAGGAAGATATCAAATAGATTACATTCTTGTTAGGTTTAGGAATGAAGTAAAAGACTGTAGAAGCTACCCAGAAGCAGATATAGACACTGACCACAACATCATAATTATGAAGGCCACACTTAAATTTAAAAATTTGAAAAAAAGAAACGGAGAAAGGCAATTGGACCTACAGAAACTAAAAGAGAAAGATATTCAAGAAAGATTCGAAAAAAGGTCAAATGAATTGCTGAAAGATATCGGGAAAATATCTGATACTAAGGAAGTAGAAACAGAATGAAATAACATTAAATCCAGTCTCGACATGGCGGCCAGAGATATTCTGGGGTATACACAAAAAGTAAATAAGAAACCATGGATAACATAGGATATCCTGAATTTAATAGAAGAAAGACGAAAATACAAAAATAAATCAGACAAAACAGGAAAACAGAGATACAAAGCCATAAAATGAGGAAATTATTCGAAAATGCAGGAAAGCTAAAGAACAATGGATTGATGAAAAGTGCAAAGAGGTACAAACTAAGATGGAAGTAGGAAAGACAAATGAAGCATACAAACTAATTAGAATCAATTTTAGGGATATAGAACCGTATAGCAAAAATATAAGGGATGCGGGAGGAAATGTCATTATAGAAAATGTAGAGAAAGTGGGTAGATGGCAAGAATATATAGGGAATTTATATGCAGGAGAAGAACTAACTGCATTAGAAAAGGAATCAGACATTGAAAATGATGACTTGGGATATCCTATACTTAGAGATGAATTTGAAATAGCATTAAAGTGTCTGAAAAATGGTAAGGCGCCGGGTACAGATAAGGTGCAAGCGGAGACTCTAAAAGCCGCTGGTCAAGCAGTAACAGAACGTCTCTTCCAACTTGTAAGCTATATGTATGAGACAGGTGGGATACCCAAAGATTTCAAACATAATATCATAGTAACTATACCAAAAAAGAAAGGCGCGGATAGATGTGAAAATTTTCGAACAATAAGCTTGACAGCACACGTATCAAAAATATTAACTAGAATTGTACAAAGACGAATGGAAAAACGGGCTGAAGAAATACTAGGAGAAGACCAATTTGGGTTTAGGCGAAACAGGGGTACACAGGAGGCTATCTTAGCTCTGAGGGTGATAATGGAGAAAACAATAGAAAAAGGGGAAAGCGTGTATATAGGGTTTGTAGATCTGGAAAAAGCATTTGACAATGTAAAATGGAAAAAAATGTTCGAAATACTCAAAAAGATTGGAATGAGTTATAAGGATAGACGATAGTACATAGCTTATACAAAGAGCAAACAGGAGTAATAGAATTAGAGCAGGAACGTAGAGAAGTAAACATCAGGAAAGGGGTGAGACAGGGATGTTCCCTATCCCCATTAATTTTTAACTTGTACATTGAAGAGGCAATGAATACTGTCAAATGCAGGAAGACATTTGGAATTACTATGCAGAGACAAAAAATTGATATGCTTAGATTTGCAGATGATATAGCGGTATTAGCATCTAGCAAGGAAGAGTTAGAAGCTGCTCTCAATGAAATGGAAACGGTTCTAACAGAGAGATACGGTATGAAAATTAACAAAAGTAAAACTAAAGTACTAGTATGCAAAGGAGGGAAAAATAAATCAAAAACAAGAATACAAATATGTAACACAAACTTACAAGAAGTTAAGGATTTCTGCTACCTAGGAAGCCAAATAACGCAAGATGGGAAAAGCACAAAAAATATAAAACAAAGATTAGCACAAGGTCGTGCTACATTTAAGAAGAAAAAGCACTACTGTGCTCAAAGACCACAAACATAGAAACAAGAAAAAGATTGCTCAAAACATATGTGTGGAGCACAGCACTGTATGGCTGTGAAGCCTGGACAGTGGGAAAAGCGGACAAGAAAAAGGTAGAAGCCTTTGAAATGTGGTGCTACAGACGTATGATGAAGATATCATGGACAGACAAAGTTAAGAACGAAGAGGTACTAAAAATGGTAGGGGAAGAAAGAAATATGTGGAAAACGGTTAAAAATAGGAGAGATAGGATGATAGGCCACATACTACGGCATGAGGGAATAGTGCGGAATATACTAGAAGCAGAGATAAGAAAAAAGAGAAGAAGAGGTAGACATAGGTTAGACTACTGCACACACATAGTGAAAGATGTAGGCTGTAGGAGTTTTAGGGAAATGTGTAGGCTAGCTCAGAAGAGAAATCAATGGAGGTACGCATCCAGCCAGTCCCAAGATGGATAAATTAATGACGAAGAAAGTAACTACACTTAAACATGATATTTATTATAAGCAACTACAAGCATTGGAGGGGCAATATCCTCGAATAATGGTAATTGCGTGAAATCATTTACTGGAAAACTATTATTTCGGCAAATGTCTAAGTATTGGGGGATCTTGGCAGCCACAGGTTGCTTAACCCCCTTCAATAAATCTCATTGAAACAGGGCATAATATTAGAAAACAATATAAGGGGAACCGAGCTGTATTGCTGTGTGAGAATTTCAGGGAACTATGTAGGTTAGTTTAGAAAAGAAATAAGTGCAGGTACATGTCCAACCAGTTTTGAGACGGGAAACCCAATGACGAAAAAATAAGCGCAGATAAATCTGATGATTATTATAAACAACTAGTTGTTTGTTGTGAAATATCTGCAACTAATGTTCAAGTGCTGGGGGAACTTGGCAGCCACAGGCTGCTTACCCCCCTTCGCAACCACTGAATGTCGGAGAAATAAGGTATATAATTGTAAAACAATAGAAGGTGACCGAACTGCATCTAACAAGAAAGAACGGCGCCTATGATGAAAGACAACAAACATAGAACAAAAAGTTGTTGAAAGCATAGGTGTGGAGCACAGCACAGACAATATGCCTACGAAATACGAGCAGTCTGAAAAGCAGACAGAAGAACAGTAGCGGCCTTTGAAATGCCGTGCTTCAGATGTTTGAGGATGGACAGACAAAGGTAATAACAAATAGGTTATAGAAACAGTAAGGGAACAAGGATATCTTTGGGAAAAAAATATGAGAAATAGAAGGGCCGAATACGTTCTAAGGCATTTTTGGGGAATAGCATGAGATATATGACAAGCAGAGATAGGAAAAAAGAGGTGGATGTAGACCTAGATCAGATAGTGATAGATGCAGACTGTGCAAATTTCGGGGAAATCTGTAGGTTAGTTCAGAATAGGAAACAATGATGGTACGCGTCTAACCAGTTTCAGGACTGAAGACCCAATGATGATGATGATGATGATGAAGGGTATTAATTACTTTGTTTAGTCAATAAAGTTGCATATAACATCCTGTTTTGAAAGTATGTAAAGCTGTAGTAGCACACCGCAAAAATTGGAAAAGTGATATTGCACAAGATGGTGCTGTTGTTTAGATAAAAGGTGCCGTTACTGCAACGAATCGATTAAATGAAGGGATGATATTTAGGTAAGCAAAGCCTAAAGCGTAATTTGTATGCATAAAGTATATTTGGTATGAAATGTTACGTTTGAAACAAGGCTAATATCTGGATAGAAGAATAGTAGTGGTGGCCGAGATTTGGATAGGTGGGGATCAGTTGAATCCATGCATAATCAAAGTAGATGGACGCAACGACGAGGGTTTCTGGTAACCATCTTCAGCGGTGACGAGGAACGAAAGCGACTCCAAGTAAAGAAACTTAATTTCCTGTTTTTGTATACACATTTGTGTTGATATTTTTTGTGTTTGTGTGTTTCGACTTATTGGGGGTGGATTTGTTACCATACAACTTGTTTAAAAAGGTATATGTGCTGGACAATTAATTTTTGAGATTATTAAAAAGGGTTTATTGATGACATAAAGGTGTATTCATGATATAAAATGTTGTTGTAAAAGAGTAAACAGGACTTTAAATTTGTTTTGAATAAAAATGCAAGGTGTAAAAGCATTTACAGAAACTGGGTTATAATGAGCTCAAAATAGACCAGAATAGAGTCAAACTAGGGTTGCATGTGGGGCCCATCAACTTGTATTATATAGAATTTGTTAAAATATATTAAAACCAAGGACTTTAAAGTACTTAATGATTGAGCTGGTAACAGTTGTAACAAACTGTCTGTACCAAGGTGTAAATATTATATTAATAATGGAAACTTGTTAATAGGTGTAAATAAAAAGATCCTATGGTTGTTGTATTATTCGATTGGTAATTTCATTTGACTGTGTGTGTGTGAGAAAGGTATGTACTTAAAATGGTAGGTATTCAAGAAGAAGCCGATTGTTGAGCTAGCCAGGGTGAGCAGAGAAATAAAGAGGCGTTCAAAAAGGAAAAGTTTAAGAAATTTTTTAATTTTTATTTTTTTCAGAAAAATTTATGTTGGCCCAATTCGTGGGGCGAGAAATTTAAGAGCATAATTCCCCGAATACTTTTATGACGCCCAAACGAAAGGGCACGAATTTTTGTTAAGGTCCATGGCAATATATATGTATGTATGTAGTATGTATGTATGTATGTATGTATATATACATATATATATATATATATATATATATATATATACATATTGATGTGATAAGGGGTTACGAGAGGTTATTGAAACCCTAATTCTAAAAATAAATCATCTAAAATATAATAGAATCCGGAAAAAATGGAATTTTCCGTAAATTCATGGTTACGCCCTGTATAATACAAGCGTACCTTGTTTCGTTGATGTACAATACAAAAACGCAAATTGCATGTGTATAAATAATCACCCACGTAAATTGGATATGTAAATTATAAGATACTGTAAAACGTATTTTGATGCGAATGCAAATCTATACATTTTTTATAAAATTTGCTGTAAATAGCTTTACGCATTTAGCATAAATATAAATAATTTGTGTGTTTACTATAAAACGCAAACCCTTTTACATTAAAAAGCAATCAAAGTTTAAATTAATTAACCCGTGAATTGTAGCAAGTGATTCTAAATGAAGAACTTTCTAAAATATGAGTCATCGGTATTTAAAACTACGTATAAACTTATTAAATAAACTTTTTTATTCCAAGAAGCAGCTTGAACCTCGAAAAACCTGCAAAATCCTTGGAATAATCGATTATCTTTTGTATTAAGTATGCGACGCCATAATAATAGTATATGAGAAACAAGGACAGAGAAAGCGTCACGGATACCTAAAACAGATAAAAAGGTAATAAAATGTCGAAATTTTATACGCTATTTTGGTATTCCAGAAACCTTACATCATAATATTCGAAATTATACGGGTAAAATTCTAGAAAATGAACAATTTGTATATAAAAGAGCGCTTATCGTTTCGGAAAAAAATTCATTCATTAAATTTGGTCCGATGCAGTCGACGCTTAAAGTAAATCAAGAAAAATGTTATGTTAAAGCGCTAGCCGTTGCGTTATATAGAAGTATGCAGTAAAACATAGTTGCGAGGTTGCAATGAATATTGAAATGATGTTTTTAAGCCCAAATTACATACAAAAATGGAATTATTAATTATGAAGAAAAGGCAAAATTCTTCAGTATAAAGCTATTTTAAAGATATAATAAATAATCGAAGGAAAGATTTAACCAAAAATGTACTTTGATAATTGCTGTTGGAAATCCGGAATTTTAATTTGGAAAAACTTGTAAGCCGATTTGGCGATCAATTTAAAATAAGATTTTTTATTACGATGAGCGTTTTGTGAATTCTGCAAATATCACTGTTAGATTTATTTTTAACTGATATTAGAGTATTTAGATCTAGTTTAAGATAATCCTAATAATTTTTTTTCTTGTGTGAGGGATTTTTTTACCAGGAGTTTGTGTTCAGAGTTCGATATATTCTGACTTTTAATAGATTATATGTCAAGGTTTTTTCTGGCCAAAACAAATCTTAGCAGCGTGGAAATAATTTATAACCAGGTGAAAGATCCTCCAAAGAATAAGTTTAATTTTGTAAATGTAAAATAAGGTAAGCAACAATTTTTTTTTTGTAACAAATACTTCTAGAAATTATTTTATGTTTGAAAGAAACGATGTTGTAAATGCCTTTGTATGAAAGAAGATATTTCATATTGTATAAATGTTTTGTAATAGTGCTGCGTTTTATTTCAATTTGAAAACTCCAAAAACTTCGTTGAGCTAGCCAGGCAAAATTAGAAACGAAACTAAGTGAACAATTTCAAGTTTACAAAGCAGAAATATCTTTCCACAGCACTTTTTCAGCGATGCATCCAACACGGGGCATTGTCATATCACTTTCAGTGGCACCACAACGTGTGGCCTTACCACAGCAATATATATATATATATATATATATATATATATATATATATAGCTACGATATCGCCGAACTCCCGGTGTATTTTACGCTCATTTGCTTTGCTGACCGTCACCTCTCTGTGCCTCTAAAATATTTAAATTAATTTAAAAATCAACACAATTAAATTTATGCCTCGACTAGCTCAGTTATACCCTGCACAGAGTGAACAACAATATTATAACAGAGAATATTTACCCTCTCCCCTTTAGCACTTCATTTACCTGATTAAGACAAACGAAATTCATCAAATTTTGTATAATAGGTTAAGAAAATGTACAATTTATAACTCTACGTCCTTGTAATATCATTAGCTATAAAAACTTTTAAATCAAATGAAAATGAATATTCTTATTAAATTTGTTCACTAACAAAATTTTAAGCAATTAAAGCCAGCAAAATAATTATGTTTTATATTGAAAACTTCGTTGAACGTTAAAAAAAACTATTCCCCTTTTAACGTAATTTTTATGTATCAACTAAAGTTTTTTGATGGCCTTTTACACAAAAAGTTACCTATATTACATGCAAGTTTTACGCTTATAAATTTTTGAAATACGACAAGCAACATTCATGAAATTATAAAATTAAATTCTGACCTTGTATCTTTCTGTTAACCCCTGCGGTAGCTTGTTGAACCAGATTGATTGCTAGTTCCAGTCCTTGACCCTTAGCTTGGATTTTAACACAGTGATTCCCAGTTGTCCACTAACTTGTAGACGTTCTTTAGTGAATTCTCTAGTTGTTTATTTAATTTAACATCATCACTTGGATAATTAATTAGAACATTTCATAGATCTTTACTTATATAATTTCTTAAAACATTAGTTAGAGCCCTAAATTAATAAAAAGTAAAGATTATGTTTACATTAATTAAATTTAGACTTACGTTTTTAATACCAATGGCAAATTTTCGCCAACTTGTACTTCATGCACTTCTATTTTTTTACTTGAATTCTTTACGTTATTTAATTTTGTCACTTTTGCCTTCACTTAATTTCAGATTCACGTAATAAATTTGTCTCGACTGATACAGACGTGCGTCGTTAATGTAATGAATGCACTTTATCAGTTAATGTTCCTTATATAGAACAAGTTCCTTCTCTCCTATCTCTTAACCTGTTGGGTTTATTCAAAATTGCTTAATCTATGCATTTAACTTTGAATGTAGACATAATTTCGTAATGGGATTTGTTAAAAGTGTTGTAATTTTATGCTTTAAACATCACGTAGACATAATTTTGTACAGGAATTTATTGAATTTTCCGCTTAATTCTGCACGTACACCAAAACCTATGATTCCATATTTTGTTTACCCATGTTGGACTTTACAAAAATGTGGCGATTTCTACATTTCTAATTTCACATATGTGTTTTGCCCCAACATCTATATCTTATTGCGTTATGAAATATGCTCGTTTTTCAAAAGTTTGTTCTATGCGTTTTATTGCCTTCTATTCCTTACACAATGCGTCGAGTTTTAAAGAGATTTGTTTCACTTTTAAATATGCCTAATTTGTATTTATTAGAAGTTTATGAATATTTTAAATGTTTCTAACATAAACTGGGTTGCGCCCAGAATTATTTATTCTACTAAATGTGGTTCAGCTATTACAGAATGAGTTTCCTTTTATACTATATTATACACGGTGATTTGTATTTGCTTTGATGCTTGAGTATGTTTTTAAATGTATAGAAATGTATTAAATAACTTCCAAAGTTATTTATTTTGATTTAAGTTATTACAGAATGAGCTTCCTTTTATTAATTGTGGCTGGTTGTCGATTTTATACAAAGTGATTGAAATATACTTTTTGCATAATGACCGAATTATGTACTTTTTATTATTTAAATGTTTGATTTTCTGTATTTTTATGATGTTCACATGAAGTGCACCTCCCCTGTGACCTTTATACTCTTAAATAACCCTATTATCATAGATATATATATATATATAAAAAGTAAGATGTATCTGTAAACAAACTCTTATGAAAATAATAAGAGCTATTGACAAATACAAATCGAGCTAGTAGTTATATAGCCATTAACAAAACATTAGCTTTATTACTTCACAGGGGAGGAAACATCCACTGACCGACGGTTTCGGCTTGTTAAGCCTCATCAGAGTGAAATAGTTTCCAAGAACCCTATGAAGTAATCGAAGCTATTATAATGATATAATTTCAAAACAATCTCTGTACTATAGCAAAAGTAAATAAAATTTTGCTGTAACATTCCGCAAATCTCAAAGGCCAGACGTACGTTTATAGCCCTATATAGAATTTAGTATGTAGTTTCGATTCAATTCTGTACTTCCACACTTAGTAGTGTTGGTGTTTTATCACCTGATGGCGGTTTTATTTACTTTTGCCATAGTAGAGATTGTTTCGAAATTATATCATTATAATAGCTTCGATTACTTCATAGGGTTCTTGGAAACTATTTCACTCTGATAAGGCTTAACAAGCCGAAACCGTCGGTCAGTGGATATTTCCTCCCCTGTGAAGTAATAAAGCTAATGTTTTGTTAATGGCTATATAACTACTAACCCAATTTGTATTTGTCAATAGCTCTTATTATTTTCATAAGTGTTTGTTTACAGATACATCTTAGTTTATATACTATTTCTTATTGCGGACTGCAAATAACTTGTCTTTATATATATATATATATATATATATATATATATATATATATACCAGAATTTGCATTCAGACTTGCATCCCTTGTTAACTTACTACCGTATATCGGACGCAAGATACAACTTTTCACTTTTTGGCATTATTGACATTGCGCTTCCTTGTCTAAGATGTTTAAAAGGAAAAAGACCCAAATTGGTAAGATTTGAAATATGTCAAAGTCCATAGGTTTTTGTATGGATTTTTATTTGAAATATTTAAGAAACACAAAATGGACTTAAAATTGATACGAAAATGTACAGTAATCCTATAGTTTTAGTCTAGCGATTTTCCACTGAGAGCGCCACATAATATATTTTAATATACAGAATATTCTATTGTGTTATCTTTACAACCGCTAAATGGCAACACAGCGTGGCATCAGTTAGTCTGCTTAGATTATAGTGCGATGAGCAGTTTTGTAGAAGCTGCATCCATAGAGTTTGCTGCAAACTTTTATTCGCTAATATATAAGTGTTTGAATATTTAAAATTTTTAGTTACCGCTTAGGTTATGGACCTGTTTATATGATGTGATATCGCATTTATATATTTGTATGAAGTTTTTCACTGTCTCCCAGCAAAATTTTTGTAAAGTTTAGAAAATATAATTTATATATTGATAACAAATATTTCCAATTTTGCAAATTGTTTCTGAATACACCTGCACTTATAATTCTGTAAATAGTTCTACCCACCCTACTACTCAAGGGGTAGCTACGACTCCCACACTAAATAAATTGTAGCTATTAGATGACGCAATAGAAAATATTCAACATGTTTGCATGCAAACAACCTCTAATTGTCTATAATAGAAACACATAAGCAAAGGTGCACAAAAGCTAGTGTTGATGGTAGCAACCCTTATTCAACAAAAATTGTAATTCGTAAACGACTGAATAAAAAAATTTTAAAATTTGCAAGTGCAACCCTCTAATCGCATACTACAAAATATTTGCAAGCAACAATACACAAAAGTCTATTTTTGATGGTGGCAACGTCCCTATACTAAATAAATTTTTAGCTCCTAAACGACTCGCTAGAAAAATGAAAAAATTTAACATGCAATGCTTAATAGTCTGTAACAAAAGCATCCACCAGCAAAGATGTGCCCAAATCATTCTTGGAGGTGGCAGCAACCCCCAACTTAATTTAAGTGTACCTCCTAAAAAACTGGATAAAAATTTCTTTTTAAATTGTCACATGCAATCATCTAATACTCTATGGTAAAAATAAACACCAGCAACGTTTTGGGAGTGGAATCGACCCCTATATTTAAAAAAAAGCAACTTGTAAACGGTGCTACGTAAAGTTTTCAAAATCATCACATGCAATATTCTCCTAGTCTCCTCAAAACTATCATCAAGCCCTGCTGTGTCGGTCAGTCCTGGAGGGTAGCAGTAACCCTTATTCTGTAAAAAAATTGTAGTCGTGACGATGCGATACAAAATTTTCATAATATTCACTCACGATTCTTTAATAGTATATTGCGCAAACATCCACTAGCAACAGTGAATTAAACCCTGTCATGGGGATGGCAGCAATCCCAATACTTAACAAATTTTAAGTGGTAAAAAACTTGTTAGAAAATTTTCAAAATTTTCACATGCAATGCTTAATAGTCTATAGCAAAAACATCCACTGGCAATGGTATGCCAAGCCAGTCATGGAGGTGGCAGCAACCCCTAAACTAAATACATTGTACCTCATAAAGCGTTAGATAAAAATTAAAAAATTTTAACATGCAATTTTTTAATACCCCATTAGAAAAATAAGCAACAACAACGGGTCGTGAAAACTAGTCTTGGGGGTTAAAGCAACCCCTATATTAGACAACAATATAGTTCGTAAACGGCTCAATCACAAATTTTTAAAATTTTACATGCAACCTCCTTCAAAACTTTTCGCAAGCAACGCTATGTCAACGTCAGTCTTGGGGGTAGTAGTAACCCCTATACTAAAAAACTTGATCTCGTGAACGATACGATACAAAATTTTCAAAAAATATTCACATGCAATCCTATAATAACATATTACACAAATATCCACCAGCAACACTTCACTAAATTGTCTTAGGGGGTGAAAGAAAATTTTCAAACTTTTCACATGCAATCCTCTACTACACTATTACAAAAATAAACTCCAGCGACGTGGCGGGAACATCAGTTTGAGGGTGGAATCAACCCCTATATTTAAAAAAATGTGACTCATAAGTGTTGAAATGTAGAGTTCTTAAATTTGCTACAATCAATCTTCTAATAGTCTCCTTCAAAACTGTCCTGAAGCAACGCCGTGCCCAGATCAGTATTTATGGTAGTAGTAAACCCTATACTGTAAAAATTGTAGCTCGTCAACAATGCGATATAAATTTTTATAATATTCACATGCAATCTAATGGCACAGGGTGTCCCAAAAGTAATGGTCCAAATTGAAGGGTTTGATAGCTGAGATTAATACCTATTCAAATAACTATATAAGTTGTTATCCAATTGTTGATGGTTTCAAAGTTATAACAACTTTTACGTTTTGTGTCAAAATCGTGCAGAACTTCGGATATTAATTTGCAATAAAGAAATACTAACCTTTTGAAGGTAGTTCGTTTTCTGTTGTATGCGTGAATGTTGTGTGATTAATAAATGAGGACTTCCTCAAACTTTTACTTATTATCGCAGCAGAAAATCATAATTTTTCCATAATTCTGGTTCTATAAAAAATTGTGCGTGCTTTTCAAACTAAAATTACTCAAAAAAAGTATTACCATCGAAAAGTGCACATCTATCCAAAAAACTTCATTAATCTATGCACTCTGTTTAAAGGTATAACTGGTAGGTCTAAGATTAAATGCATAGAAATTTTTTGGTAATTTGTAGGCACAATCCCAAGAACAGCACTTTTTTTAAAGAATTCGTAAGTAATAGCCAACTTTAATTTTTGTAAAATATAAACTTAAAATAATCAAATGTATTTAAAATTCGTTTAAAACGAATGTTCGAATGTCCTGCCACCAGTTCTTATACATAAACAACACCGTCTTAAAAAAATTCGTTTTAAAAACCTGAAGGCGCGACCACTTCTCTCAGCCTTCCAACGGCTTCGCGTATTTTTCTACGAAGGTCCTGCTCGTTTGTGGTATATGTTTTATACACATTTTCTTTCATATAACCGCACAAGAAGTAATCCAGGGGGTTGAGGTTGGGCGAACGCAATGGCCAATAGATAGTGCCAATGATTAGGATATGCAAGATTAAGTGTTCTTAATATTACGAGCATTGTGTGCTGGGGCGCCATGGTGTTGAAACCTTACATGTGATTTTCCAATGCTCCACCCGAAGGTACTACATTGGCCAGGAAGCGAGTTTTTTTTACCTGGAAAATTTTGGAATTTTGCCGAACCCTTGCTGTTCCAAGCAAGGTTGGGATCTTTAACGTGCGTGACAACACTCACACGCGGGACCTCCATTTTACCTCTCATTGCCCAAAAGTGGAAATTGTGAATATTAAATATTCCAACCCTATGGAAAGATGATTCATCACTTCATAAAATTTTTTCAAAGAATTGTTGATCGTGGCGGTGTCTGCGGAGCATTTCGCGGCAAAACGCTACTTTTTGTGGATAGTCCGTTGGTAATAGAGCTTGCACACATTGCACGTGGTATGAATGGAGATTATTTCTGCGCAACATTCTATGTACCGTAGTTCGTGGAACTCCAGATTGCCTGGCAATATCCATAACACTCGTTGCAGGATTATATAATGCCATGGCAACGACTTTGTCTTCACCTTCAATTCTAGGCCTTCCTTCTCATTGCCGTAATGCACCAGAACTTTCACCTTGAACATAAGCTTGATGCACTTTTTCAAATACCCTGCGGTCGGGAAAATTGGCTCGGTTAGGAAAACGAATTCTGTATTCTCTAGCTACTTGTCGTGCATTGCCATTACATGCTCCATAAACAAAATTCATTTAAGCATACTCACGAGCAGTATAGTTCATTTTCTAAATGTAGAATTTTGAAACAAAACAACAAAAGCAACAATAATCACAAAACAGAAATCCACTATCTTAAGAATTGACCTAATATAGTCAAACAATTGTACATGATTCAAAAACAACTTTTAATTGAAGGCAGACCACTAGATACTAACATTAAAATGTAACTAATACATATGTATAACATCTGCCAAGAATGTTTTTATTTGCCTGCCATTGTTTGTAGTTGATCTAAAAAAGTCATTCTTTATCTGATTTACCTTAATCTTGAATAAAATGTTCCCAATCTATTATTTATTAAGAATGTGATTCATATTTAAGGACATGCATAAGTTAATTTTTAAATATGTTTTGAATACCTACTAAAACTTTTACAAAAATTATAGGTTAGCTTTTGCTTGAATTCTTTAATAAAAGTGCTGTTCTAGGGGTTGTACCTACAAATTACCCAAAATTTTCTATGCATTTAATCTTAGACCTACCAGTTATACTTTTAAACAAAGTGCATAGATTAATGACTTTTTTTGGATAGGTGTGCACTTTTCGATGGTAATATTTTTTTTGAGTAATTTTAGTTTGAAAAGCACACACAATTTTTCATAGAACCAAAATTATGGAAAAATTATGATTTTCACTTGCGATAATAAGTAAAAGTTTGAGGAAGTCCTCATTTATTAAACACGCAACATTCATGCATACAACAGAAGACAAACTACCTTCAAAAGTTCAGTATTTCTTTTATTGCAAATTAATATTCGAAGTTCTGCATGATTTTGACACAAAACGCAAAAGTTGTTATAACTTTGAAACCACCAACAATTGAATAAAAACATATATAGTTATTTGATTAGCTATTAATCTCAGCTATCAAACTCTTCAATTTGGACCATTACTTTTGGGGCACCCAATTACACAAATATCCACCAACCATAGTGCACCAAACACAGTCGTGGGGGTGGCAGCAACCATTATGCTAAAAAAGAGTTCGCTAGTAAACAACTCGTTAGAAAATTTCCAAAATTTTTTCATAAAATGCTTAATAATCTATAACAAAAATATCACCAGCAATAGTGTGCCAAAGCCAGTATTTGGGCTCACAGCAATCCCTAAACAAACTAAAACGTACCTCATAAAGGGCTGTATAAAAATTTTTTTTAATTTTCACATGTAATCTACTATAGTTTAATACAAAAATAAACACCACTAACGGCGCGCGAAAGCCAGTCTTCGAGGTGGCAGTAACCCCTATACTAAAAAACATTAAATAACTGTATAACCATCACACCAATAAAACCAAATAGTGTATGAAAAAAGCAAAACTTTTTAAATAAAACTGTTCTGAGGGGTTAAATTTGACGCTTACAGTATATTTAGCAAGCACTTTGCAGCTAGTGCAGAGGAAGAAATTGAATTGCTAAAAATTATTGTATTAATAAAAATATATACAATAGAAATATGCTGACGATCTACTGCAGCATAAATTCAATTATTTTGGTTATGTATTGTATCAGTAACAGTACTTTTCGCATGAATGAACTTTTTTCATAGTAGCATTTTTAATTTTTCATAAAAAGTTGGGTTAAAATCAAAAATAAATAATTTAAATAAAATTAACCCTGTAGTGTCACATTTCTAAAACGTAATTACATAGGAAGAGATCAGCGTAAATTGCAGTTAACAAAAGAAAACAAAGCTGCACTTGGTTACACTGTTTGTACCTAGCACCCACAACAGATAACGCCACACTGGCCAGGGTGCCAGAATAATTGTGTGAAACTGAGACAATCTTAGTCAAACCACAACGTATAGTGAATCTATGTATAATCACTTTTTGAATGTTTATTATCAATGACTATTAACTATATCAGAATATTAAAGTGCGAATTGTATTTCTTAAAAAAGTTTGAAACAAATTTTTAAGATAGAAGATTAATTTATGATTAATATCCAAGCAAAAATATCAAGATCTTAAATTATATGTATGCTTCCTATGTGCAGTATTGTGTGCATTTCATATTTTTAACAGAAAATGTTTAAATAAAATAAAGACCTGCATTTTGTTAATAATTTAAAGTTTATAAGTATGTAGCAATAGAAATATATAATATGGTCTTGAAAAACGTTTATAATTTTAAGTGGTTATTTTTATTCAAAAAGTACGCAATTTTTAAATTAACAAAAACGATTGGAATAGATTTACTTTACAGCAAACTTTGAAATAGAGACAAAATGTCAAAACAGATTTTTGTGGTCGTATATGTACTTTCTGAATAACGAAATACGTTAGTCTGTAAAATTACAAATGATTACACAAGGTCATAAAAGTTCCAGATGATTTACCAATTACCGACAACAAAGCATACTAAATTCTAATGGGAAATTATTATCTTTCAAGATTAATGCTTCAGTATTCTAGTACTTAAATTGTCATAAACTGTCATAATGATCCAACTAAATCGCTTTGTAAAAATACGTTGAAATACAGTTCTTCGTTAACTACTATAGCTATTACATATACTCACCTTTAAAAGTAACATTGCACGTACCAACACCTCCAGAGCGAGTTGTAATGATAACGTCGCCTTTACCTTTACACGCACCCGATCTTGCAATTATTTTGTTTGGCGACTTCCATTCTGCTGATAATAAACAATCACAACCACATATCGAAAGGCCTAAGTAAGTTTAAATAGAAAATATTGCTATGTTCTACATTGCAAGTTAAATTTACCAGTAAGATCTGACGGTTTAATACCAAAATTTTCACCGCGAATTGTAATTCTTGTACCAGGAGGACCTTCAATTGGAGACAGGCCCGTCACAACTGGAGAAGCCATTTCACTTCAATTTAGATAAAGATTGCAGGAACTTCATTTTCTTTATCTAATTTAGGCTGCACGCTACATGAAAAAAGGTTATGTAAATAATACAGAGGTTGAAGTAGGGTAATATTATTCATCTATGACATATCTTTCGCTTGGGTTGACATTTGATGATTTTTAACCAATTTTGAGGTTATTGCGATGACATGCACTAGTAGTTCATATACAACTAACGGTATAATAAATCAAAGGATACGAAGTTTAAGCGTTAGAGTTCTTGTACCCAATAGCTTTCCCATAGGGCGGTGGCAACTGCAAATATTTTAGGACGCAAATTCATAAAAAATCGTGGTCACCCAAAATCGTCGCAAAGGAAGACAAAAAAATTGGTTCAAAGTTAAAAATAAATTAAATAAAGTTCATTTATATAGGGTGCAATATAGAGTTTTAGTTATTACAGTTTTGAGAGATTATAACATAGGTATCAAAATATACAACTATAAATACACACTCTGTTTGTATAGTTTAAAATTAAATTATGTAGAACCCAAGAAATTTTATACAGTTTACTATTGTAAATACGTATGAAATTGCTGAAATCACTACAGGTAATTTAAACTATTTAAAATTGATGCACTTTGAATAACAGATTAGATTGCGATTCAGTAACCCTTTGAATGAAGTATTCTGTAACATATCTCATCAGGTGAATATAAAGAGTATTTCTCAAAAGCGATAAAAAAATTAGTCCGTTAGAAAACAACAGCTACTGCTTAGTATATAATTATTACTCTTTAATATATTAAGTTTATAGTGAATATATGTTGTTATTTCAATGTAATAATTCTATGCAAACATTGAACTTGGGAAGTGTGTTCTTGGTGTTGTTGCCTGCTAAGAAGTACACGCAAAGTAGAAACCTTTTAATTGTCAAATTGAAATATTTGTAAGGTTAGGTTATTAATTTTCAACACTAATGGCATTCGTGTATTTTTTAATCTTTAATAATTTTAGAAGATTCAATTAACAATGACATGACCTAACACATACCATGAAATTTTTAATTTGCTTAAAAATGCTTTGTTCCCGCAGTGTACTTTGAAACAAATCGCTTTCTGATTGGTTCCATATGTTGTTCTTGGAAATCAGTTTACATATTTTCCGGGTCCTATGTTTGCTTGGTGGCATTGTATACAGAATGGCCCCCGAGATTGTTCCAAAAATTCTTATAAGGGAACGTTAAGCGACCCATATTTTTAGGTATAATGTAAACATTATAAATACATAATTCAATCTTTTTAAGTTTTAAACTTTTAACAGTGTTAGGGAATTCAAAATTTTTATTAAGTTTGTGAGTAAGGTGTATACGTTCTCCTTTTTTTTTGGATCATGGTACCGTACAGGAAAATCAAATTAATTTTGAAGTGTGCCATGAGTTAGGGATAGTACATTGCTTATACAAAGAGTAAACAGCGGTAATATAATTATAGCAGGAAAGTAGAGAAGTAAATATTAGGAAAGGGGTGAAACAGGGATGTGCTTTATCCACATTAATTTTCAAGTTGTACATTGAAGAAGCAATGCATACTGTCAAATGCAAGAAAACATTTAGAATTATTATGCAGGGACAAATGATTGATACGCTCAGATTTGCAGATGATATAGCGTACCTATTAACATCTAGCAAAAAAGAATTGAAAGCAGCTCTTAATAAAATGGAAACAGTTCTAACAGAGAGATACGGTATGAAAATTAACAAAATAAAACTAAAGTTCTAGTATGTAAAATAGGGGGAAATAGATCAAAAACAAGAATACAAATAGGTAACGAGAACTTACAAGAGGTTAAGGATTTCTGCTACCTAGGAAGCCAAATAACGCAAGATAGGAAAAGCACAAAAGATATAAAACAAAAATTAGCACAATGTCGTGCTACATTTAACAAGAAAAAGTAACTACTGTGTTCAAAGACAACAAACATAGAAACAAGGAAAAGATTGCTTAAAACATATGTGTCGAGCACAGCGCTGTATGGCTGTGAAGCATGAACAGAAGGAGAAGCAGACAAGAAAAAGGTAGAAGCCTTGAAATGTGGTGCTACAGGCGAATGATGAAGATATCATGGACAGAAAAAGTTATGAACAAAGAGGTACTAGAGATGGTAGGGGAAGAAAGAAATATGTGAAAAACAGTAAAAAATAGGAGAGATAAGATGATAGGCCACATACTAAGACATGAGGGAATAGTGCGAAATATATTAGAAGCAGAGATTAAAAAAAGAGAAGTAGAGGTAGACCTAGGTTAGACTTTTGCACACAGATACTGAAAGATGTAAGATGTGGAAATTTCAGTGAAATGTATAGGCTAGCTCAGAAGAGAAATCAATGGAGGTATGCATCCAACCAGCTCAAGATGGAAAAATTAATGACAAAAAAATAACTGTACGTAAACATGATAATTATTATAAACAACTACAGGTATTGGTTTTGCAATATTCTCAACTAATGTAATTTTGCGAAAGGATTTACTGGAAAACTATTAATACGGCAAATGTCTAAGTGTTGGGGGATTCTTGGCAGCCACAAGCTGCTTAACCCCCTTGCCATACCTTACATGTGATTTTCCAATGCTCCACCTGAAGGTACTACATTAGCCAGGAAGCGAGTTTTTTTACTTGGAAAATTTGGAATTTTGTCAAACCCTTGCTGTTCCAAGCAAGGTATGGATCCTTAACGTGCGTGACAACACTCACACACTGGACCTCCATTTTACCTCTCATCCGAACGAGGGTGTATTTTTGTGAAAAATGCTCGCTTCACATTTTTCAAGCGAACCGTATCGGGTTTCGAACCCGGTATCTTGGGCATAGTAGTCACACACATACCAACTACGCCACGGAGCCGCCTCTTCTTGCCATACCGTTTATTTACATTTCCAGTGCTCCACCCGAAGGTACTACATTGGCCAGGAGGCGAGTTTTTTTGTTGCTTGAAGATTTAGAATTTTGCCGAACCCTTGCCGTTTCAGGCAAGGTAGAGATCTTTAACGTGCGTGACAACACTCACACACGGGACCTCCATTTAACCTCTCATCCGAACTAGGGCGTAATTTTTGTGAAAAATGCTCACCTGTCATTTTTCAAGCAGTCGGCCGTGTCGGGATTTGAACCCAGGACCTTGGGATCTGTAGTCTTACGCTTACTACATTGATCCACGGCGACGCCTTTCCTTGCCATACCACTAAATCACGGTGAAAAAGAGCATATAATTAAAAAACAATACAAGAGGAATCGAGTTGTATATAGACTGTTGTGAAAATTTCAGGGAACTGTATAGGCTAGCTCAAAACATTAATAAGTTGAGGTACATGTCCAACCAGTTCCAAGACGTAAAACCTAATGATGAAAAGTTAAATGCACTTAAATCTGATGATTATTATAAACAACTACAGGTGTTGGTTGTGAAATATTTTCAACTAATGTTGATTGTATAAAAGGATGCATTGGAAGAACTATTAATTCGACAAAGGTTCAAGTGCTGGGGCAACTTCGTAGCCAAAGGCTGCTTCCCCTCCCCCCTTTCCCTAAACATACCACTAAATATCGAGAAAATATGGTATATAACTGTAAAACAATAGAAAGTGCTCGAACTGCATCATACAAGAAAGAACAGCAGCTATGCTCAAAGACAACAAACATAGAAACAAGAAGAAAATTGTTCAACGCGTATGTGTGGAGCCCAGTACAGTACGTCTATAAAATAGGGGCAGTAGGAAAACCTGATAGAAAGAGATAGAAACCTTCTGGAAGGTTGTGAATCAGATGTATGAGGATGGTAGCATTGACAGACAAAGTTTATAATAAATAGGTTATAGAAATAGTAGAGGAATAAATATATTTGAGTAAAACAAAAAAAATAGAAGAAATAGAAAGACAGGATACGTTCTAAGGAATTTCTGGCGTATAGTCTGGGATATATTACAAGTAGAGATAAGAAAAAAGAGGTAGACGTAAACCAAGATCAGACTTTTGCATGCGGATAGTGATAGATGCAGACTGTGCAAATTTCAGGAAAATGCGAAAGTTAGTTCAGAATAGGAAACGATGAGGGTACGCATCTAACCAGTTGTAGGACTGAAGACCTAATGATGATGATGCCATGAGTTTATTTGTTTTATTTTGTTACACAAACTCATTTACATTTATTTCAACTTGTATCAATTTACTTGATTTTGTTTGTAGCATGTATTTTCGTTACCCAAACAAATAGTAAAGACATGTTATTATTATTTTATTATATTGTAGTCCCAATCGGTTTACCTTCGGCCAGAATTACATTAGAACGTAAACAAAGCGTTACACACAAAAAATAATTAATAAGTTGTAACAAGTTTATTTTCCTGCAATATCTTGACAAATATTTAAGTTAATATTTTTATAAAAAGTCAATTCAAGTATAATATCTCTACACAGTCTACGTAATAATTATTACATGTTGTTGAATCCAACATAAGTGTTAGAATTGCGAGCATAAATATAAGTTAAGCGGTGACAGAAAATATCATTTGCGAGTGTCATTATAAGAGCTCCCTCCTTCGATAATTGGAAAAATTGTTGTAACTGTTATCAGGCGGTAGTATACGTCGTAATAGAATACTTTCACCTGAGCTGTTGCTTGAGAAGGTCATTCGTTCTTTGTATAGAAGAACATGGCATCGTACACCTGGTGTTGGAAACACGTGAAGATACAAGTTGATTTCAATATTAAATCGTCTTTGTTGAAGGCACTATATGTCGACGCTTGGCAGAATATAGTTTGCACAAGACGAGGCGTAATTTAAAATGGTTGGCTTTAGAATAGCATGCAACTTATATGAAATGTAATTATTGGTAATGAAAATTTTATTTGAAATGCAACTTATTTAATATGCGGTTTATTTGATGTGGTAATTAATTCAACGTGGATAATTTACTTGATGTGGATGCACGTGATGTTTGTTTGATATTCTGTAACAAGGTTAATTAGATTATATGGTTTTGGAGAATTCTAACCTGATTATTGTTAAAATAAGAAGATTCCAAATTATATTCCGGAGATGGTTTAAATACATTTCAAGTATTCTTCTGATGGATAAACATTTGGTATGTAATTAGAGTTTTTAAGTACGTCAAGCTGTAACTTTTGGCATAACAAACAAGTAAGTTTTGTTTGTTCACGTGGAAATTTCCTAGTTCGTTATGTGATTGACCTCAGGTTATTCTTATCATTGGTGAAAGGAATCTATGAAACTTCACTTTTATCTTTTTATTAGTACAAACAAAAAATTGTAGAGGGCGGTATATAGGTAGTATAAGGGTTAACTTTCAAGATTAATAAAAATTAAAGCTATTATTTAAAAACCAAACTATTTAAGTTTAGATAACTAAATTGTTTCGTTTTGCTCTTCAATAGTTATTAATTGGAATATTTTATCATACTATTTAATGCGAAGTCTAAGTAGTACTACCGAAGACCAAATAAAGTTTGTAGTATAAATTTAATCGTTCATAATGCTCAAGTTTAAACAACTACAAGAATACAATCTTGCTAAATTTTTATAATGTAAAAATTACAACACTCTATTTTTGTGAGATACAGATGTTGAGATTATTACCAAGTATATAAGTACATATTTTTCGTAATCATAATTTAGTCAATTTTTAAAGTAAATTTGTTACGATAAAACTTTGTAAATAATTTTCAACTAAAACTTAAAAGAATAGAAGTTTATTTTGGTCAAGTCTATGATTATTAGTTGGAATGAATGAGGTTTGATTCTTATTAATTATGAATTTCTTGAAGTGAATGCACAAACTGTGCTAGCCTTGGTTTAATCTGTTTATAGATGTAGCAGCACATCTTTAACGATCAATATCGAGCCATAAGGTAAGCATCTATAAGGATTATGTTCTCGTAATATTTTTTGTATAGCGGTATTTGAGTATAGATTTCCGCAATTCCCCTTATACAAACAGACTCAATACCGCAACAAAACATAAACGTAGAATAGCAATCTAAAAAGATTAAATGCAGTGCTAGCTCCAAACGTCGTAGAATTGGGTGGGTCACACAGAAAAAAATTTGGAAAAATCAGCAAGTAGATTTATTTACAAACCGTTAGTTAGCAAACATAGTATCAAAAGTTATATTTACAAAAACCAAGTCGAACATTTCCGTTATCGTCCTGTTACAACAAAAGCGTCAACTCGCATATAACACAACATACAATATACATTTAAGCAAATATAGATTTGAAATTATTTCGAAGTCACGTAAAATTATAAAATCTAAATAACACATACAAGGATACTTACATAATGTTTCCAGCCCTAAATAGGTACAAGAATTTTAATATGATAACGCTGCACGCCGATGTAATAAACGTCCAGTTTCCTGCTGTCCGCCACCGCTCTGTGTCTTTTAATAATCTAATTTTAATTATGCCACGACTAACTCAGTCTAATTCACACAAAGTGCAAAACGTTACGATAACAAATAATTTACCCTCCTTTTTCCAATACTTTTTCTATTTTTTATGAGAAAAACAAAATCGACTAATGTTTTTATAATGAAAAAGAAAATATTATATACACTTTACAGCTTAATATTTTGTACTATATGACAAAATCAACCCTTGAGTCCAATAATCATAATATTCAAATTGTTCATCTTCAAAAATTATAGCTCCCTTTCCTTAAGTTAAACCAGCAAAAATGACACTATATCTTACTGGAAAATTTCTGAAGGTTCAAAACCTTTTCTCTCTTTACGTAAATTTTCACGTATAAAAAGATTTTTGTTGACTCTACAAAATATTCAGGTATGATAAAATATAGTCAATGTTCAAAATAAAAGGAAAATAATGCTTTATGCTAGATAGCTCTGACCTGTAGTTTTCCTGGTGCGTCTTTCTTTGTTCTCCCTGGATCTGCTACTGCGTGCAGTGGATCAGCATCCCTTGAATACTTTTAATTGAGTTGCTTCATTCACTCCTTAAATCAATGCTCTGTTTAGTGCTCCTGGACGTGGATTTAAACCAATAATTTCATTCAGACTTTTTCCCAATTTATTTAATTTCCAAATTTTACCCCGTTTAATCAATAATTCCAATTTACCCAGTCTTACTTGGATTTATTTAGATTTACCTATAGTTTCTTAGAGATGCATAAAGTTTTTTATGGTTTCCTAGAGTTGCTTAGATTTGCAACTTTGTTTCTTAGATTTACATAGATTTGCATCGAGTTTCTTAGAGTTGCTTAGAGTTTCTTAGATTTGCATTGAGTTTCTTATGGTTTTTTTAGAGCCGTTTTCTAGCAAACGGCAAACTTGTATTATATATTTTTCACTAATTTTAACTTTGAAGTTTTCAACATCACGTTCACAAATATGTAATTATTCAATTTCACCCGTTGCGTAAATTTTTGACTGTAAGCTACGTGAACTGATCTCGGTTTGAATGAATACTGTCTGCTTATCAAATTCGCCTGTTATATAAGCACCGCCTCATCTAAAATTCATTGGTTATCGGTATTGTTTGTTCAAAGTTTACGACCAGCCATAGCATGTTTTGGATATTTCTGGGCTTTTACAGGCATACGTCTTAAAATTGTTCGGCGAAACGATTTCTTGGTCACGTAATTTACTAGGATTTCTATTATGTATTGATCTTTGACCGTTTGTTTTGATGTTATTACAGGAAATTCTAATTCGCCTGGGCACGTAATTTTAACTTATGGCTTTTGTTTGTCAAGATAATACTTTAGATATTTTATAAAATTCATTCAGAAAATCACGTAAGAGAAATGACGTAAATTAACATATTTCGGTTTAACTCCTGCGTTTGCAAAACCTATTTCTTTCAAAAGGTGCGTTTATTATCAGAACACTTTACTATTTTCTATCGCATGTTTAATTTGCGTCATGATTTTTTAGCTTTTACCGTATTTCCTATTTACAATTTAGGAATGCTTTTTGGTTTAAAACAAGTTTGATTGCGTGTATAGTTATTTCTCTTGCTGAATGTGTTTTTATTGTTGTAGGGCATGCTTCCCGGCATTAATTAAACTAATTTGTAATCTTTATACAAGGTGTTAAATGTTTGCTCTTTGCATAATATTTAAATTACGTATTTTTCATAATAAATAAATGTAGTTTTCTAACTTCTAGTGCTATTTACATGTGTTGTATGACCATAATGACTCAATCTACCCCTAAATAACACTCTTATCATAACAATATATATATATATATATTGCTATGATATTAGAAGAATTATCATGCCCCTACGTTGGTGCGACATTTTTATTTGCTATGATATTAGAAGAATTATCATGCCCATACGTTGGGCTGTTATTTTTATTGCTATGCTCTCTCTAAATTATTGGACCACCATTTTAATATTCACTACAAATAAACAAGATTGTAATTATCTCCTCCTCCGGCTGTCTTACTAGTATTGCTATCAACTTAACTGGACTTTATCTTGAAACAACCTTGTCTACCAATCACAAAATTCGATACGTTACCGCCTTGCGTGTTATCAATTTCCTATTCAACTTGTGGCTCCGCCTTTGTACTATTTAAATCTTATGACCTCGGCTAGCATTTATTTGGAATTATAAAATTCAGTTAATTTTGATTTTATATAATAAAACCAATATGTTATGTACAGCTTTTGAAATTATTTGGAATACACTTTTCAATTAGTTAATTTTTAACAATCATCTACTATTTACTCAAAACCCAAAGTCACCAAAAAAAAACTTATTATCTTTATCAACAAAGTGTAGAATATTCTAAACCTGTTATCATATTACTCATTCTATACGTATGCAACCTCTTTTGTTGACTTTTCACAAGCATATCATATTCAGCAAATTCAATATTAAAAATAATAATTTATATAGAAAAACAAAATGTCTTATAACTAAAAATCTGACCTGGTTTATTTTTTTTCACATCGACGCTTCCAATAAAAATGATCTTCCCCAATTCTGGATTCCATTTATATTATTGCCATTACACTATGGACCACCATTATTAAATTATACCCCAATTTATTGTCGTTCCATTTCAAATTTCTTCAAACTTAGACTTTTATCATTCTTGCCCCAGACTTAAAATTGTAGTTTGTTTCACCCCTGTACTTCAAAATTGTATTATTCTTCTTTTCCCCTGGACATCAAAATTGTATTACTATATTTTCCCTGAACATCAGAATCGTAGTCTATTTCCCTCAGACTTCGAAGCCCTATTATTTTTATGTTTTAGTTTAAAATAAATTCATTAAAGACGTACTTACGTTTAAACGGCAATTATAATCTTCATATTAGCACTCGTTTTATCTTTCACTTTTATAATTATTACGTATTACTTTGTTTAATGGCAACGCACTTCGGCCTTTGTTGAGTTCAAAACTGTCTTTCTTATCAAGGTGCTTGCTAATATATTCTCGAATTCCCACTCCATCCGTGGGTATGGTCTAGAACTCGTCGCTTATTCCTGACCAATCAAATAATTATTTTTAGAGCAGTTTCTGATGCAATGCTCCACGATTCCCCATAATCACAACCTGCCCGCAGCTGTCTTTCGTTATCAACATGCTGTATTTTAATAGATTACTTGCCTTTCCATAAACAACTGATGCAACTCGACTTTAAATTTTCATATTTACATGTTGTTCACACAATTTTTAATCATTTCTCTTGTCAAAAAATGGTTAGATATTTGTACGCATTTATATTAGCTACCTGAAGCTCTACTTCTATGCCCGTATTAATTTAATCGTCTGGAACTCCTTTTAAATGCGTGTCTAATTACACTTTATCGTTTATTTATACATATACGCGTGCTTCCACTGAAAAATATCCTTATTTACTTTACCTAAAATTAACTAAACTTTATCTACAGGGTATTTAATATTTACTATCCACTTAATATATGTATTTCTCATTCCTTCGCCAACTATGCGTCTTCCTATCTGTATCTGCGTCGCTTAAAACTATTTCTACTTTATATACAGGGTGTTGATTGCTTACTATCTACAAACTATGTCTATTTCTTAATTTTTCACTAGATAAATGACGTTTTCTGTTGCCTATGCTAATATCCCATTCCTAAATGACCTTTACTATAAAGTGCACCCTTAAACAACCCCTTATCACAGCATAATATATATATATATATATATATATATATATTACTGAGATTATAAAAGGGCACTAGCAAGCTCAAATTTATATTTATGTCAAATTAAAAAGGGTATAAATGGGTCACGCGAAGTTTGAGCCATGTTTGAACAAAATCGGCCCGTATTTGACAAATTACCAGTAAATATTAGGGTTAGTTGAATATAGCATAAAATTTTATTGTAAATATTAGTTATTAATAAGTTTAGAAAACATAATTTAAGGCGCATAATTACGTAAATGCATGTAAAACGTAAATTACGGTAAACATAATTAAGATTTGTTGTAATATTCGAAATAATAAAAGCTTTCAGGTCTATAGCATATTTAAAGCGGCAGTCGTTGTTCGAATTGCACGTATTATAAATTCTAAGAATGTTAAAGTCGTAGACAGATAACGAACATAAAATCTCGTCAACAAATAATAGCTGGAAAAATATAATGAGGACAAAACACAGGTGCAGATAGCACGTACGAAAACAATATCAATTTACAGAGCAAAACTATAGTTTGCATGCTTTAATAAAAAAAGGAGCATAACAGATGTTAGTGAAACGTTTGACTTTGAAAGACTTAATAGACAAAGAAGTTAGGAGCTAGTGAGAAAAACGAAAACACGCTATGTTTTCGGAATAGATCAAGCAGTAAGGGATTAGAAATCTGGAAATATTTTACTAACAGAGCACGACTGTTACATTAAATAAACAAGAGTAGGATAGACGACGGTAGCGGGGGTTAGGTAAAACAGCGCTTGTGAATAAGCGGGAGAATAATGTCTAAAGATAAAATAAGACGGGATATTTTGTTTATAAGTGGGAATAAAAGGAGAGATATACGCGTATACAGAGGGCGTATTGGAGAAGCTAAAAGTAAAACGACAGTTATCATGGTTTCGCGGAAGACAGCGCTGGGTAAAATTTTTAATGAGGATTTCGGAGTATCGAGCTTGTTTGGACAGAGAATTTCTTAGATTTTGACGACGGGTAGAAAAGTGTACTTATAATTTTTCAAGGATAATTGGATAGTTTGTGGAAGTGTTTAACCGTTGGCTTGTTTGTGCCGTTATACTTGGAAAAGTGCGACAGAGGTGTTGGAAATTGATGTAGGGGGTGGCTTTTGGAGCTTATATAAGATTGGAGGTGGTGAATCTCTTCTTTTCTCTCTTGTCTTTACCTACGATCATCTACCTAACTACTTAGCAAAGTGATTGAGTGAAGTTTCGGTTAAATTAGCACGAGTGGGTGCTCTAATATTTTTAGATATGCAGTAAATAATCAAAATTATAAAGCAAGCAAGTAAAATTTTAGTACTGGTTGTTTGAAGGCGGCGTATGTACTCTGAGTACCAAGCAAATGTATGGATGGACCAGCAAGTGTACGAGAGCCTGGTAGTACCGTGCACTTGTGTGGAAGAATTTAATTAGAAACGGTGTGTTCCTGATGGTGAGAGACCACCTGGAGACAGTAGTTGGATGTGCAGTCGAGAAGAAAGATCACGTTGAAAATGGTGTCCATGTAAAAAACCTGGAGACAGTATTTGAACGTGCAGTCAAGAGGGAGAATCATGCTGGAGATGGTGTCCATGTAGAGAGCAGTTGAGACAAAAATCTAGGTAACTCTAGTTATAAAACTTTCATTTGTTTTTGTTGGTGACTTTCTGGGTGACAATTTAGTGATTTGGTGTATTTATTATGTTATAAAGACATTTAATTGATGAGTCAATTTGAAAAGAACTAAATAAAAATTTTATGTAATAATTTGATGATATCAGTTGAAGGTGGAAACTTTAATTTCTGTAAAAGGTAAAAAGGTTTTAGGAAATTGCAGTGCCGTTGAGCTCGTATTTGACCGAGGGTATAAAGTAAAGGTTGGAAATAAGCCCAGTTACTTTGTTTCAGGAGTGATGTAGTATGATTTAAAATTTATTTTCTTTAAACTGAGATATTATTTACCTCAAGTAATGAAATGTTTAGAGCTTAAAATACATGAGAAATATAAATTGAATGTATACGTAACAAATAGGGAATGTTAATAAATATTCATGTACTTGTGGCCATCGGCGTTATTTTTAGTAGGTTAGGCTTTTCAGGGAACGAATCAGCAGCCGTAGCGAGTATCTCTGAGGAAGCTGGAGATTTTGGCGTCCGAGTGAAAAGCCTCTTCAGAGGATACTGTTGTTAGATGGTATAAATTGTAAGTCTAGATGGTAGGGCTTCAATTTTAGGTAGGTGGAAAATTTTGTAACTACATTAAAAAGTTTGGGGAGTATCCGAAGGTAAGCATCATAACATTATTAGCATCCTAAGTAGTGGGACAGAGGATTTTAGGGCTTTCCAAGTGTGAGGCTTCAAATAGGAGATACACAACATTCTTGGCGTTCGTTTCGTGAGAACCCGATTCAAAGAAGATAGTACACAGCTATATATATATATATATATATATATATATATATATATATATATATATTTAATACTCTGTTCTACCAGCTTCTTGAAGTACACCTCCAAAAGTAATAACGTTTCCGTAAATTTAAGTAGCCTAGCCCTTAACTGAAGTGAACCAAGTGTTAGACTTAATCTAGATTAGAATATAGTAAACAAGTTGTTAACGTTAGCATTTCTTAATATTAATTTAAAATAAGTAAAAATTGTTCTAACGCTCTCATGTAATCACTTGTGCACTATGTGAAAGTAAAATTTTAACACGGCAGTCTATAATTTATTGTGCCAAATTAAATAGTACCACATTCAACGTTGACGGGCCACTACTGCTAGACAAAGAGAACATTTCCTCAGAAGTAAGAGAAGCGGTGGTTTATAGCGGTCTTGAAGAGCAGAACTAGTAGCAGGTGAAATCGTAGAGGCAGCAAGAGCTGGTCTCAAGCAAGCCTTGTTATTAGTGCAGTAGCAGACTTAGGTAAAATACAATGAAAGTGCAATAAAGAACGATGACGTTCATTACATTGGTGGTAAGAAATAGTGGATTTACACTTAGTGAGAACTACTAAGACAGTTGATACAAAGTTTATGTTTCTTGACAAAGATGTAGCGATCTTATGGAGAAAGTTTAGCGCAATCATTACAAGAATAGAGACTATGATCATGACAAAGCGGACATTTAATGACATTAGGACTTGTATATACTAACGTAGAAACTGTGGAGCGAGACCTGGACATTGTTAGAATGAATAACTTTGTTTAAATCGGCTTTATGATTGATTGAAAAATTTGACAAGGATTAACAAGTCTCTTTTTTGACTTAAAAGTATCTGGAGGTACGAGTAAACCAGCTCGGGACGAGTATTGAACTGTTTACAAATCGTGTCCTGGCTTTCAAATTGGTCATCGGCGTCAATTGCCGATGAGCGCTCACCGATTATGGCATTATGTTGAGCAAAAAAAGGCTGTCCCGTAACTCGTCAATTAATGTATATTGAGGGCGAATGAGATCTAATAGGCTACGATCATTTTTACATTTGTGCGCAATGTCAAAGGTGTCTTAAAGTGGGTTTATTGAATTGTTGCTTAAAAAGTATATGCGTTTCAGTTTCTGCGAAATAACTATTATATAAGCTACTGCAAAACAGAAGCTATGACGAAATCAAGCCTACCAGTATGTTAGAAACGAGATCGTAATTCTCGCTAATTAAAACTACCGAATAAAGGCGACGTTATCTAAATCCGTAAATAACTCAAATAAAGTAAAGGTTAAATGTACAGCAATAACAAATACTTGCACCTCATTAAAACTGATAACAATACTTTGCAATGATAGTTTGAATGAACAAACTTAATATACGAAACGATTCTACAATGCAATGGGAAGCGATACAATTTTCATGCGTGTCGAGTTTTTGCAAATAATGCAGTTCATTACGGAAGTAACTTGCAGGTAGAATATTTGCGTGCGTTGACTTCGATAATCACACATGGCGGAGAAAGTAAACGTGTACATTATGAGAAATTTTAATATGCGGAACCTTTAAGTACTTACTGGTAGTAAACTGCAGCTTTTAGCGACGACGGCGATGGTGGAACAAAGAGTGGTTAACCATTTGTGAAACTCAAAAAACGTTAATACAACGATAGTACCGTAGCTACGAATACATGCCTTCTTGCAACTTCGTACAAGAACTAGCGCGCGGCACACCACAACACAAAACCACTTGAAGGTTAAACGCGGTAAAACCATAGATTGTACTATATACGCGACGGATGGAAATTTATCTGCAACCTGCATCTTATGCCACAATTTTATTTAAAATATAATTACAAACGGAACAAATTTGATAAGTGCTCGATTGGGTTTATACTAATATCATAGACGAAACAACATGAACTAGCACTAGAAATACACTGATGAACTCATTAGGCCAATGTATTTATTACATTGTTTTTTTGAAGAATAATCTCGGAAATTCCATATAGAATAAAAATAAATATGAGCATATTTTGATCTTTCAAAGATAACACAGCCGCCTCGCCTAATTACAATTAAACTAGCAACATTCAGGAAATTCTTATCAAACACGTGTCTAGATAGTGTGAAATAAATAAAGGACGATCTACTTTGGTTGCCTAACTGAGCTAACTTGACATAATAAAAGTGTAGCGAAAGCATATATTCTAACAAGTAGAAATTGATATGGTGTTGAAATTTAGGGGCAGTTAATTTTCAAATACGAAATTGAACGTAACAAATTCTCTCCTTCCAAATCAAATAGTCGGGATAGAAAGCAAAACAACAGAACACGCCACAAAACAACAGTAAGAAACAGACAGCAAACTTTTATTAAACAACGGTACAGGACTAAAAAGAAAAAGTAATCCGACTCGAAATGCCAAAGTATCGGACAAAGCCAAACATTTAGTAAACTATAAGAATAAGAAAAGTATAGGGTACCAGTCAACAAGGACAAAGATAAAATAGCATCAACACGGCAAAAGTCGTCAAAGGGCGTAAAGCTTTTAAACCGCAAGAAGAGGATTGGTTTCTCACGAAAAACAAAAAGTAAAAAATGAACCCTGGAAGGAAACCAACAGTATAAGCCAAAAGGAAACAATAACGGTCAACCCTCAAAGTATGATAGGGAACTTCAAGAACGCTGGATAAAAAAAGATTGTACTTCAAGCCGTGGTTACAAAAAATCGTATCAAACGGAAAGTTGAAGAAAAGAATAGCTGAATAGACTAAAAAGTCAACTAAGTCGTAGTTTCTAAAGAAACGAAAAAAGGACTAGAAAGCAAAAACCACAAAAAGGTAACCGAAAATTAAACAAAGTCAGTGTGAGAACTAACAATAAGAAAAGCAGCCAAAGGCAGTGGAAAGGAATGTGAAACGAGAAAAACGAAGAAGCAAAATCCAAAACTCAAAAATTAACACTAAGAAACAGGAAAAGGTTCGAAAGAAGAAGACAAGACACGAAACCGAGGGCAGTTAAGGTTGAGCATGCGCGCGCGCGTGTGTGTATGTGTGGAGAGTGTGTTGAACCGCTTTAGTCGCCTCTTACGACAAGTACGTCATAAAGTGGGGTTCTTCTAATTCCGACCCACTCGAGAGAATACCAAGGTGACACAAAAAAGTAGGTACACAAATTAAAGTTAAGGAAAGGTACAGAAAATAATAGAAGCAAATAGAGAGGAGTAAACGAGAATTTGGGCGACAAAGTGTCCAAACTTTTCTACGGAGATGTACTAAAGTTATGGGGAAACCACAATTTCAATAATTTGGCGTGAAAGCATAATCTACCAATAATTTCCATGTAACGGAAAAAGAACAATAAAACGGACACAACGAAAGTTATTATCGGTATGTGTGTGTACAACAGAAAGGTTGTATCCACATTGGGCCCAAAATTTGTTACCTCTAGGACGAGTGAACCAGTAAGAAAAAAAGATATCAGTTAGGAAATGCGTCTATTGAACTCGAAGCGTAAAACAATGTAAAATCCTTAATATACTAATAAACTTAAATAACTATACAAATAAGTCTTACCTACGTACTTGCTAGATGTACGCTGACAATTACGAGCTCGCGTCACTTGCAGTAACTAAACCTGGTACACATAATAAATATTACAATAGTATGCTTAGGCGCAATAAACTAATTAATACAGTTATCCATTAATATAAAAATATTGTTATACCAAACGACATAAAATCCTTATTCTAATAATGACAAAATTAAGTAAACAACAATGTATTGCTCATTATCTCCAAATATTTACCTCGTAAGTAAATAAACCACACGTATCCCTTGGCATTTAAAGATTTTCGTATACCTAGGTTTTTGATGGTCTTAGGTAACTGCAAGGTTCTTATGTCATCATTACTTCATCTGCATACAACGGCAGTCAAACAAAATGTGTAGTAATGACTATGTGAAATTTTTGTAGTACGACCAAGTAAGCATTAGTTCAAAGTAACTAACGATGTGGTAGTGAAATATACGACTCAGAATGTGCGTTACAGTCCGAAGAATATTGGTTACAAGCCGGGCTGAAAATATTAACATAAAGATGAATTGCATTCGCATAATTACCAGAAAGTTCACATTCTGCTTCCTGCTAACTGCATTTCACGAATTTGTTTCTGCGAATGGCTATATGCAAATGTAACCAAAATATCGAATTTTTGTTATGCGTTGAAGTTACGGGGGTAGTACTAGAAATTCTTAATAACGTGTATAGATGATGGTTGTTGTATGGAACAATAACTACGGTAGAAAGTATACATTTTTAAAGCTTAAGTTTGAAGTTTGATGATGCTACGTTGCTTGGTGTTCGTTATACATCCATTAATGGTAAAGTCTCTTAGTTAAGAAGTGAACATAAAAAAATCGATCATCGTTATGTAATACAATATTTTCAAATAAAAGTTTTCATTGCAGCCAATATCAAAGCGGAGCTAGATTTTACTTTGGGGGAGTGCTCCCTCGTTTATAACAGTAAAATAATAGGTGACAGAGCTTAAAAAAAGCTTGTAAGAGCTGCCAAGGCGAACATCGCAGTGGTAAATCGAATGAGGTGACCACGCCAGCAGTAGCGAAGAAAATCTACAAAATGATATTAGATGTCTTATGCGAATAGCAGACACGGCAGGCTTTTCAAAAAGCGTTGTACATCGCAAATTGACTGAAAATTTGGACATGAACAGGTTGTACACAGGATGAGTGCTGCGATTACTCACAGTGGAACAAAAACAGAGTTGCGAGGATTTTTCAGGTGAGTGTTTGACAAAGTTTCACAATTGAAACAAAGGAGCAATAGACCGAAAAGGGAGAATTGGCTCTAAAAATAGCGAAAACACTTCTATCTGCAGGTATGGTAATGGCGGCTTCTTTTATGGGGTGCGTGTGAAATAATTTTCATTGCTATCTTCAAAACGGACAAACAGTCAACGGCTAATATTGTGCAAACTTATTGCAGTATTTGAGTAATAAAATCAAGAAAAAACGCCCGCGAGATAGGTTTTGGGCCTTTGAGGGCTTCTTTTTAAAAAGAATTTATTTCCAAACTAACACTCCTATCAAGTGTATTTTAATTTAAATTGTTTAAGTACAAAAAAATACTTTTTTTTTGATACAACAACTTAGACGTTTATATTCACTAAACTTTAAGTAATTGACAAATACTTGGAGTTAAAAAATTAATAATTAACAATTATGATGGGTAGCTTGAACAACCAACAATGTTAAAGTTGTGAAGCTCGAGACTGACTGGCCATCTTGGGCTCCTGAGGATATTTATGCTATCCCTGCTATTACATCAGTTTGTGGAAAATGCAGATCTCATGTCTGCTATTTCTTGATACAATACAAAGAATTACATTTTAATATTCTTAATTCTAACAATTGCTATCTTATAGTCTACTGTGACCTGCACCTGCCGTATCATATTACATCTGGAATACAAAGTAACTGTTTTTGTTTTCATGTATGGTTTGTGAACTTTCATTAGCCTTTTATTATGTCCTTTAATTTATACAATGTAACAATATTTCTTAAGACTTAATAACTTTATTTAAATATACATATATATTGATTTGGGGATATATAACTCCTCCCGACATAGATGAAAATTAAGGGTTTTACTTAATTTCTAAAACTCATTGTTCCTAAGAATTCATTTATTACTTTTTATTTACCTGTGTTTCTTGGTTCTTATGACTAAAATTTTTTTTGCTTGTTTCTATATCTAAGATACATTTTGTACAATAAATATGCAGTTAATAAAATTATTACAATAATTAATAAAATTGTCCAAACACTGATATTGTCATAATGTAATTTTGGCACTTTTAATTCACTTAAGTGTTCTTTATAACTATCCATTAACTTTACGGCTTGGTTGAGGTCGTCTAAGTCTAGATGTTCTAGTAGCATTGGTTTCTTGATGATTTCGTCGTCTTCGGTTTGTGTATTATTAAACTGTAAATGGAGTAGATTTGCGAATTTTTTCGTTACTGCTGGATTTTGGTATACTCGAATAATTTCGTTTTTTAATTTTAAATAGCAATCTTCTTTTATGGTGATTACTTCCAATTAAGACTAAACTGTTTTTGTCTTGGTTGCAATGGGCGGTTGCTATTACTTCTTGCGGAAATACAGCAATCCATTTGTTGTCGGTGACTTTCTAAATTTTCATATTTGTAATTTGTACTGGTTTTTGCTTACAATTCTCATAGTGATTAGAGAATCTTAATAATTGTACTTTACAAGGGCTATCTGTTTGAATAACTGTTGTCGTTAATTATTGACATAATTATTGACTGGGTGCCACTTCTTTGCATTTTTCATTCGTGAAGCCATACCTAAGTTCATTCAGGGAAAAGAACTTGGTTTTAGGTATAATAACTTGATACTTACTAGTAACTTTCATGGGGAAAGCAAATAAATGATAATAATCATGTGTTAATTTCTACATGGGGATTTCTATTAAAAACTTAATTGCATAATTCTTTACATAACCTTTTACTATGGCTATTTTTTCAAATATAAGTATGTTTAATTCTGTTATTTCAAACGGTAGTTTACTGTTAGTTATAAATGATCTAATTCGTAATAATTCATTTAATAAATCAATTTGCTCTATAATACTAGCATGCAAAGTGTTTAATTTAGCAGTTACAGCATTTTCTAATATGGCTAAAATTTGTTGAATTACAGTAAGGGTCGATATCATTTGATTAAATATCGTGCTGTATCTTATTAAATCTCGCATTCCTAACATTGTGGTTTGCATGTACTTTCAAGAGTTAATATTCTGTTTGTTATACTGTCCTGGTTCTTTACTAGTTTTCTTAATGTATCATGAAATTTTATTATGGTTGATTGAGTTAAAGATATTTGATTTCTAACAATGGTTTTTATGTAATTTTGGTTTTTAATTAAGCGTTGTATAGCATTTTCGTTTCGTTCAGCATCTTGGTTGTCTAAATTACCTATGATAGCTTTTATAATATTACCTAATCGGTTAATGAGTCCACTTTTTCGTCTTGTGATTCGGTCTGTTGGTATTAATCTATTAAATTTGTCGTCTATGTTCTTTAAGATGCTCTCCATTATACTGTTGTAGTTAAGCATTTCTATCGCGTATTCTTTTCCGAATTTGGCTGCGTCCATTGATTGTTTCAGTCTGTAGTAATTGTTTCTAATTATATAAAATTCTTGTTTTAATTCTGTTACATCAAATTTGTGTTTTGCATACTTCGCAATTTTACTGGTAGTATACCGGTGTTGTTTTTAATATCTTCCACTACTATGTCGTTGTCGTCCGTTCTACCTGGGTGGAGGTAGACGGCAACGGTGATGGCTGTCTATCTGAAATTACAGGGTGTCTTAAATTCTTTAAGTGAATGTATTTCACGATTTTTCCGTTATCTACTACGACTACATTTTTCTTTGATATTTTTTTTGATTTTAAACGGACCTAAATTTCTGGGGGCCGTTTTGTGTCTCTTACTTTTAAAACTTCTCTCGTACACGGTTTGTTCCACTGAAAATTTTTTTTATATCGGCGTTCTTATTGCGGGTTTGTGTAATACGTTCCTTATCGTTATCTAATTTACTTTTAACATTATTATAAGTTATTTTTAATTTTTCCTTGTGGTCTTTAGCATACTGTTGGTATGCTTCTTTATTGTAGTGTATATTGTAAGGGTTGCGAGAATCTGAGTGTCCTAATGTTAATTTGAGGGGTCTAAAATTAGTTGATGAGTGGATTGTGTTGTAAGCAGTTAGTGTGAATGACATTAAATTAGTGATATGCTCTTTCTTATAGATTAATCTTAACAGTCTAATTTGTTTCAATAATGTTAGGTCTAGTCTTTCAATTAGTCCATTTGATTCCGGGTGATTTTCTGTTATAAAATGAATTTCTATTTTATGGAGTTCTGGGGTATTTCTTATGGTCTCGTTCCTAAATTCGCTGCCATAGTCTAAAGTTATTGTTTCGGGTGTACCGTAAAATGTAAAGTATTGTAAGAATCCTTGGGTTACATCGATACTATTTTTTGAAGTGATAGGTATCGCTTGGCATACTTTGGTGAATGCGTTTACGATTGTTAAAAAATGTTGAGCTTTTACTACCAAAGTGTCTTCATGTAATTTTTGAAAACGTTTGTCGGGTGTTTTAGTTAACAGTAAGGGTACTTTTAGGGGCGATCTGTCGTATTTTGCTTTGTCGTATAATTCACATTGGTTGATGAAATCCGTGGTTAATTCTTTCATGTCCTTAAAGTAATATCTTCTTACGATATGTTTTAATGTTTCGTTTATTTTACGATGGTTGGTTTTACCTACGTTTTGGTTTCGAATTTCGTCATTTATTTCGTCTAGGTCATCTAAAGTTATTAATTTTCGTGTACATCAGACAATCACGGGTCCTGAATTATTAAATAGCGTAATATATAATTCTGAAAATCTTTTGTACAAATGTTCCGTGGTAAAATAAAAGTAAAAGCGTTTTTTCTCTGGAGTATATTCTTTCAAAATTTTAATTATCTGCTCCTCGTTATCATCTTTCGGTATTTGATATATTTTCTTATTATCTGTTTTTGTATATTTTACTGGATTGAGGTTGGTTAAAACTTCGGTAACTATGAATTGGTTTGGTTTCGTCTCTATTGCTTCGTTAAAAATTTTAATTGCAATTTTCAGTTCGTCGTTTTGCGTTGAGTGTATGAGTAGAAGGAAAACCTGCAAGGTGGACCCACCACCGCCACTAATTGCTTTTTAATGGCTTTTTAATGAGCAGAAAACTTGATGTTTGAGTTGCGTAGGTATTTACACGATGCTTGCGAATAAACTCGATGAATTGTTATTTCTTGAAGCTATAGACTGCAGGATTTGTAAAAAACCTTTAGAAGATTATGCACGTGTTAGAGACCATTGCCATCTAACAGGAAACTTTCGTTTCGCAGCACATGCTGAAAGTAATATAAAATACAATGTACCTAATTTTATTCCTATCGTGATGCATAATCTTAGCGGGTACGATTCACATTTTATAGTAAAAGAGCTAGGCATGTGATAAAGAAAATATTACGGTTATTCCCAATAACAAAGAAAAATATATCTCGTTTACTAAAAATGTGCGATTATCTGACTGGGATCCTGATGATGAAGAAGGCTATGAAGATGAATATAACGGTAAAGCTAATAAGTCATACATTCAATTAAAATTTATAAATTCTCTTAGATTTATGTCCTCTTCTTTAGATAAGTTAGCTCAAAATTTGAATTCAGATCAGTTCGCAGAAGTTCGTAGATATTTTCCTAATGATAGAGAATTCGATTTAGTAACGAGAAAAGGAGTATTTCTTTATAACTATATCACAGATACTCATGTGCTTAACGAAACAGCATTACCACCAAAAAGTGCTTTTTTCAATAACTTGACATCGAGTGGTATCACTTTTGCTCAATACGCCCATGCTCAGAAAGTTTGGGCAGAATTTAATATTACAACACTCGGAGAGTATAGCGATCTGTATTTAAAAACAGACGTGTTGTTGTTAGCCGACATTTTTGAAAACTTTCGTGATATCTGCATTTCTACATACGATTTGGACCCTAGCCACTACATTGCTGCGCCAAGTTTAAGCTGGAATGCTATGCTCAAGTACTCTGGAGTAAAACTGGAACTGCTTACATATATTGAGATGCATCAATTTCTCCGACAAGGTATCCGTGGAGGTCTAACGCAGTGCTGTGGGCGGTATTCGAGGGCTAACAACCAGTACATGGATAGCTATGATCGTTATGCATCATCCAAATATTTGACTTACTTGGATGCGAACAATCTGTATGGTTGGGCTATGACCCAACATCTGCCCATAAGAGAGTTTAACTGGTTAAATGATAGTCAGGTTAGTATGCTTCAAGAGCAAATTTTAAACATTTTCCCAACCTCTGATAAGGGATACATTTTAAAGGTTGACCTAGACTATCTAGAACAGTTGCACGATCAGCACAATGATCTCCCGTTTTGCCCCGAGAATATAAAGTCACCCTACTACAAACCAAAAACATTTAAGTTAATTGCAAATCTTGAAAACAAAAAAAAACGTCATATATTATCGCAACCTACAACAGTGTTTTCGTAACGGTCTCATATTAAGTGCTGTGCATAGAGTGTTTAAGTTTGATCAGAACCCGTGGCTAAAATCATATATTGATTTGAACACTGAACTACGTACACGTGCCAAAAACGATTTTGAAAAAAAAATTTTTAAACTAATGAATAACTCGATTTTCGGAAAAACGATGCAAAACGTGGACAAACGGGTTGATGTTAAAATTGTAAACCGATGGGCCTCTGATGGAAACAAGTTGTGTGCGAGCTCCTTAATATCTAAACCAAACTTTAATTCTCGAATGGTGTCAAGTGAAAACTTAATTGTTGTGCAAATGAATCGACTGAAGGTGCATTATGATAAACCGATATATGCCGGTTTCAGCGTCTTGGATTTATCAAAAACATTAATGTATAAATTTCATTACGAAACAATGAAACATATATATGGCGAGAAAATTCAACTTCTCTATACCAATACAGATTCCCTTATGTATTGCATAGAAACCCTCGATTTTTACAAGGACGTGAGTGCTAATATAGAACATTTTGACACAAGTGACTACCCCCAAGACAATAAGTATGGTATTTCCCTTGCGGACAAGAAAGTGGTGGGTAAATTTAAGGATGAGTTTTCCGAAGAGTTGGTATTAGAATTTGTGGGGACGCGGGCAAAAAGTTATTGTATTATTAGTCAAAAAGACATTAAAGGGATGAGCAGAAATGTTGTTGCTAATGAAATTAGTGTAAATAATTTTAAGGATGCTGTATGTATTTCAAGTAAACCTCTTATGCATACTATGACAACCATACGTAGCAGAAAACATGAAATCTACACCCAGCTCATACATAAACAGTTTGTCTGGTGATGACGATAAACGTTTTGTTATCCCCAATAGTACAAATACATATACGTGGGGGCATAAAGCTATAGATAGGTTCTATTTTACATAGTTTTAAGTTCTGTTTGCATAGCTGCTTTGTATATAATAGTTTATAAGTTTGTATGTATTAGTTGTAAGTTTTTTCACACATCCCCACTCCTATGAATTGCACCAAAAATAAGGTGATCATGTTTAAAACCTATTTGCAAATAAATGGATACATATCTTTTAGTTTATTAATGAATATTTGGTTTACATATGGGTTTTGTAGATCTATGTAAATATCGTCATAATTAGCGGAGAGAATTTGCAGATCCGGTGGTCCTGGGGAAGGATGCCGGGAACCCGATGGTCCAGATCAGGGTGCCGAGAGCACGATTCATGCCTCCGTAAGCCAAAAATTGCTTAGTTGAAGAAAACTATTGTGCCAATTTAAGATGACAATGTTATTTAATAACGTTACCAGATGTGCGATTATTTTCTTGCATGTGTGGTGGTGGTGCTGGTGATGGTGGTGGTGATGGTGGTGGTGGTGGTGATGGTGGTGGTGGCGGCGGTCCAGATCAGGATGCCGAAAGAAAGATCCGTGCCTGGAGCTAAAAAATGCTTAGTCAAAGATAACTATGGTGCCAAATTTAAGATGACAATGTTATTTATTACTGTTACCAGATGTGCGTTTATTTTTGCATGTATGTGTGGTGGTGGTGATGGTGGTCCAGATCAGGGTGCCGAGAGCAAGATCCGTACCTGGAGCTAAAAATGTTTAGTCGAAGAAACTATTGTGCAGATTTAAGATGATGTTTTTAATACTTTTTCTAGATGTGCAGAGAAAACCCATTAAAACAATTAGTGCTAATGAGTTTTTAAAGAGATAACATATTAAAAGCGCTTAGTGATAATAGGTTTTTAATGAGAAAACATATTAAAAAACGATTAGTGCTAATGGGTTTTTAATGAGAAAGCTCATTAAAAAGCAGTTAGTGCTAATAGGTTTTTAATGAGAAAACTCATTAAAAAGCGATTAGTGCTGATTGGTTTTTAATGAGAAAACCTATTAAAAACGATTAGTGCTAATGGGTTTTTAATGAGAAAACTAATTAAAAAGCAATTAATGTTAATGGGTTTTTAATGAGAAAACTCATTAAAAAGCAATTAGTGCTAATGGGGTTTTAATGAAAAACCCATTAAAAAGCAATTAGTGCTAATGGGTTTTAATGAGGAACTCATTAAAAAGCCATTAAAAAGCAATTAGTGGCGGTGGTGGGTCTAGCTTGCAGGTCCTCCCTCTACTTGTATGGTTTCTAATTCTTCTGGATCCTCCCTGATCTCTGTTTCGTTTACGTTAGCTATAATTGACTGTCTCTATTTCGTTGAGTTGTATTCTGCTTAGTGCGTCCACATTATTGTTATACACTTCTTTTTTTATATATGATTTCATAGTCGTATTCTTTTAGTCTAATTCTCCATCTTTGTAATTTTGAAATCGGTTCTTTGAGTTTGCATAACCATACTAATGGTCTATAGTTGGTGAATATGTAGAAATTCCTTTCATAAGGATATAGCCTAAAATATTTTGTTGCCCAAATTATTGCTAATAGTTCTTTCTCAATAATGCTGTATTTTTGTTCCGTTTCATTTAGTGTTCTTGACAGGCAGCTGATGGGTTTATCGCTACCCCTAGTTCTCCTTGGCTCAATACTGCGCCTAATGCAACGTTAAATGCGTCGGTTGTTAATATAAATGGTTTTGGAAAATCAGGTTATTCTAATATAGGCTGGTTTGTAAGGATACATTAATTTTTTTCTACTGCCTTAATAAATTCCGGTGTGTGTTCGATCTTATTACCTTTATTTAAACAGTGTGTCAATGGTTTGGTTATTTGTGCGTAATTGCGTAATTTGTAAATATTCGGTAATAACCACTGAGTCCTAAAAATCCTTTAATTTCTCTATTTGTTCTTGGTAAAGGGAAATTTAATACTGCATTTGTTTTATCTGGGTTTGGCATAACACCTTGTGGGGTTATTATGTGTCCTAAAAATGCTACTTCCTTTTGTAAAAATTCACTTTTATGTAATTGAACCTTAAAAAGAGCTTTTCGTAGTTGTTCAAAAACTTCTCTTAGTCTTTCAATGTGTTCTACGAGTGATGTCAAATATACGATTGTATCGTTTTGGTACACAAGACATTTTTCGTTGTGTATTCCTCTAAAATGTTATCCATAACTCTCTGAAACGTAGCGGGTGCGTTCTTTAATCCAAACGGCATGCGTTTGTATTCATAGTATCCTGTAGGTGTACTGAATGCTGTTTTAGTTGTATATTTCTCGTCCTGCTCCACTTGGTGGTATCCTGAGGTGAGGTCTAATGTTGAAACATATTGACACTTTCCTAATTTGTGTAGAATCTCGGTGATATTGGATAGTGGATATTTATTGTCTACCGTCTTCTCGTTTAGTTTTCTGTAATCGATAACCATTCGATATTTGCGTTTGCCTGAGGCATCTAATTTCTTCGGTACTATTAATACGGGGCTGCTTCATGGTGAATTTGAATGTTGGATGATATCTTACTTCAATAGGTCTGCTACCTGTCTATCTGCTTGTTCTGGACTTGCTTGAGATAGTCTATATGCTTTGGTGAAAATTGGTTTATTGTCTGTTAGTTCAATGTTATGTTTCACTGTCTTGGTGAAAGTTAAAGGTATGCCTTCACAATGGAATATATCTTGGTATTCAAAACATGTCTTTAATTGCTCTCTCTTCTTCGTCATTAATGTCGTTATTAAAACAAATGTTAATTAAATTTTCTTTTAACATCCTATGGTGTTCTGTAGGGTTGGAACTGTTTTCTGAGTCTTCGTCGATTTTCGTCTCGCTAAAGTTTACTTCTTCTACGTCTATAGGTTTTGTTAATGATACTTCGACGTGGTAATCTTTGAGTTTAAAATTGTCGTAGTGGCGTAATTGTCCTTTATTTGCACTAACGCTGTGGGTGTTTCTACTTCGGGTTGAAATGACATGTGATGTATAATTCCTACGTCGCTTTTTGAGTTTACTAAAACTTTTATTTGTTTTTCTGTTTTAGGCTCGATGATGTATTTTGGTAGGTTTGAATGTTACTGTTTTGGAATTTAATGGGAATTTGTCCGTGTTTTGTTCTTAATAATAGGTTTTTTTATATCAATGTTTGCTAGAAGATCCATGCCTATTAATCCGTCGTATTTATCGCTAAATTCAAAGATTCAAAATTGGTGTTTTATTTTTACGTTCAAAGTTTTTGGTAAAGGTATGTTCGCTATAAATTGGTGTAATGTCGTTTTGTGTGCTGTTTTGATTTTAAAAGGTTCTCTTTCTACAAAATCTAAATAATGTTTCTGTAAAGTTTTGGGGCTAATTAAAGTTTTTGAAGATCCTGTGTCGATTAGTAATTTGAGTTCCGCATGAGGTATTTCTATATAAGGTAAAATTTGTTGATTAATGTTATTTAAATTTATTATGTTTGGTCGTATTTGAATCTGTCCAACTGAAAATTCGAGTACGCGTTTTCTTCGTCGTTCTCGTGGTAGTTTTCATATGAGTTGTTACGTTCATAGTTTTCTGAATGATTTGTTTCATCGTCTCTACTGAAGTTTGCATAATTATCCGTGTCATGATTATTAAAACCTTCCACTTCTTGGTGGAATAGTTCCTCAGAAATAAAGTTTCGTTTTTGGGTGTAATCGAGTCTAATTTGAGATATTTTGGTATTCTGTCTGATGTTGCCAGATGAAGTGTCCATAGGAGTTGGTTTGTAATAATTATTAGGGTTGTTGCTGTTGTTGGTCATCGGTGTGTTTCTGTTGGGATTTGCGCCGAATGTTTGCCTTGGTTGATTTACGTTTTGATTAACCATTGGTGTAAATGTGGGTTTTGTAAAGTTTGAGTTAAATGTTTACTTAGGAAATTGTCTAAATTGGTTGTGGAAATTTGTGTTATTAAAGTTTGTATTGTTAATTCGAGATTGATTCGTTGGTGTGTTGAATGGTGTAAATTTCGGTTATATAGTTTATATAGTTTATTTCTGTGATACATAACGTTTTCTTCCTCTACAATCATGTTCATTGCTTTTTTTAAATTTTGAGGATGTTGAAACCTTATTTTAGCCGATAGACGTTCGGGTAATGCATTTATGTATGTGTCTAAAGCCATTTCGTTGTACATCTTCGTGTTTAGGAAACGCATGTTTTGGTCAGGTTCTTCAATTTTTAGCTTGGTCAAAATTAAACTTCGTACGTCCTGACATTTCATACCGAATTGATAGGATGATTAGTTAGTTCCATCCGTAAATTTATTAAATTTTGGCAAGAGATTTGATATTTCTTTGATCTCCAAAATATGCTATTAATATGCGTTTAAAGTCGTTTCATTCGACGAGGTCATCGCGGCTCGCAATCAATGTTATGCTCTGCCGGTTAATTTGCCCATTATTAAGCGTAAAACAAGACGTTGCGCTTACTGTCGCCTGGTTTATAAAAAGATTTTTAAAATATCACGCAAGCAGTGATGAAAATAACTAATAGTGCTTGATTTCTGTCATATGGGGGAGATTGCGTCTAGATGAAGTTTCATGTTGTCACAGTTCATTGTTTTTACATAAATTAATTCTAAGTTACTTCAGTCGAGTTTGTATTGAGTTATTTAAAGAATCACTTATTTTTACGTATATTGTGCGTAATTATAATAACCTTGCTTATAATTACATCAGTTTCAGACTTCTGCTGAATAATTATTTCATTAAATTGTTGCACTGATAAAGTACATAAAATGCTTTTATAATTATACACCTTCGTTAATTTGTTGCACTGAAAGTGTTTAATTATAAACCTTCATAAATGTGATGAGAATCGAGTTTTCAGATTTTTCTGAATAATAATTGCTGTAATAAAATGGTACAAAAAATTGTGTTTTAATTATACAATAAACCTTCAGACTTTTGCTGAATAAATCGTTTCATTAATAAATCGTAATAAATTGTAATAAATTGTGCACAAATGCGTATATAAAATTCCTTTGTTAAAATGAGTTTGCTGAGTAAATTCGTTCAGAAATAATAATATTGTGCGATAAAATTTCTTTTGTTTCTTACTAGCTAATATCAATATTCAGTTGATAATGGTTAGAAAAATGAACGTTGGTACTTACAATAATTTAATTGCCAGTTCCATTATAGCTTTTCTTCTTTGTTATTGGGCTTGCTCGATTTTTGTACTTCGTCCAATTAATTTTCTTCCAGACAAAGAATTGGAATTCACGTCCACCAGTTTCTCGATTTTGGATTTGCTAGTGCTTTTCTGAAATCTTACCGGCTGCGCCATATAGGTTTTGGGCCGTTGGGAGCTTCTTTTTAAAAGACTTTATTTCTATAATAACACTCCTATTAAGTGTATGTTAATTTTAATTGTTTAAATACAAAAAATAACTTATTTTTGATACAACTTAGACGTTTATATTCACTAAACTTTAAGTAATTGACAAATACTTGGAGTTAAAAAATTAATAATTAATAATTAAAAATTATGAGGAGTAGCTTGAACAACTAACAATCTTAAAGTTGTGAAACTCAAGACTGACTGGCAATCTTGGGCTTCTGAGGATATTTATGCTATCCCTGCTATTACATCCCTTGTGGGAAATGCAGATCTCATGTCTGCTATTTCTCAATATAATACAAAGTATTACATTTTAATAATCTTAATTCTAACAATTGCTGTCTTATAGTCTACCGTGACCTACACCTGAAGTATTATATTACGTCTAGAATACAAAGTAACTGTTTCCGTTCTCATGTGTGGTTTGTGAACTTTCATTGACTTTTTATTATGTCCTTCAATTATACAATGTAACAATATTTCTTAAAACTTAATAATTGCATTTAAATATACATATATATTGATTTGGGGATATGTAACTCGCGCTAGCGAAAAAGTTTATTTTATCAAAATCGTGCACCAATTCACACATCTGTTATCGCGACACCAAAAATTAATGAATTATTGTTCGAATTGCTTTCTCACGCACCCTATTCGCCAGATTTAGCTTACTCGAATTATTTTTTGATTTAAAACTTGAAAAACTAGGTCGGTGGCAAAAGTTTTGTCAACAATGAAAAAGTGAAGTCTTCGGTAAATAACTATTTTAAGTAGCACAACGCTATAAACAGGGCATCGTAGCCATTAGATATCGCTGAGAAAAGTGTATCGAGCTAAAAAGAAACTACGTTGTTGTTTTCTTTATTAAGTCGTACTTTTACTTGTGATGACGTAAACAATTCACGCAATAAACACATATGAAATGACGAAAACCCGCACGCAGTGATAAGCACAATTCTAGCATCTGCCAAAGTATGAAGAAGACTAATAGGAAACGTTTTTGTTGGACCTCACATTTTTTACGAAAATCTGAATAGTAAAGACTACAGAGAATTTTTAGAGACAGGCCTGCCAACATCATTGGATGATATGTCAGTTTGTGCTCGTCAACGTGTGATTTTTATGCACAACGACTGGAAACAGCGTTCTGATGAGAAACGTTTGCATCAAATGCTGAATTGTTTGACATACACCTCTAATTAATGCTTAATTCTTTAATTACACAACTAGCTTGGTCCATGACACAAAAATAATTATGCTTGAATTCAGTATAATCCTGTTCCGCAAACACAGAATCACACTCTGGCAGTGAAATGATATTTATATGGTTTGGTTCATACTCTGTCAAAAAAAAACAGAAACATTATTTAATCTTAACTGTATATTTATGGTACAAAATGTATATTAGATATAGAAACAAGAAAGCAATTTTAGTCATAAGAACCAAAAAACAAAGATAAGTAAAGAAATAATAAATAAACCCCTAGGGACAGTAAGTTTTAAAAATTAAGTACAACCCCTAATTTTCATCTACGTCGGAAGGAGTTACATATCCCCCAAATTTATATATATATATATATATATATATATATATATATATTCAAATAAAACTATTAAGTCTTAAGAAATAGATTGTTACATTATATAATTGAAGAACTCATTATAAAAGGTTAATGGAAGTTCATAAACCAGACATGAGAACGTAAACAGTTACTTTGTATTCCAGACGTAATATTATAATCAACAAGGAGAACTTATGCTGTACTCAAGTGAACTTGAGGTTGTGGTCTCATTAAGATGATGGAATCTCAACTATCTTCCGACTAAGCTAGTAGTCTGTTACTCCAGTAGAGCTTATGAGGAGTGGTCGTGGGTTTTTGACAAAACATTATTTACTTACTGACTCTAATTTTACAAAATGGGGGTGCAAAAGGGGCGCCAGCAAGTCCTTGAAATTTAAACACGGGTTTGCCCTAAAGGGGGACTTGGAAGTCCTTAGAGAGAAATATCGTATTTACTGCCTAAGCAAGAACTTTAAAGAAAATATAATTAATATAGCAAAGAAAGACACAAGAGGTGTACTCTTGTTACCTTATACTATATAGAAAAAGAATATCTACTAATATCAATTATTGAACACTATTATAAACACCATTTTAGACATTAAAATTCTTAAAAATGCTATTAGTGCTCCTTAGTTATGTGAGAGCTAAAAACATTAATCTTGTAAAGGGTATTTATGCTTTATTGCCTCTTGATTTAATTACCTTATTCTTGAACTCACTTGTTCAAAATAAAACAATTACTGAAATAAATTAATTGATTGTCCTTTAATTAAATATTGTCTTCTAAGTAATTAAATTTTATGTAGTTTAATTTCTTCAATACAATTATTGAATGAGAAAATTATGACTGTCTCTACCAAGAATTAAAAATATCAATAATGTATCAAACATTTTCATAAGGTTTTTCAAATGAATTACCCAAAAATCCAGATCTGTTACCTTGGTATACAAGGTGTATTAAAATTTCAAAGTGTAATAATTTTAGTTCTCATAATTACTGAAGGTATGATTAAATTTAAATGAAATATTTTGTTAGGATTAAATTAAGGTATTCAGATTCATTTGTAATAATATCATGCATAACCCTTAATTCAAACTGTGATAAATTCTAAACAGAAAAAGTTTTCATAATTACACAGTAAAACCAGAATCGTCGATTGTTACAATGTTGTTTTCGACAATCTGCCTCGTTGTCAAGATAGGCAAACAGTAGAGTATAATTGGCAATACAGCCGCCTCATTTCCTCCAGAATCCCTCATTTCCTCACTCATCTGGACCAAAAAGTTTTCTTCGACTAACCATATTTATCTCGAAAGATGAAAAATGGTTAGTCGAAGAAAACTTTTTGGTCCAGATGAGTGAGGAAATGAGGGATTCTGGAGGAAATGAGGCGGCTGTATTGCCAATTATAGGCGTCTCCGTGGCGTAGTGGTATGTGTGTGACTACTACGCCCTAGGTCCCGGGTTCAAATCCCGACACGGTCCGCTTGAAAAATGTTAGGCGAGCATTTTTCACAAAAATACACCCTCGTTCGGATGAGAGGTAAAATGGAGGTCCCGTGTGTGAGTGTTGTTACGCACGTTAAAGATCCCTACCTTGCTTAGAACAGCAAGGGTTCGGCAAAATTCAAAATTTTCCAGGTAAAAAAAACTCGCTTCCTGGCCAATGTAGTACCTTCGGGTGGAGCATTGGAAAATCACATGTAATGTATTGCCAATTATACTCTACTTGCAGCATACTTAATGAATAATTTTAAAGGATTTGCAGTCATCAAAAAAAAATTGTTACACTGTGACACTACAGGTGCAGGTCACAATAGACTATAAGAAACCAATTGTTAGTATTAAGATTATTAAAATGTAATACATTGTATTGTACTAAGAAATAGCGGACATGAGATCTGCATTTCACACAAGTGATGTAAGAGCAGGGATAGCATAAATACCATCAAGAGCCCAAGATGGCCAGTCAGTCTGAGAACTTCATAACTTTTGCATTGTTAGTGGTTCAAAGCTACTCATTTGTAAATATTATTGATTTTAATTATTAATTAGTAATTATTAAACTTTGATTATTTTTGATTTTAATACGTTAATGAACATAACGTACCTATTATTAAAACCATTTGTAATTACTGTTAACAATACACTTGATAGGAGTGTTTTGGAAATAAAGTCTTTTTTTAAAAAAGCTCCCAGCGGTCCAAAACCTATCTCGCGTCCGAACTAAAGTTTCCATTTCTAAATAATACCTGTGAAAGATATGGCTAAAAAGAATAACTATGAAACCCATTGGTTTGATACACCGTTGAAGAATTCTAAAATCAATTACGAAGCGGTGAAACACGGTACGGTGTTTTCGATATAGAAATTATTTAAATTGCTGTAATGTTTGTAAATAAATGTACATGAATATGAATAAAATGTTTTGTTTGCAAATAAAATTCGTATGAAAATAACTTGGCTTTCATAAAATAATCTAAGTTCAAAATAAAGTGGAGGGGAATTATATAATTAGTCATTCAATATTAGCTTATATTGTTTGATAGTTCAATGTACAATAAATATGGGAAACCTCGCAAATCACAATTGCAGGTAAAGTGGATAATAAATGGTTAAGGAAACAATGGAAGCGGATGGCCAATTATCACTATTGGTTAAAATTTTACCCTTATTCAATGAGTTCCTTTCCGGTAGTGAATAATAGGGCTTGATTCTTTGTTTGTGTAATAGATCATGAATGCGTCACGTTCCTCTTTCTTGGATGTAAACAACCCTTGGAATTTTAATCAGTCTGAGGCAACTATCTACCTTTCATGCAGTAGGAACGTGTTTTCTCCTTTCTTTCACTTTAAACTTGTGAATTTCTGAATCTTTGAATGCAGCCTGAAAATAAGTAATACGTATTTACAATTATAATTGTAATTAATTAATAATACGGAGAGTAGGACCATGTGTTAAATTGCCTTTTGTTCTCACTTGACTTCAAATTAGGCGAGTTTCTTTTTCGACTCAATGTGGACTGTAATTGACGCGATTATATGCAACAAAACTTGAATCACAGATTAAACTTCTTTATTACACATTAACTAACGTATTGGAACTGAGAAATAATTACAATTATTAAATGTAACTTTAACATTAGCTTCTAAGGAAATCGCGAGTATGTTTGTGGTTAGTGTTGGGATAACTCAAGTGAAAAATAACCTGTCACTCGATTTTTTTAAAACCTCCATTATCCGGTTATTGATTTCGATTATTCGAGTAAAATAAAACCTGAACCAGAAAGTACTATGATGAATTTTTAACTTGAATAACAACTTGTATATTAATGTAGTGTACCTGTAGCGTTTGTTGACTATATCATCGCACGTGTGCTGGGCACAGAACAGACTGACAAAATTGCAGTTGACTATATCAAAATACACGAGCTGGAAATAGAACAAACTAAGAATCCAGAGAAATTCCAGATCATTTTTTGTACTACCCAAAAATCTGTACTTTCATTGGACAAACTGAATTTGGAGATTATTTTACATTCAAAACTCGAAATACATAATTCCATTGTTTAAAGACATCATTAACGTTTTTCAACACACGAAGCAAAGGAACTGGAAGTGTATAAATAAAATTTCAAATTCTGCAGAAGACATTCGTTAGTGCTTCCCATAGCCTGCAAACCCTTCAATGAGCAGCGTTCCCCATAGCCTGCTATTCTACAACATGCAGTGTTCCCAATAGCCTTCGCATCCTCCGACGGTGACGCTGTCCGACGCCGTACCCAGGGCACGTCATTCTAAATCATTAATCCATAGTTAACAAACCACGTATGACCATTAAGCTCCGTTTCATACTTCACCGACAAGTTGTTATAGTGACTGCATCTGTCAAACTCTACCACCGGGACGACATCCCCGTACAGGCATCATTACCACGAATCTTGCTGAAGAGTTCAGAAGACAACCGAAAACTTCTGAACCCTCTATACTTGTAAAATTGCGGTAAAATTCGAATAGTTCTGTGGTAAAGAAAAGTGGACATGTATACGACAGAGAAGTGATAATTAACAAACAACATATAATTAAGGGTTTTAACCAGATCAAACCATAACTCCAAGTACTCACCTGTTGCTTACACAGCCGTGCCAACGGAAAATCGATGTAAAATATACTCTTATTTTGGCGGGTGTAGCGAAGCACATTTATTTCGATAGCGGTTGTTCTGAAGGAAAGCGGTTTTTCTAATTAAGGGTTCTTCGAGAACGACAAATCGATACTCTTGCTTGCTTCGTGTGTTTTCCAGTTAATACACTGTTCTTGCACATGCGGATAGCAAAGTTTATCACTCGCGGCACTTGTAGACACGTGTTTGAAGTAACATGGAATTTTACACTAACAAATTTAAATATATCAAAGCGGACGTAAATAAGCTACAAACTCAACGGAAAAGTAAATTTAGCTGTAAATTATTTACAATATAAACAAAACATACCGCCCACCAAAATCCAAGGCATTTTAAAGAAAAAATAATTAAAGGCGGGGGCGAAATGAAAAAGCAAAAAAAGAAAAGAAAGGAAAAAAGGATTTACAAAAACAAAAGAAAAAAAGAATTATTTTTTCTACATTGAGGGCAAAGGGCAGAGCTTTCACACAAAACGCTTCAGTTCACCATGAGCGGTTTTAAGTGTGACCACCCTAACAACACTATCTGTCCCAGGATGCACTACCACAACACGGCCGAGGGACTAACGAAAGGGAGGAACATTAGCTAGCTTAATCAGCACTAAGGTGCCCAACTCAACTTGAGGAGACGGGGTGTGCCACTTTGAGTGCTGTTGTAGCGAGTGCAAGTACTCTTTGGACCAACGGGACCAAACATCTTGTTGAATTCGCTGGAGCAATTGCCAGCGAGATAGGCGGTTAAGCGGTAGGTGAGAAAGTGCGGGATCCGGGATGGCGGTTAAAGAGGCCAAAGTTAAAAAATGACTCAAAATACGACGAATAGATTGTCTTCCAGAAATAATCAAAAAGTGCTGACTGACGAGAAAATGGACCATTTGAGCACCCCCGTAGAAGTATTTTAAATAAACGTAAGTAACATACTGACCAGTTAATCGACTTTTGCTAAGTAACAAAGCGGGAAATTTACGGTCAGAGGACAAAGGCGCGTGAGCCAGGCGATTTCCGACGCGCAAGATTCCATCACGAATAAAAGGGGCAACTTGCGAAAACTTTTTTTTAAAGGTGATTCAGAATGAATGGCTTCAAGTTCGATAGCAAAATAAGATCGTTGAGTATACGCAAGCAAAGGGATCAAAACATTGTGCAACTCAGAAGATGACAAAGGTCCGGAATGCCTTTCAAGAGGGTGACATAAATTAGGACGAAAACGGAGAATCCAAGCAACAATGCGCGTAATAAATAGAAAGAAAGAGTGATTTTCTAGAATTGATTAAATCCAAGAGGATGTTACGACAGTGGATAAAACAATAAAGCGTTGTTCAGTGAGAACTTCAAGAATATCTGAAGGCGGAATATGTGGACTGTAGTTTTCAAAAGACCAATACAAAATTGGTGAAACCGCCCACCATAAAGAACATTGGCACAAGTCGGTAGGGAGTAAACCACGTGACCCGACATCGGCAGGATTCTCGGTGGAGGGGATGTGATGCCTCGAGGCGCGACACGTGTTTTTCTGAATGTAAGTAACACGATTGGCAACAAAAGTTTTCCAACGATGCGGCGGAGAACGAATACACAAAAGTACTACCATGGAGTCAGACCAACAGTAAATTTTATGAAAAGTAAGGTTCGAACCAAAGGTTTTGAGGATAAAGGTTAATAACTTGGATGCCAATGTGGCGGCCAACAATTCGAGACAGGGCAAAGATATTGTACGAAGGGGTGCGACCTTAGACTTAGTGCACACTAAGCGGACCTCAACGGTGGAAAGGGTAACAAAGCGAAAATAAACAACAGCACAGTCGCCACGTTCGGAAGCGTCAGCAAAGCAGTGAACTTCGCACGTAATAAACTGTGGCGGGATAAGCAAGCGGGGCAAAGCAAAATCCGAAAGAAGCAGTAACTCATGCAAGTATCTCTCCCACAAACGGAAGAGGTCGGGGGAGGGGGAGCATCCCATTCTAATTTTAACGACCATAAACGTTGAATTAAGTGTTTTACCAGAAAAGTAAAAGGAGATAAAAGTTCCATAGGGTCGAAAATTCGAGCTTAGCTAGAAAGTAAGTTGCGCTTGGTACAGCAGGTACTTAGTGGCTGAACTAGAAAACAAAAATTATCTGAAGTGGGATTCCATTGAAGACCTAAAACTTTTAGAGGTTGAGTATCAGGATACTCAAAGGAGCGGGGTAGCGCGAATTGCTGCGTAGCGGAAAGATCTTTTAACAATTCGGGACGGTTACGTGACCTAATAACAACAGATTGCATATCGTGAGAATCCAGATATTCACGCATGAACGAAACGTATTGTTCGTAGACACGAGGTTGCTTAAGTAGACTATTTTCTAAAGAAACAAATCGTTGTAAGGCAAAGTCACGACTACCTGGAAAAAATGGTTCCTGATCTCTAAACGGCAGTGAGACGACATATCGACCTTGTTCATTGCGGCGAAATGTATCGACAAAATGTTTTTCAACAAGAGTTTTTTCAGGCGTGAAAGGTTGAGCGGCGGGGACAGCTTTGACTTCCCAGAGTTTAGCGACAATATCTTCCAATGGGGAAGTAGAAACTGTCATACAAAACAAGCTAATTACTTCAGAAGCGGGCGAGAAAGGTATGCTTCCGATTAAAACATATCCAAAAATGGTATTGATAGCAACAGGTTGATCGCTAGCAGCCTGGATGCGACCGTCTAATAACACTTGGGGGAAAATATCCTCACCAAGTAAGAAATCAATGACTCCAGATTGATTAAAGAGCGGATCAGCTAGCTGTAGGTCAGCCAGATGATTGAAATGTTCTAAAGAAATATTAAAAGTAGGTAAATTTTCACAAATCGTGGTAAGTACTACATTACATATGATTTTCCAATGCTCCACCCGAAGGTACTACATTGACCAGGAAGCGAGTTTTTTTTACCTGGAAAATTTGGAATTTTGCCGAACCCTTGCTGTTCTAAGCAAAGTAGGGATCTTTAACGTGCGTGACAACACTCACACACGGGACCTCCATTTTACCTCTCATCCGAACGAGGGTGTATTTTTGCGAAAAATGCTCGCCTAACATTTTTCAAGCGGACCGTGTCGGGATTCGAACCCGGGACCTTGGGCGTAGTAGTCACACACATACCGCTACGCCACGGAGCCGCCGGGAAGTACTACAGTTTGAAAATTAATAATCGACGAAGAAACATTTATTGGTTTGAGCGAAACGGCGACAGCGCCATGCAGAGTTGCAGAGCGCATGGAGCCTAAACCACTAAGGGTAAAAGAATGTGGAGTAGATACGAAAACCTAAACGTTTTACACTACTTTGCGAAATAAAAGAAGTCATGCTGCCCGAATCGAGTAAACCGCCAAATTTGTGGAAAAAACCAGAGCAATTTAACGAATTCGATGATTCCTCAGAGGCACGAGGAGCGGAAGGCTTGTAGTAGCGGTCTTGAATAACGGGAGTACTGCGAGGTGATATCTTAGAGGCAACGGTGTCCGGGCTCAAGCGAGCCTGGTTACTAGCAGCGAAAGCGGGTTTAAACGAAACGCGATCGAAATGCAATATTAATGTTGGCGTTGATTGCATTGGCGGCATGAAAAAGTAGACTTGCATTTATTTAAAATGTGAGAATTGCTAGGGCAATTAATACACATGTGTTGTTTTTTTGCAAAGTTGTAGCGATCTTGCGACGAAAGTTTAACGAAATCATTACAGCGATAAAGATTGTGATCTTGTTTGAAATGCGGACATTTATTAACACTAGACTTCGTTTGAACTAACATGAAAACGGCGGAACGAGGCTTAGACGGGTCGCTGGAATGAATAACTTTGTTTAAATCAGTTTTACGATTTACCGACAAATTCGATAAGGATTTACACGCATTTTCCAGCTAAGCAATTAACTCTGGGATAGCGGTCGGATCTAGATGCATTTTAAAACTACGAGTAGTGTGTACATTCAGGCGATTTAAGATCATTTGTACAAGAATAAAATCCCTTTGCTCTATGGGCAAATCAAATTTTTTAAGCGCTTGTAAATTATCGACAAAAGTATCAACTAATTTTTGCAAACCGACGGGGTTATCGGAATTCAATTTGGGAAATTTATCTATATCGTTCCATAGAGCTGACGTAATGTGAAGAATATTACGATATTTTTCGCGAAGTTTTGTGCATGCAAGAGGGTAATTGGCTTCTGTAAAGTCAAAGCTTTTAATGGTTAGGGGTGCGGAACCTTTTAGTGCTGATTGAAAATACGAAAATTTATCCACGTTTGACAAATCGTTATTAAGATGAACTAAACTATCAAAGCGGTCAATAAAACTTTCAAACAAACAACTTTCCCCTTCAAATGTAGGTAACGTCAACGGGGGGAGCGAGACTTTCGACTTTGAAGTATCTAGCGGCACGGACACATTAGCGCGAGGCGACGATTGGCTGGAAAACCGCTTGAAATTGAGCGCTTTTATTTGAAAGTATAGGTTATTGAAACGTTTAGGAATAGCGTCTTCCATTACAAATTGTTTATCAGCGTCACCGGCGGAAGAAATTACACCTATTATCCAATTATGGTGTGTACAGAAATTTTCTCGAACCGTCTCGATAGATTGGTACTTTACACGAAATAAATAAAAAAAGGTTGCTTCAGCGGTACATTTTTGCGCTATTTCAAACATTTCCTCCAGCGAATTAATTGCAATATTACGTAGAAAACAGTTACGTTTCAACTTTTCTGCCATGGTTAAAATTAAATAAATACCAAAGGGAAATCTGGATGATTTAAAATAGCCTTGCGGCGATAACAAATACGTAAGCCTATTACAGCAAATTCTAATAGCCAAGCAGATAACAAGAAAGGTTCGTATACAACTCAAACGATACAAATGATGCTAATTAAAACTGTCAATGCTTTGATAAGCGGTATATTAATTATATGAATTTGTTGAACACTCACATCCAGCGTGAAATGATCAATGTAAAATTGCAGTAAATTTCGAATAGCTCTGTGGTAAAGAAAAGTGGATATGTATACGACAGAAAAGTGATAATTAACAAACAACATATAATTAAGGGTTTTAACCAGATCAAACAATTACTCCAAGCACTCACCTGTTGCTTACACAGCCGTGCCAACGAAAAAACGAATTAAAATCCACTCCTCTTTTGGCGGGTGTAGCGAGGCACATTTATATCGATAGCGGTTGTTCTGAAGGAAATCGGTTCTTCTAATTAAGGGTTCTACGTAGAACATGTAAGCAGTGATGCGACCTTCGAGAACGACAAATCAATACTCTTGCTTGCTTCGTGTGTTTTTCAGTTAATACACTGTTCTTGCACATGCGGATAGCAAAGTTTATCACTCGCGGCACTTGTAGGCACGTGCTTGAAGTAACATGGAATTTTACACTAACAAATTTAAATATACCGAAGCGGACGTAAATAATCAACAAACTCAACGGAAAATAAATTTAGCTATAAATTATTTACAATATAAACAAAACAATACTTGTAAATATTGTAAATTAGTAGTTTTTAATTTCAAGTCATAATTCTTTATTACTTAACGTTGACCCACAATTAAAACACGAAGCCGTCCGAAGAGATCCGAAGACCACCGAAGATGTTTGTACTTCTTCAAACTCTACATATCTCCTAATCATTGTTGTTCAAGTTTACACTGGGTTTTATAAGCAACTTCCGAAGCATTCCGAAGAAAGCCGAAGACTACCGAAGACTTATACAACCCGTTAAACTGTACATACATTTATTTAATCAGTGTTTAAGTTTATTTCTGGTTCCATAAGCAACCATGAAACCATCCGAAGACTTTCGAAAATTACCGAAGACTTCTGAGCTGTTTCAAACTATTAAAACCATTTCAATCATTAACTGTTTCATGTATTTATGAACTTATAATTATTTTTGCTTATAATTACTAAACGAATAATCAAGCCAAGCCCACATGCTTTCAGACGCCGCCCACTCGAACGATAACACGATACCGTAACTCGTAAACGCGCACATTCATTCTATTCATTACTATAGCTGCTTTGCTTATTTGCTTATATAGAATACCTATAACCCGGCGGGATACCATAGATACCTCTGCAGAGAGAACGGTGAGAAATAAATAAAATGGACGCTTCGTGACCAAACTTACATAAGAGGAAATAATAGACCGTTAAAATTATATATTTAAATTTTTATCTGTAATAAAAAAATGTAATTATATGCAAGCGGCAATAATTTAGTATACAAATTAGTCTCATATTAATATAAATTAACCTATGAAACAAAACAAAAATAACATTGAAAGTAACAGGAACTTAAATCAAAATCAAAACTAATAAAATCAACCTATAAAATAAAATACCATTAAAATTAAAAAGAACTTAAAAATACTAAATGCATAAAATTTTTAAAAAATTGACATTTTAAAATAGGTAAACTAATCTATCAAACAAAAAAAAAACATTAAAATTTACAAGAACTTAAAAATATTATTTGATCGAGGTTTTTAGGCAATAGGCGGTTTCTTCTACAATTTGTAAGTTGAGCACATTTAGAAAAAACTCTTTCGGATAGAACTGATGTAGAAGGTACACAAAGATATTTTAATGCAATTTGGTACATTTCCGGTAAAATACCTCTATGTTTTTGCCAAAACTCGAAAGAATCACTTTTTCTTTGTATGGGCGGTATTTCTAAGTGTACTGCCTGACCATTAATGTAACCATACGCGTAAGTGTTATGTATGATTTCTTTTCAGACATTTTTGTATCAAAATATGACCATATATCATTCTCACCCTCATTATCTTCAGTAGCTTGTGATGCAACTGTTACTACCTCGGGATTCAAATTTATATAAATTTTTTGTTCGGAAGCAATTTGATGTAGTTCAGAAGTAACCCATTTATGCGCATTATCAGCACTTTCTTCAGAACCAAAGGCAATTTTTTTAAATGTGGAATCTAGAAAAGTTGCTTTTGCAACGCTTTCATTTTTTTCTAGAATTCTAATCTACGCACTACAATATCCAATCATTTTTAGCATCTCGCCTGTGTTTCTCTTAGTGTTCATCTTTTTTAAAGCTTGCGTATACTCAACAATCCTATTTTGCTATCGAGCTTAAGGCCATCTTAACTCACGTCCTCTCATCTCTTTGAGCACTGACCCCAATGATTTGATCGTTCTTACTCCCGGTCTTTTTTTAACTTTGGCCCCATTAACCGCCATCCCGGAACCCGATTTTTCTCACCTTCCGCTTAACCGCCTCTCTCGCTGGCAATTGCACCAGCGAATTCAACAAGATTTTTGGTCCCGTTAGTCCAAGGAGTATTTGCACTCGTACAACAGCGCTCCAAGTGGCACACACCGTCTGGTCAAGTTGAATTGGACAACTTAGTGCTGATTAAGGTCGCTACTGTTCCTCCCCTTCGTTGGTCCCTCGGCCGTGTTGTAGCTGTGCATCCTGGGACGGATTGTGTTGTTAGGCTGGTCACACTTAAAACCGCTCAGGACGAGCTGAGGCGCCCTGTGTCAAAGCGCTACCCTTTGCCATCAATGTAGAACAAAAATTTTTCTTTTGTGTATTGAAAATCTTTTCTTTTTGCTTTTTCATTCCGCCCCCCTCCTTTTAATTATTTTTCTTTAAAATGCCTTACATTTTGGTGGGCGGTATGTTCCGTTTATATTGTATAAATTTACCGCTTAATTTATGTTCTGTTTATATTGTATATAATTTACGCTTAATTTATGTTCCATTTATATTGTATAATTTACCGCTTAATTTATTTTAGATGTTGGAATTTGTTGATTGTTTACCTCCGCCCGGTATATAAAAATCTTATTACATGTGCCTTGTATCATTTCAAACACCGCGCCTGTACAAAGTGCCGCAATATCGATAAACTATGCTCTTCGCATGTGCAAGAACTTTCTTATCACCGTCCACGGAAAAGACACGAAGCATTGTAGTATCGTTGTCGACGGCCGTAAAATTACATGTGATAACCTTCGCCATATTGAAGAGTCGACTTTCGTTATTCGTGCTTGACGGACGCATTTAACAGCTTTTTTACTATCGTTATTCGTTTGAACGGCCGCATTAACATAAATGTGCTTCACTACGCCCGCATACAAGGTAATTGTTTGAAGTAATTATTTGTTTGTTTATTATTATTTATTTTATTTTTCGTATACATGTCCACTTTTTCTCTACCATCAGTAGCTATCGAAATTACCGCAAAAAATAACAAATTTTAATTCATAATTAGATTCACGTTAGCATACCGCTCGTCAAAGTATTATAAGTTTGACCAACCCTCATTTATTTCGTTTATCTTGCTTACGAGTCTTCTTGATATCTGGTTTAATATCAGTATTTGTTATCGCCACGGGGCGATTTTTAAAACACCGAAGTTTGTTTCCATTTCATCCGTCCTTTTGTATTTACTTAATTTTTAACCATGGCAGAAAAATTAAAACGTAGCTGTTTTCTACGTAATAATGCGATTAAATTGCTGAATGAAATGTGTGAGATCGCACAGAAATCTACCGTTAAATCAACCTTTTTTGATTTATTTTGCGCACAGTACCAATCTCTCAAAACCGTACGAGAAACTTTCTTAGTTCATCATAATTTTATAGTAGGTGTAATTTCTTCTACAGATGACGTCGATGAACAATTTGAAACGCAAGACGCCATTCGTAAACGTTTCAATAACCAATTGTTTCAAATAAAAGCGCTCTATTTCAAGCTGTTTCCTTGTCCATTTTCGTCGTCTTAGGCTACCGTGCCGAATCCCATAGATACTTGTAAGTCGAAAGTTTCACTTCGACCGCTGATCCTCCCTTGATTTGATGGGGAAGGTTGTTTGTTTGAAAGCTTTATTGACCGCTTTGATAGCTTAATTCAACTTAATAACGCTCTGTCGAACGTGGAAAAATTTTTCTATCTTCAATCAGTACTAAAAGGTTCCGCACTCTTAACCATTAAGAACTTTGGCCTTACAGAAGCCAATTACCCTCTTGCTTACAATAAACTTCGCGAAAGATATCGTAATATTCGCCACATTGCCTCAGCTCTATGGAACAATATTGATAAATTTACCGAATCGAATTCTGATGACCCCGACAGTTTGCAAAAATGAGTTGATACTTTTGTCTATAATTTACAAGCGCTTGAGAAATTTGATTTGCCCATAGAACAAAGGGATTTTATTCATGTACAAATGATCTTAAATCGCCTTGATGTACATACTGCCCATAGTTCTGAATTACATCAAGATCCGACCGCAATCCCATTTTATAAAGAGTTAATTGCTTATCTGGAAAAAACGTGTAAATCTTTATCGAATTTGTCGGTAAATCATAAAACCGATTTAAACAAAGTTATTCATTCCAGCAACTTGCCTAAGTCTTGTTCAACCGTTTCCATGTTAGTCCAGACAAAGCCTCATGTTAATAAATGTCCGCTTTGCAAACAAGATTACAATCTTTATCGCTGTAATGATTTCGTCAAACTTTCTTCCTTTTACCTCTGAGGAATCATCGATTTCGTTTAGCTGTAGTGGTCCGTCAATTTCGAATGTCGTTTTATTTAATTCCTTAGCTAAAACTTTCGTCGATTATCGTTTTACTTTCCACCGTTCAAATGGAAATCGCGGATTGTTCTGGTTCTTTCCAAAAATTTCGCGGTTTAGTCGATTCTGGTAGCATGACTTCCTTTATTTCTCAAAATAGTGTGAAGCGATTAGGTTTTCACACCGCTTCACATTCCCTTACTCTTAGTAATTTAGGCTCCATGCGCTCTGCAGCCCTGCATGGCACTGTCGCCGTCTCACTCAAACCAATAGGTGTTTCTTCACCGATTATTAATTTTCAAGCTGTAGTACTTCCCAAAATTTCTGAAAATTTACCTACTTCTAATATTTCTTTACAACATTTCAATCATCTGGTTAACCCCAAGCTAACTATCCCGCTCTTTGCTCAATCTAGACCCATTGATTTCTTACTTGGCGCGGATATTTTCCCCCAAGTGCCATTAGACGGTCGCATCCAGAGTACTAGCAATCAACCTGTTGCTATTAATACAAATTTTGGATATGTTTTAATAGGAAGCATACCTTACTCGCCCTCCTCTGGAGTAACTAGCTTGTTTTATATGACAGATTCTACTTCTCCATTGGAAGATATTGTCACTAAATTTTGGGAAGTCAAAGCTGTCCCCGCCGCTCAACCTTTTACGCCTGAAGTAACTTGTTGAAGAACATTTTGTTGATACGTTTCGCTGCAATGAACAAGGTCGATATGTTGCCTCACTGCCATTTAGAGATCAAAAACCATTCTTTACAGGTAGTCGTGATCTTGCCTTACAACGATTTGTATCTCTAGAAAATCGTCTACTTAAGCAACCTCGTGTTTACGAACAGTACGTTTCGTTCCTGCGTGAATATCTGGATTCTCAACAAATGCAATCTATTGTTAGTGGGTCTTATTCGGACTTTTCTTATTACATCCCGCATCATTGCGCTGTGAAATCCGAAAATTACGAGTTGTTTTCAATGTTTTCGCTGAAACTCTGTCTTAATCGTCCTTAAACGATCGCTTGTTTGTTTGGCCGAAGCTGCAACCAGATATTACCGCAATTCTGTTACAATTTCATTTACATCCTTATGTTGTCACTGCCGTTATTCGTCAGATGTACAGACAAATTTTTGTTAATCCCGCTCAGTGTGACTATCAACGAATTGTTTGACACTTCTCACCTGAGAAGCACATTCAGGATTTTAAATTAAATACCGATACGTATGGAATCAATTGTGCTTCCTTTCTTGCTATACGCACGCTTCTGCAGTTAGACGTAGAGGAAGGGAATTCTTATCCGTTAGCCGCTTTCGTTCTTCGCCACCATACTTATATTGATGACATCCCTACTTGTGTAGATTCTATTAAATCAACCCTCAATCTACGTAATCAACTAATTGCTCTTTTAAAACTTTGTGGTTTCGAACTTCATAAATGGTCAAGTAACCATCCCGAATTATTAAAAAGATCTTTACGCTACGCAGCAATTTTCACAACCCTGCTGCTTTGAGGATCCTGACACTCAACCCTTAAAAGTTCTAGGTCTTCAATGGAACCCCACCTCAGATGATTTTTGTTTTCTAATTCAGCCACTAAGTACCTCTTGTATCAAGCGCAACCTACTTTCTAACTTAGCCCGTATTTTCGACCCATGAGACTTTTATCCCCCCTTACTTTCCTAGTAAAACACTTAATTCAACGTTTATGGTCGTTAAAATTAGAATGGGATGCTCCCCTCCCTCCGACTTCCACCGTTTGTGGGAAAGATACTTGCACGAGTTACCGCTTCTTTCGGATTTCGCTTTACCCCGCTTGCTAATCTCGCCACAATTTACTACGTGCGAAGTTTACTGCTTTGCTGACGCTTTCGAACGTGGCTACTGTGCTGTTGTTTATTTTCGCTTTGTTATCCCTTCCGCAGTTGAGGTTCGCTTAGTGTGTGCCAAGTCTAAAGTCGCTCCTCTTCGTACAATTTCTTTGACCCCCGCTCAAATTGTTAGCCGCCACATTGGCATCAAAATTATTAATTTATGTCCTCGAAACCTTTGATTCTAACCTTACCTTTCATAAAATTTATTGTTGGTCTGACTCCATGGTAGTACTTTCGTGGATTCGTTCCCCGTCGCAGCGTTGGAAGACTTTCATCGCCAATCGTGTTGCTTACATTCAGGAAAACACGACTCGCGCCTCTTGGCATCACTTCCCCTCAACCGAGAACCTTGCCGATGTCGGGTCACGCGGTTTACTCTCTACCGACTTGTGCCAATGTTCTTTATGGTGGGCGGCTTCACCAACCTTGTTTCAGGTCTTCGATAATTACAGTCCACATGTTCCGTCTTTAGATACTCCTGAAGTTCTCACTGAGCAACGCTCTATTGTTTCATCCGCTGTCATAACCTCCTGTATTACCTACCTCGGCGTCAAGATCGACAATAAATTAAATTGGAAAGCGCACGTACAATACGTAAAAAGTAAGGGCGGCGAAATATCAAATAAAATGATGGCGGCGGCTAAAATAAAGTGGGGTTTCAGGGGCGAATCGCTGAGGACGGTTTATGCCGGAGCAATTGAGCCGGCAATACTGTACGCAGCTTCTGTATGGGCAGAAGGTTGTAAAGTCCGGGAGATGCGTCAATTGACGAGCGTACAACGCATAACCGCGGTAAAAGCGGCGAGGGCGTACAGGACCACCTCCACGGAGGCTGTCCTGGTGATCAGTAGGTCTCTCCCTATCGAATATGTCGTTAGGGAGATTAGAGATAGACGATTAATAAATATAGGAAAAGGGCGCGAAATTATCGAAGATCTTAATCTTGGTAATAGGGAAATTGCAAGAAAGATTGTTGTATCTGAGTTAGAGCACCCGGCTGATATTAGAGGATCGAGTTTGTCGAAGGTGATGAGGACGCGATGGGTATCAGAATTTATACGGACGGTTCACGTATGGACGATGGGCAAGCAGGCGCGGCGTTTGTCGTGTATAAGCAGGAAAGGGAGGTGTTTCGGTTTCAAACCAAACTCGCGAACTGGTGCACTATCTTCCAGTGCGAATTGGTAGCCATACGAGAGGCTATCGATTACGTAATAAACCATACGGGCAGAGACGAGTATTATATAATCAGTGATAGTAAATTGGCGCTAACGGCTTTAACAAACATGAACACCTCGACAGATCTCCAAGCGGACGTCTGGAGGATAGCGCGTACGGCGCTAGAGTTTCGACGTTTAAAGTTCTGTTGGGTCAGGTCGCACAATGGTAACGTAGGAAACGATAGGGCTGACGAATTAGCTAAAGAGGCCGCGACGGGCGACTTTCGAATATCACATTCATCGATACCGAGGTCTTTAATCAAAAGAAAGCTGCGCGAAAATCAATTCGACAATGGGAAGAGGTGGAACAACGCTGCCACGGGCAGGTTGACCCACAAATTCATACCGAGCATAGAAGCCAGAGGTAAGATCGAGGTTAAGCTCGATCACAAAATGGTGCAGTTGATAACAGGGCACGGCGCCCTGAAGGCGTATTTACAAAGGTTCGGTCTAACCAATAGCGACCGCTGCGAATGCGGTGAGGGCGCGGAAAGCGCAGAGCACGTGCTCTTCGACTGCCCGCTTGAGGCGGGAAATCGAGGGTTGGCTGATAGCAAACTAGCTATCCTAGGTCTGGCATGGCCAAAAGCCTAGAGGAAGTCGGGGAAGTGGTTAACCAGAAGGCGTTCTGGACAGCCTTAAAAGAATTCGCGGGAAGGGTCGCGAGATTAGACAATCAATGACGACCGCGTGTAAAAATTCGGTGGGGTTGGTGGGAGGATTGAAAAATTTTAGATTGACTTGGCGTGAGTAAGGATACGAGCATAACCAAAACCTGATATTAAAAAAAAAAAAAAAAGATAATTATACCAAAATGTCCAATATGCACGAGAAACCCCACTCCATTAATACAATCACTGCCTATCTTCATAATTATGTGCGGAAAATCGGGAATAAATAATACCAAATAAACAATAACAAATAAATCATAAACCCTCATTAAATTAAATCAATAAAGTAAACAAGGATAATAAAACAGAGTGCAACCGCGCATCCCCAGGACTTGAAAGTGAAGTGATAGTGATAGTGATTGTGATCCCCAAAAACATTTAGTGCATACCCACCAGGACTTTAGCAGTGCACCCGTCCCACCTTTAGAAGTAAGTTACAGACGACCAGATCTTCGGATGCTGGAGAATTTTATTATCGAGGTAAGACTTAAAATGTGGCGGCTGTACTCGCACAAGCATTGATTTACATTAATTAGTAGTTTTGAAATAATTTAAGAAGCACGTTTGGTGTGTAAAGGCGCTAGCCGACATAATGCTTGTGCGAGTGCACCTGATAAATAGAGTGATGCTTTCGCTATTTTGTGCACTGCTATATGCTTAACGCTTATTAAACATTTATTTATATATTTACATAATTATATTTATTTATATTTTATATTTACACTTTATATTTATTTATATATAGCATGTATTATGTGGCTTATTTGTTTTGTTTGACGTTCTGTCGCCATTTTGGTTGCAGTATATATTTGGGAAGGACGAGCAGAATTGCGAAGATTGTAATCATAATGTAAATCAGTTAGGGAACGATGGGGAAAGCTAGGGATGGATTTAAATTAGTTAACTAGATTTGGATAGTTTTAAGACGACCCTTCAGGTCGCACTGGTAAGCAGAACCGGCGTCTGCTATCCGGTATTACGGATCCTTCCCCCTCTCATTTTTGCTTGTTGATCGGGTACACTCGAAAGTCAGCGCTAGGGATACCATTATTTACAACCCTGTTTTTAGTTTTTGTTTTGTTTTTGTTCCAGTTTTTGTCAGATTTTTAGGTTTATTAGATTGTTAGAGTTTGTTAGGTTTGTTAGATTTTTAGGTTTGTTAGATTTTTATTTAGTTTTTATTTAGGGTGAATCAACTATGAAGTAAGAATAAATTAGGAGCACGACTATTTTTCGCGTTTAAACCCAATGTAGTACCTCCGGGTGGAGCATTGGGGACGTGGCCGCAAGTATAGCGGCCCTAATTCAAATTATAATGTCATAACCTCCTGTTGGATTCAATCAATTCTAGAAAATCACTCCTTCATTTCCCTTTATTACACGCTTGGTTGTTTGGATTCTCCGTTTTCGTCATAATCTACGTCACCCACTCGAAAGGTATTCCGGACCTTTGTCATCTTCTGAATTGTTCAATGCTTGCGTATACTCAACAATCCTATGTTGCTATTGAGCTTGAGGCCATCTTAACTCACGTCCTCTCATCTCTTTGAGCACTGACCCCAATGATTTGATCGTTCTTACTCCCGGTCATCTTTTAACTTTGGCCCCATCAACCGCCATCCCGGAGCCCGCTCTTTCTCACCTTCCGCTTAACCGCCTCTCCCGCTGGCAATTGCACTAGCAAATTCAACAAGATTTTTGGTCCCGTTAGTCCAAGGAGTATTTTCACTCGTTACAACAGCGCTACAAGTGGCACACACCGTCTGGTCAAGTTGAGTTGGACAACTTAGTGCTGATTAAGGTCGCTACTGTTCCTCCCCTTCGTTGGTCCCTCGGCCGTGTTGTAGCTGTGCATCCTGGGACGGATTGTGTTGTTAGGCTGGTCACACTTAAAACCGCTCAGGACGAGCTGAGGCGCCCTGTGTCAAAGCGCTACCCTTTGCCATCAATGTAGAAAAAAATTTTCTTTTGTGTTTTGAAAATCTTTTCTTTTTGCCTTTTCATTCCGCCCCCTCCTTTTAAATATTTTTCTTTAAAATGCCTTACATTTTGGTGGGCGGTATGTTCCGTTTATATTGTATATAATTTACCGCTTAATTTATGTTCCGTTTATATTGTATATAATTTACGCTTAATTTATGTTCCATTTATATTGTATAATTTACCGCTTAATTTATTTTAGATGTTGGAATTTGTTGATTGTTTACCTCCGCCCGGTATATAAAAATCTTATTACATGTGCCTTGTATCAGTTCAAACACCGCGCCTGTACAAAGTGCTGCAATATCGATAAACTATGCTCTTCGCATGTGCAAGAACTTTCTTATCACCGTCCACGGAAAAGACACGAAGCATTGTAGTATCGTTGTCGACGGCCGTAAAATTACATGTGCTAACCTTCGCCATATTGAAGAGTCAACTTTCGTTATTCGTACTTGACGGACGCATTCAACAGCTTTTTTACTATCGTTATTCGTTTGAACGGCCGCATTAACATAAATGTGCTTCACTACGCTCGCATACAAGGTAATTGTTTGAAGTAATTATTTGTTTGTTTATTATTTATTTTATTTTTCGTATACATGTCCACTTTTTCTCTACCATCAGTAGCTATCGAAATTACTGCAAAAAATAACAATGGTGTAGAAACAGTTTGAAGCAACGTAATATATTGAAAACAAGCATGGATGAAAAGTTGATATACACCCTATCTTCCATATAAATAGAACTAACGAAAAATTAAAGATTTATATTGGAAAGGTTAGTCCAAAATTATAGATCTATAACAAAAAAATTCCAAAATTAAAAACTAAACTGATTTAATACTTGAAAAATAGATTAAATTAATGTCTAAGGGAAAAACTCCAAGGAAAATTGCAAAATTAATCAAATTAATTAAGAAACGAACAAGTAACTAAAAAGAATGATGAAATTATTGAAAAAAAGGGTAACAAAACAAACTGTGAAATCATTTGAAAGAATTAACTTATTAGAGGAGTAGCTAACAAAACTCGGAATGTGTTCGAAACTGTGTGTGTGTGTGCGTGCGTGCATGCGTGCGTGAGGTGTGTATGTGTGTGTGGTGTATGTGTTTTATGTGTGTGTATGTATATGTGTGTGTGTGTGTTTGTGCGCGCGCGTGTGTGTATCTGTCTAGAAATCAAACCTCTTCATTTCACCGACAAACACTACGACTGAATTATTTTAAATAGTTTTCACTGGTAAAGCACCTATTATTTTACAATCTATCACTGACATGTTTTACAATTACTATAATTCATTAATTTTAAGGTTGGAAATGAGGTATGGATATGCTGACGAGTGAAAAATCGCAAATAAGGTAAGAGCTGTTCGAATATGAAAAGGGCATGACACTATTAGTTTAATTGGGTTATTCAACAGCGTTGGGTTTTTTCCTGGAGCAACTACCCGAGTAAACATCTATGGGAGGAATTAAAAATGTAAGGTTTTAGTCCGTTTAAACCGAATAATGTGTTAGCTCACATTGTGGAATTTGAGGCTGCGTAATCGTTTTTAAATTCTGTAAACACAACCACAAAACCTATTAGGGAAACGTTGAGTAGATACGATGTGAAAAATTAAAATGAACAAGGAACAACCTTAAAATCAATCAAAAAAACTAAAGTAGGTCAAGCGGCAAATGCAAACGCCGAATGTGTACGATTGTGTCTAATTATTACCATTCGCGCAGCGTCGTCAGTTATTGATTTGAATGACATATATATGAGAAGGTGAACGGAAAAGCTCTTACGGGCAATATGAGCGTTAAGTTATAAATTTTTATTTGCCTCGAAGACGCGGAAACCCGGAAAAATTTAAGGGTGTTTCGACTATCTACACTGGTGTGGAGTGAGTTCATATAGAAAAAATTATAAAAAATAGTAAAAATAGAGAAATACAAATAATAAAATGGCTGAAATACAAACGTTATGATATTCACTTACTCGGAAAGGCCTTTTCCACTTTTATAATTGAGGTGCGCCAAACCTTCTGTCTCAATGATCCCTCGATATTATTCCCGCACCAAAGATAGTTATTTCGCATAAACCTCCTTTGCTGTTGGTTTCCTAAACTTTTTCCATTATATTTTGCTGTTCTTTAGCATGCCGTAAAAGACTCAAATTCTTGTCAAATTAAATACATTATCGAAATCAAGCTTTTTTCCAAATACGACTTTATCATTGAGGTAGCTGAATACCCTGACTCGATGACTTAATTTTTATCCTATTTCATAAATAAATACAAATAATATTCAACCTATACTTAACCTCTATTGACATTAAATAATTTCAATAAAAATACAAATATACTTTCCTTGAAAAAGAAACTAATTTTCTTAACTTCACTCATATCTGGTATTACTGAAAACAATCTTTAAAAAAGATTATTAAATTAAATCCATCAATAATACTATCACTCTACATTTTTCGTTTCTCATATTAAATTACACGACATTATAAATTCAAATTTCTGAAAATGCGTTTAATAACAAACATAGAAAAGAGATAAATATCAACTTTTCCTTTTATCCTTTCATTCTCCATTCAAGATACTCATGTTTTATGTTTTAACTAACACTAAATTCTCCAATAAAATTTAGATTCACATTTTCATACGTACATATTTCTCAATATTTTTAAATGTTCCAAACTTTCTTGAACGATTTACATCCTGCTTAAATTTAGCCAACACTAATTCTGTCGCTAATTTATTGTTCAACAAAATAAGCAAACTTTCACGTGTGCCTCATTTCCTATTACATAAATACCAATCCGTTTACATATAAATTTACCATACATTATTTAAAAGAAACATAAAAGCTCATAATATTACTCACCGTTTAAATGCCTGGGTGTCCAAGAGCACCAGACTTTCTTACAATAAATTTTCGAGTTTTCCAACTAAAACATCTCCCTTAACACACGCAACACAAAATTCCAAATTATTGGAGGAGTAAACTCTTCAGGTTCTAACCCCTACCGGTTATTACTATATTAATTCTACGAACCTGTGAATTAAAATCTACCATGTCTGCGCAAGCATAGTTTAGCAAATTAAGTCGCACGCCCAGTATTTTTCCTGCGAAATCCATATTCTCTGCTTGACGCTGTTTTCTTTCCACTGTATTCTCATACCGACCCCCTACAGCGAGGGTCTACCGTTTTATTACTCGCCCGAGTAACTACATTTTGCTCTTTCTAATTCATTGCTTGCGAATAATTAATTTGTTAATTTTTTCATCGGATGCAACTACTGTAATTTACTTCTCACTCCTTCTTACGTTCAGTGGGGAAATATGTCATTGTCTGGTTTTTCTTAATTTATGAATCAAGAATGAACTTCTATGTTTTACTTCTGTTAGCGTTACGTGTAAACGTCTTCCGCAATAGAATACATTGTATTGTATAAAATGGTTAACGTATCTGCAACCTGGTATTCGTTAATTTCACTAACGAAAAGTCTGCAGTTTAAGTAATTACTACATAAAATGACTAATTTCTGATATGATCTGGAGTATACTTGGCATTGCAAATATATTATATTAATTCCACTTTATCTAACTAAATTTCGTAAAAAGCTCTTTTATATTTAGAATAATTATGGTATAGAACATGCCTGGTGATAATTCCATGGTTACTTACTCATTTACTTTAGAAGCTTCCTTAAAATGACATGATCACGTTATGAAAATAATTTATAAACCTAAGATCCGTTCTAATATTATTTTAAAACAATCGTTTTGTGGTTTTGAAATTGATTACCCTTAATAAAACTAAAATTTAATTGAAGTATCTTGACAACTGAACACTATACATGAAATTAGAATATACAAAGTGCATCAGTAAAAAGTTTGTTCGTTTAAGATTAATTTTTTTTGGCCTCCTGTTTTTATTTAACGTAACGCCGATGCGTTACAAAGTTATTTAGTTATCAGTGGAGCAACTAAGGTCATTGTACGACCTGATGAGATACGAAGTAGTGTAATTATGACTCTGCTGAACTAGATGAGGAAAAATGTTTGCTAAGTTATATCACCATCAGGGTCGGTTCTAGGAGTAGGTAAAATAGAAGAGTACCTACGGCGGCAAAATTAAGGAACGGCTAAACCGTCTCAAGTAGAGCGCAAAAAAACAAACAACAAAAATATATTTTGATTACTTAAACCTAGAAAGTAAATGAGTAGTAAAATCAAATAGTAGCGCAATAGACAGACTTCTGAGCATTTCAATAAAAAGGCTTCTGCGTTCTATTCGTAAATTGTGATATGCCCCGGTACTGTGGGATTCAACAACATCCACATATAAAAACAAATCGGATTTAAAACAATGTTTTATGTATGCAGCAACATCGTATTGTGGTAATGGTACAGTTAGTTACAAGTAGAAAGTGATTTTTAAAGGTAAGTAGAAATTATTTATTATACGTTTAACATTATAAATACACTAAAGAATTTTTTTCAACCGACTTTACTTTTTAAGTATTTATGTTTAATCGATATTTTCAAGTAAACCGATAAATCGATTTGAATAAACTTTTTGCTATATGTCATCAACGATGTTTCAAAATTAAATTAATTAACCTTTTCTAAATTTTTTTATATTTTCTTCAATTTGTTGTAAAGAGTGGGGTATTTGTGTTTCTTTAAAATAGTGGAAAATTATCAAACTCAATGTTAAATACAATTTAGCACCCACCCATTAAGCACCCACGTATCCGACAGACTGATATATCACATAAATAGTGTAACAAAGGTAGACATTTTATACAGCCATTGTATAGTTACCAACTGAACCAGGGTAGTTAACTAATAATACAATTTGGTCAACAGACCATTTTCAGGTATGTTGGGTTGGTTACGCTACATAATATATAGGTATACAATACATTTTTGCAGCAACTATTTAAGTAACAAATTCGTGGCCGTTGAAAGGTTTGTCTATATCGTGCATCACCTTAGCGTTTTCAGTTACTTACTAATTAGGTTGGTTTAGTACAAGGCTTCCTGCGGAATACGCACAGTCGTTTATCTCTCTAACAATAGCTACATGTTTTCTATAAGTAACAGTGTAGAAAATTTCTGCAAAATTACTTAGTAAGTATATATTTCGCTATTTACTCACAATACCAATTTGTTATATTGCAAAACTGCTAATTTTGTTACGTTTTTCAGGTGCTTAGATATAATTAACTAAACTTTTTTAGCGGGGGAGTTATTTTTAACATTTGTTCACAATTAATTGTATTTTATTTTTAATAAAATTGTATAAAATTAATGACTTAGTTTGTTTTAATTAGATTGTTTTATTTGGAATGGTGAACGTCTCAATTCTGTAACTAAGTTCTAGTTATTAAATATTTTAGAGTGAATTTACCTCTACTAGAATAGGGTGAAATAGCTTTATAGGGTAAAATTTCCTCCAACCGAATACGAATAGGGTGAAATTGGTTCGGAGTAAAATTGTCTACACAAGAACTGGTTTAGCATGGTTCGCAACTATATGAGAAAACGAAGTATTGAAACTGTAAGTAAAGAAACTGTAGAAAAAAGTTACAGAAGTTCGACTAGGTAAATCAAGTATTTACAGCACCAGTAAAATATACAACATACAGAAAGAGACTTTAAGCTTATAACGTACAAACGCACCCCAATAAAATCCCGGGCAAATTAAAGTCAAAGAACACTTACCCCGTCATTTTAATTGTGTGCGCCGTCGTCTTCCGGGAGTACGTTCTTACTGTCTTTGTAGTGGGTTGTAGCTTGCCGCTTTGGGTGCTGCTGCTGGTGATGCCTCGCTAGATAATAAGGATTGGTAAGAAGGAGGCGACAATAGTCGAAACACTCACGTTCACACTACATGGCGGGCGGTAAGGTAGTGTTCACTCTACGGAAGGCGGAACGGTAATGTCCTGAATTAGGCTGCATTTCTCACATAAAACGTCTACCCTTCCAACCGAGATCGACGCATTTTCGCTTGTGTTGGTGGGAACCAAATTTGTTCCCATGAAGAACTGTTACGTCAACATGTTTGCCACCGCAAAAATAAGTCAATGACGTCAACAACCGTGCGAACGCCAACAAGCATGATTTTTACGGCATCAGCTGTATTGTGATAATCCGCGGGGAATTTTCCACGTACAGTTCTTTAAAAATCTCTAATCCTAAACGAATACACTAATACCTAGGAGCTTTAAAATATAGCGTAACACTCGCTATAAAGCTTCAACAAGAAAAGAAAAAGTCTCTTTGTACAAAAGCTTACACATTCACGGGAACTTAAGCTGCACTTGTTTATAGGCGCCACCTGGTTTTTTAAACCGTAACAAAATTACGCCACCAGGAAACGGAATTGAGCAGCCACGGAATCTTAATGCTTACTTGAACTCAACGCGCACAGATGGTGTTTGCCGCATCACCGACCGCACAAATTTCGTTGAGGGCATAAAACTCACATACTTATTACTACACTCAATACACTATAAAGCAATTACAAAAATATATGATAATATCTCTTTGTTTCTATTAGGTAACATCTCTGCAAGTATATCTCTTTTGGTTCTTCTTATAGTGCCCACAGCGGTTATTCCAATAGATAAAAGTTTTTCGTATAATTCGACGCTGTTATAAAATTATCTAATGTTAAATTCCTTGATCTATTTTGAATTGAACGTACAAGAGACTGTACAACATGCATTCCCAAATTGCGTTGCACTTTGGCATCAGGTTGATTTCCAATATATATCTCCATCGATGGCATATCCAGTTTCTGCTTCACACAATCGAAATATTTTTATGCTATATTTCGCCGGTTTGCTTGGTATGTATTGTGTAAAACCGCATCTTCTTCTAAATCCTACTAATTGTTCATCAACAAATTCTTTGCCACCATTACAGTCCTACAATGCTCCAGGAATAGATTCCAAATATGACTTACAGGAGCTAAATTGTTCTTTCATCGTCGAATCTCAAAAATAGTTTTATATTTTCAAATGATTCACGGACATGGCTGCTTTGAAGATTGGATTATACAGTTTATCAAGAAAAAGTTCTCGTACTGGTACATCCCAACTTTTTTCCACTTCAGCCATGAGTAGAATTTCGATAAACGCCTCCATTTCTTCTGTATTGGTTGGTTGGGTACCGAACTTTCTTTTGATGCAGGTATGTGCGAGCAGCTTCTCTATTAATACAAACAATGATTTCGTCGATCATGGTCATTAGTTATAAATTTTTTCCAAGCATCTTTTTCGGTGAAAATTTCGCCTTGTTTCGAAGGAGTCGGCATAAAACGATATTTTCAGAACAAGCTTTTCTTGATTTTCTACCAGGCATCTTCATCCATTTCATTCTATTTTGTGTTGTATGTATTCATCAAGTTGCCGATCAAATCGAATATTTTCGTCGGTGCTTTCATCGCTGTCACTTTCACTGCTACTAAATTGTACATTAGTTAATGTATTTTCTCTAACATCGCCTTCATGATGCGAATCATCACTGCTGGATTCTCCATCTTCTGATTCAGTTTCATTGTAACACTGTAGCACTGTCTCGCCAAAATCGAAATCGGTCGCTTGCACAGTTCGCTTATAACTTGTTGATGCCATTTTATTACATACAAGGATAAATTATTTGCACATGTAACTAACAACAATCCAAATGTATACTGATAAATTACAGAAGTACAGATATATTTATAGTAATAATAATAGATGCCAGGTGGGGATATATTGACCCGTGCAAGCAGGTGGGTAAAATTCATCGAATTTGTCCTAATTAGTATGCTGAATTTTCTATTTATCATGACATAATTTCTATATTACTTAAATTCACTATACAATACGCCAGAACAGGGTAATTTAATACTCATTATGCAAATTCTTAAAGATATTTGAACATATTTCAATGTGGGTCAAAAAGTCTCACCCCATGTAAAAGGCGCAAAATTTCTTTTTTGTTTATTTCTTAGAAGAAATATATTTTATTGAAAACTGAGAATGCTTACAAGCTATTAACAAATAGGCAAACGAAGCATACATAAAATATCAAGTACCTAAAATTAAAATTTTTAAAAATATGAAGTTTTAAAGTAGCAGCTGGGTCAAAAATACCCACGTTATGCATTCTGGGGTTAAGGTATTTTTATTACCAAAGGAAGTAGTATAACTATGGAGAAGCTGGGACAGCCCTTTTTAAAGGGTCATAAATATCTTATAAAGGGTGTGTGTATTATGGAAAAGAGAAGTATGTATGTGTGAAGGTCATGTATGTGTAGGTGTGTGTGTGTGTTGGTATTAGTTAGGTTTGAGGATAACGATAGTATGGCTATGGAGAAGCTGGCCGGCCCTTTTTAAAAGGATCATAAATATCTTGTAAAGGGTGTGCGTATTATATAAAAGAGAGGTATGTATGTGCAGGTGTGTGCGTGTAGGGTGTAGGGTATGTATGGTTTGTCGGTGATGTTAACGTGGAAGTCGTGCCGCCCTCGTGATAAAAGTGTGTGTGTAGATATCGATCGGGGGGGCGGTGTTGTTGTTGTTTTATTTTCGAAAAGAAAGGTATGTATCGTTATGCGTATAGGTGTGTAGGGGGGGCGTGCGTGTTTTAGTCTAAGACGAAATATCGTAAGGGGCGCGCAAGTGGTGCGAACGTGTTTTTGTTTTAAGAGCGTGTTTTCGGGGGGGTGGTGGTCGCGATCGAGAATAAGTCTGGGTAAATAACCGCAAGGGTTTTTTTTATTACAGGTGTCGATAAGAAAAAATTGCGATGGCCCTTTAAAAGGACTGTCTCAGCTTCTCCATAGCTATACTACTGACGTAATCGTATTTTTGCTCAAGATGGTTCGATCGATGACGTGTGCGTGTATTTTTTGCCCTCCGAGAGAGAAGATGATGAAAGTGCGCTATTTAATTCGTATACAAATACAGGGTCATGATTATCTCATCGGACACACGTGCAAGACGTTTCAAGTAAACTTTTAATAATTTGGAAGTGTTACGCTCGATGTTTTCGTAGGCAATTATGATGAAGTATTTAAAATAACGCAGAGATTTCAGATCGTCGGGCAAGAGAAAAAAAAACGGGGTCGCGATTATCTCATCGGACACGTGCAAGACGTTTTAAATGTAATTGTTTCGGTATAAATGGTAAAAAAGTTCTTCCTTAATTTTGTGTGCATTATATGAACCCAAAGCATATACGATGACGAAATCGTATTTTTGCCGAGAAATAAAAAGTGGTCGTAAATTTTGTATAGTATACATTCATTATATAAAGCGGAAGTTAAAATATAAATGATCGAGTATGTTTGCATAATTATTTTTTATTATCGAAGTCGGGAATCGCTTTTGTTAAAACATTGTATGTATAAAAGATAGCTTCTTGGAACGCGTTAAGAAAATACTGTAGTTTAAGATTACATCATTCGTGAGTAAGTTTTAATTTCAGTACACATCGTTTTGAATCATTAATTATATAGGAACCCATTACTTTTAACAAATATGGTTTATAAATCCTCGAAATATAGACGATTGAAATTTTTTATATTCTTTTATCGATGCCGAGTCGGCGAAAATGTCTTTGTTACTTACATCTTTGAATAAAAAATATGCTCATTAATTTTTATGCGATTTCAATATCCGCATAATAAAAGATAACGTTTTTAATTTGAATGAGCTTTTTTTGTCCAAAACAAGGGCAATGCTATTTAATTCTAATGAATTGCTATCGTTAATGTCTGAATCGTGTATGTGGGGAGCGGTTTTCAGATGCGTAATAAATTGTACGTCATTCGGAGTGATATAAATAGAGGATCCCTTGTAAGGCTTTTTTATCTTGTAAAATATAAGTTTGAGAGTCGTGCAACGTGTTTTGTCATCGTGCAGCTTGCATTAAAAAACAGGTAATAATTGTAAATATATTTTTTAACTTTATGTAATTATATTCGTAATTAGAATTAAAATATGGAGTTAATTAAAAATCAATTCAGTAAGCCGCATCGATAGGAAGAAGACCGTAAAATCAAAGATCTCGAGCTACAGCGCCCTTATCCGGTTTTAAGCATCAAATCTCTTCAGTCAAAGAAGAATTCTCGGATCATTCTCGTCGAATTAGAAGAATGCGTTGTGTTCCTTCCGCAGAGAATCGCGGACGTAATTAGCGACAAAGATATCGAAGAGCTGAATAAACAGGAATGCCTTTGTTTGCACTACCTAGGATCGTTCGAAGTTGGTTAGTATTTAATATTTTAATTTTTATTTAAAAACTAATACGAAATTCGTTTATTTTAAAGGTAAACCTAATCCTGCAGCGAGTATTTCCTTCTGCTGCATGGGCGAAAAACAAAAGGATCCATCATCATCAGCCCTCACGGATCCTCCCAAGGAAAATCAAGAACGGCAAGAGCAAAAAAGCCATCCGTATCGTCATCACACTAGAATACCTACCTATACATGGTAATTAATTTTATAATTTTAGTATTTTTACATCTTGATTTTTAAAGTTATGAGTATTGAATATAGAATTAGATCAGCAACCCATTACAATCGTGATATGCTAATTGCGGATTATCCACATAATTTTATAGAATCGCATGCAAGGAATTGCCTGCTTATTTAAAAGACTTTAAATATCGGGACGGTTTTTGATTGGGTCTCGAGCCCTTTTTCTATTTTGCATGCAATTTAATTTGTTCGACAATTTAACGTGCTTAGAAGATTCGTATTCTAACACAATAGCGTTTTGCTTCACCGACGTGTCTCGTATGAAAGAAAAGCTTTTAATTTATGTAATTACGACCGAAGGGCATTTTATAATATTAGCGAAAGCATCTCGGCCGGTATTAGGTTGTTTAGATTTGTAGATCAATCTGCCGTATCGCCATTAAAAACAGTGTTTAATTTTCAGTATAAATGTGAAAGTGACATTTTCTTTTATGCAATTCTAAGAACCGATTGCCTATACGTGGACTTAAAAATAGAGAATTCGTGTTTTCAACTCAATTTATTAATTCTTTGTTGATTTGCAGAAAACCCTCCGCATGCGCTTGCATGAAATCGGCGATTTATTTGTCTATAGTAAATGTGTTAGAACGACAGATGTATTTTCTATAAAATCAACTAAAATTACAGATTCAGAAAAATATGCTATAGACTTATCCTTTTGTATAAGATTTTAAACTCGTACAAATTGTTAGAATAAAACGGGAACTGCATGCCGAATTAGAAGCCATTTTATGGTCCTGCGATTTATCGCCCAAAGACGATACGCCGAACGTATTAGTAAAATTGCACGGTTCAAAATACAGAAAGTTGGCATTGAAATACGAAAAAAATGTTAACTAACAGAAAAATCGAAGCGGACGCGGGCGTTTCGATGTGTTGTGATCAGATGCTACAGTTGTATCGAAAAGTGCACGCAATTTTAACGAAATGTCGTAAAACTAAAGTATTTCGCAATTGGGTTCGAATATTAAAATCACACATTCACAACACCGAATCGATTTTAAGAACGGTGAAACAAACTTCTTCTTCGCTCTCGGCTAGTTATCTGAATCTATTCGAAAATCTTCTATGCCATATGAAAAGATATAAAATGCTATTTAAAAATCTATTAAAAAAACTACTGCGGCAGAATGTTCCTAAACAATGGATGTATTCTCGGAGCACGCCTCGACATTCTGAATTGGTTTGGAAGCCGATCGTGTCTGCGTTTAAATCGAGAATTCAAACAGCTCAAATTATTAATGTTGCACATAAAGTTCTTAATTTATTTATCGAAGATTGTAAAAAACTAATTTTATCCAAATTGTATACGATTTTTAAAAATCACTCGGTAAACCTTAAAATTAATGTCGTGTTAGCGTGCGATTTTTCAAATTTTCCGTCGCGCTCAACGAAAATGAGTTTCAAACTAGGTATTTTCGACGCCCAACTTTTAATTTGTTTCGGCAATTTAGAGAAGTTTAACGAGTGGTTTGCGTGCAATATCGCAACACGCTTGTTGGATAAAATAGAGAACGACGCAATGCACGGGTCAGGATTCACGCTATCCGAAATATTATTTTAAATGTTAATATTAATAAATGCTATGATATGTTTCACGCGAGTTGTTTCATGCCTCTTCCTATCGCAATTCAAAACAAAAGGCCTGTTTAAACATTAGAAACAATGATTTTTCATGCTTTTATTGGAGCGTTTTAGCCGGAATAATTAAGCCTACAGCAGGTAAGCATGCTAATCGCACAACTTCGTATCCGCATTTTGCATAAATTTTAATATGAAAATTTCGTCAGCCCCATGCCTATATCGGATATATCGAAATTCGAAAAGCAGAATGATATTTCTGTAAATGTTTTTGCTCTTATTTTAAAACGCGCTCGATACATCGTAACACCGGTACAATTAACTAGCCAAAACGAGATAAACACGTTAATCTGTTAATTGTTGAAGATGCGTATGTCGACGAGTCGTCAAAATTTAATTCTGACGACGGCGAAGACGTCAACGGCGACGAGGACGACGACGACGGCGACGAGGCCGATAAAGTTGGAAAAAGTTTGGAAGAATTAAAAAAATATTAAAGATTATAAACGGGGCGTTAGATATCATTATTGTCTTATAAAAATTTAGCCTCACTTGTGAGAGGTCAATTAACTAAACATACGGGTCACTTTTACGTATGCGATAGATGTCTCTCCTATTTTTACGATCGCAAACGTCTCGATGCCCACGAGCAAGTATGCGAAAAACTTAACGAGTGTCGTGTTATTTTACCCTCCGAAAAAACAAATATTTACAATTTAAAGATTTTAAGTATAAAATACCTGTGCCGATGGTGGTTTATTCTGACATAGAATGCCTTATTAAAAAACCGAAAGAGCTTCCGAATCAGAACGCACTTTCAAATACCAGGAACATATTCCGTTTTCAATAGGATATTATTTTTATTGTGGATATGACGAATCTCTTTCATATTACAGTTCATACACGGGCACAGACTGCATTTCTTGGTTTGTGCGACAATTAAAACATATTGCCATATGTTATGGGAGCGCATTTTTAAAACGAGCCTGCTACGTCCTCTATAGATGCCTCGACGGCAAAAACGTGCTTTATTTGCGAAGTCGATTTCTTGCCGGACGACGAAAAGGTTATCGATCACGATCACATGAATGGTTCTGTAAGAGGTGTTGCGCATAGCAGCTGTAATTTAAATTTTAGGTTATTTCCAATTATTCCGTAGTCTATCATAATTTGAGCAATTATGATGCTCATTTTATTATTAAAGAGCTTGTTAACGCTTTCGAAGGCCCCATGAATATAATACCCTTGAATAATGAAAATACATAACATTTTCTAAAAAATACAACGACGCAAATGTGACGTTCAGATTCATAGATTCCTTTCGCTTTATGGCAATGTCATTGGAAAAATTAGCATGCGAGTTGTCTTTCGATGACTTTAAAGTTTTAAAAAAGGAATTTAGCTCGCTAAACCCGGATCGCATTAAATTGCTAATGCGCAAGGGTATTTTCCTACGAGTATTTGGATGACATTTTGAAATTAAGCGAAGAAAATCTTCCTCCTATAGAATGTTTTTATAGCAATCTTAATGAATCACATATTGAAGAATCGGAATATATTCATGCGCAAACCGTATGGAGCACTTTTAAATGCAAAATTTAGGCGACTACGCGGACCTATATTTAAAATGCGACATTCTTTTACTTTGCGATATATTCCAAGACTTTAGAAAAAATTGTCTTGAAACATACAAATTGGATCCCTTAAATTTTGTGACTTTGGCGAGCTACTCGTGGTCTAGCATGTTATTATATACTAAAATCAGGCTAGAACTAATTTGTGACGTCGACATGTTTTTAATGATCGAAAGAGGCATTCGGGGGGGCCTTACTCAAGTCGTAAAACGATATGTAGAATCCAATAATAAATATTATCCCCAAACGTATGATCCATCCAAGCCGAATAAATTTTTATTTTACGGAGATATTAATAATCTCTATGGTCATGCCGAATCTTGCTATTTGCCTTACGGGATTTCAAATGGCTAACGCCTGAAGAAATATTAAAATTTAATGTTACAACGGTGAGCATTACGAGCGATAAAGGTTATATTATCGAATGCGACTTGGAATTTCCTACGGACATTCACGACGCTCAGAAAGAGTTGCCGATGTGCCCAGAACAGGACACGCCTCCGGGCTCGAAATTTTCAAAATTAATGTGCACTCTCACGAAAAGTTCAACTACGTTGTGCATTACAGAAATCTCCAGGTTTATTTATCTGCGGGCGTAGTTATGACGCGCGTTCATAAGGTTTTAGAATTCGGTCAGTCTCCTTGGTTGAGACCGTTTGTCGAATTAAATACAAGAATGCGCACGGAAGCTAAAACGGAATTTGCACAAAATCTATATAAATTTGCAAACAATTCCATTTTGGTAAAACAATGGAGAATGTTAGGAAAAGACGCGTCATAAAATTAGTGACTCATTGGAGCGGTCGGTATGGTGCTCTATCTTTAATTTCCAAACCAAATTTCCATTCGGCAACGATTTTGACAAAAATCTGGTCGCGATCGAATTGAGCAAAACAGAGATAGAGTTCAACAAACCTATCTACATAGGTATGGCCATCTTAGAATTATCAAAATTGAATTATATAATTTTCACTACGATTTCATGAAGCCAAAATTTGCAAATAATTGCGAATTATGCTACATGGACACCGACAGCCTTTTGTATAGTGTGACGTGCAATGATTTCTATGAAGAGTGTATAAAGACGAATCTAGAAAAATTTGATACGAGCGCTTATGATCCCGATAACATCTATAAAATTCCTTTAATTAATAAAAAAGTCATTGGTCTTATGAAAGACGAAACTAGAGGTCGTATTTTAACGCACTTTGTAGTTCTTCGATCGAAAATGTACTCTTTAAAAATAGAAGGCCGTGAGATAATAAAGAAGGCTAAGGGTGTTAAAAAGTACATTATCGATCAGCAAATCTGTTTCGATCACTATCTCGATACGTTACGAAATAAAGTAGTTATAGAACGAGACCAAAATAGCATACAATCATATTTGCATAAGGTATATTCCATACGTCAGACGAAAATTGCTTTAAGTTATCAAGATGATAAAAGATACATTTTATCTAACGGAATAGATACTTTGCCTCATGGGCACTATCTAATAAAGGACCTTTGAATAAAACCATATTTTATTTTGTGAATTGCATGTTTATTATAAAAAATAATTAAAATCTTGTAACGAGAAAGAAATTGCATTGTCTTTTGTATTTTTATATTATAAAACCGCATTGTATTTTTTAATTTTTATATTATGTATAAAATTAATTTAAAATATATTTTAAGCGCTGTTGTAGAGGCTCTCTTTGTTATATTGTAATCAAGAAAAAGCATTGTATTTTGTTATTTTTATATTTATTATAAAATTAATTAAAATATTGTAACAAGCCAAGATAAAAAAACTGCATTGTATTTTTATTTTTATATTATGTATAAAATAAACTAAAATAATACATTTTAAGTGCTGCTGCATGTCAAAGTATCGCAGTTGTAGCGTCTCTATCTTTCTTATTTTTACAAGATCAAAAAATGTATAATAAAAATCAAACAAAAAAGAAACAAATTTTTATTTTTGAAATGTAACATATTTCTATAATAAAAATATAAAAACAAATGTTTTATTTTTAAATGTAACAATCTATATAAGATCAGCTTTTTGAATCCAGGAAGGCTCTTGGAAGCCCAACCATTTGACGAGAATTTTGGTTCCTTTTCGCCTTAGTATTTTCTCGATAAGGTAAATATTTGGAACTCTCGTTTTCTGCAGCTCAGCTTCATAAAACTGTCCCAATACTGGATCGCCATGCATGTCGACGAGTAAATAAGTAGTCGGATTTGCTCGAAACACTTTACATATTTTAAACGTCTCCTCGCTCCAGTTTGCATTGTAGCCCTTAGAAAAATACTTCTATATTTTGAAATGCGTACAAAGTCGTCCACGGCATAACGAGGTTTTCTAGTCGCCAGTTTTAATTTATCGTAAACTTTCAGACGCGTTTTCGCGGTCACATTTTGGGTTTTCTTTAGTGGTCGAATGCACCGTATCGTTGTATTTCGATACAATCGAATCGATTATATCAATCCACTTCCATTTGCCTCTCAGACTAAAAGCTTTATACAGTTTGTTTTTATCGTTCTGATTGCACGTTCTACGATGGCGGCTTTGATTGAGCTATATGTGGAGTAATGATTAATATCGCCATATTCCTTCATCAGCCGTGCAAATTGGCCGTTATAAAATTCTGTACCATTATCTGTTTGCAGATTTTTCGGTAAAGGCGGCCGCGATCTTTAATTTCATTTAGAATCTCGCGCATCGCAGATGTGACTTCATGACCATTCTTGGATTTAAGCGGTCTCGTCCATAAATATTTCGAATAGCAATCGATCACGAGTAGAATATACTTATGCCCTTTATTATATTTCGAATATGGAATAAATTCAGCAATATCGGCTTGGAATAAGTCGTGATAAGATTTGATGATCGTTCTTCGACGTGGAAAATTTATTCTAACCCCTCTGTGCAGTTCATCCACTAGTATTTCCTTATCGTTATATTTCTTAGACATTTTTAAGGTTTGACACGAGTATGAGAGTTAGACGACGAGGCTTTATCTTGCTCCAATAACACGTGCAGGTGTCTTATAACGTCGGTATTAATTTTGTGAAATTGTAAATCGCCTCCAGCAGACGTCTTGACTCCGTCTAATTTCAAGTGGTTGAAAATCAGGAAGTTCGTGTTTAAAACAACTTCGTTCAACACTTGAACGACCGATTGCAATACATCTCGAATGATCACGTTATCGCGGTGAATGGCGACACCTTCGATAAGATTTTGTATTCTCGCGTTCACATAGAACTTAGAAACGGCATCGTGCTCATCTTCGGCCTCGCCTATGTTGACAATTCTCAAGCCTCGAGAGTCGAAGTTCTTGGCCTTACCGTCGTCGATCGTGGTTAGTTTCATAAAATTTTGCGCTTTTTCTGACAACGTCGAGTCCACGTATCTCTTGTTAACGGCATCGCCGAGCTCTGCGGGTCGTGCAAATTTACAATGGATCGCGATTTGGCGTCAAATTTAAGTTTCTTATTAGCATGCGTTTTTCCCGAAGATGAAGCGGTCAAACATATTTCCAATGCTTTGCCTATACGCAGATTGAGTTCTTCGCTGCAAAATTTTAAGTTTACGCCGTCGTTTGATTTTTTAGGATCGGCCAAATTCACTATTCTAAAATCCTTCAAGTTAACTATTTTCTCGTCCTCGTCCAATACCAAGGCGCTTCGTTTATTTACCGCATCCGTTCCGGTCACGGGATTGCCTACGTTGCAAAGTTTTCTATTTTCTATGTTGAAATCGCCTTCCGGAGTTAGTTTAAAGCCTACACCAGGAGGCCCGCGCGCAGCGGTATTACCAAACCCTAGGCCTCCAGAGTCTCTGGCAACATACGCTCTTCCAAATTTATCGACGACCATTTTATTTCTGAGACTATTCTATAGAACGTGTATATTTTATTAGGCGATTAATTTCGCCTCCTTTAATTCGGATATAATAGAAAGAAATTCGTTTTGATTCTGAGAGCTATTGTTGCCCGCCGAACGTTCGGCCATCAACAAACGAAGCCGGCTCACCAGCTCGGCCGGCGAGTCCCAATGAACGTATTCTATCTCATGATTAGAATTATCGAATTTTTTGTATCGCCAAATTCTGCTTATATTACTCGATGGCTGTCTTTTTCGATAAATTATCCATACCGAGACTTTCTTTTCTTCGTTATTTTGGATCGTAATTGCATGGGAATCGTAGGAGTCGCCGATGCTGTATTCATCTCTCTTGACGACAACGACGACGGTGACGGCGACGAAGCATGCTGCGGCGAGGAGGAGGCGTAGATATTGTAGTCGCCACGGGCGACGGTGTTAAATTCGGAACGATATAATTTTTATATTTGGGCGTTTTAGGCAGATCCTTGCGAAACAGTTTATTATATGCATTGGTTTTCTTCAAAATATCGATGTAATTTTTACATCTAGCTCGGAAGGATTGCCAGCAGGCGTTTTCTTATTCGAAGGATTTTCTTATAAGTTAACAATCGAAGTAAGCCCTCCGTAATAGGATATTTTTATTTCTAATATTAATCGTAGATCCGTCGTCTGCAATAGCTAACTCTGAATTGCCCATAGACTATTTATTCGAAAGGTCGTCGTATTGAATGCCGATTCCGGTATCGTCTATATTGGGATCCTCGCTTTTGGACAGGATGTCGGCATACTTTTTAAGTAAGACATCTGAACCGTCGCCGACATTATCAGATTCGTGCTCCGCATTCTGACGTCGAATATAATTAGGATTTTTACTTGCAGAGAATTTTGATAGCGATTTTAACGGTTCTAGTAATTGAGCATGCTTCATTCCGTATTTTAATTGAGCTCGATTTTGATCTCGTTTAAAATCTAAAACTTTTTCTTATCGTTTTAGTGGCCTGCACTACGGCTCGATTTAAATTCGTAGAGTGACGTCGTCGTCGTCCTCGTCTCATCGCAGCCGCAGACATTGCGTTGATGAAAGTTCGCTCGAACGTCGTGATTTTAAATACATATGTAATGATCGAATCCTTTACGGTAGCGGCCCTCGTTTATGGCTTTTCTTTGTCTACCACTAAGAATCCGTATCCGGCTTTATTGCCATCGCCGTCTTTTTTTCCCACGCTAGACGGCACATCTTTTGAAATCTTCGAAGCTCATGTCGGTATTAATGTGCTCCGAATAGATATGTCTTAAGTTCATTTCGTCTTGCAAAAACTATAATTAAATTTGTATTGTCGCGAATAAGATGCTTCGGTATTCTTGCATACGATTGGCTGAGGTAGAACGCGTCTATATTCTTATGACGGCTCATTGAAAATATTGACGAATCGCGTTTTGTTCGTGACATTGAATGTCGTCGAAAATGAAAATCGAATTACTCTTAGCATCTTGCGGTGAAATTATTTCAGAATTTTCGCTAAATTCGTAATAGCCTAGTCCCTTGATCGGTCTCAAAACTCGACTCAAAAATCGTATTTGGGCTGAAATAGCGACTTGGAGTAAATGTAAACGTTTTCAAATTCCAATCCGTTGGGTGCCAGTAACAAACTCAAAATCAGGTTTGTTTTACCGCACGCAGAAGGTCCGCATACGATGCATCTTATGCTGGCCGGTAAGAGATCTCCGTGCTTTTGCGCGTTCCAAAATAGGAATAAGGATCATCCTGCTCGACCGTTAGATCCATATTTGCAACCGGTAGAGATTGTTTCTGTTTAATAACCTTCATGTCTATTATTCGCTAATATGACGCGTAACGATTTCCGTAAACGGATCGTATTCGAATATGGAGTCGTGCAAAATTAAGCAGTATGCTTTAGTGGTTTGATCGAAAATGTTGCTGGATTCGATTTCGAGACGTATATCGACGGCCGAATTTTAATAGATTCTTCTTGACGACTGCAATCGATCACGAACACGGGACAATTGCCAAATTGCTGATAGTCGTTCAAACAACACAGAGCGTAGCTCAAATTGCTCGCGCCTGCATAATAGTTTTCCGGAAATTTCGAATAGTGCATGAACGGGGTCGAATAATCGTTATTGGCAAAGTCCGAATTCATATCTTGAAGTGGAAATTCTTGGGAATTAAGGTATAGTTTTAAATTTGTCAGATTGCAGTGATCGAACTGGGCTGCCGATTGCTTCGCATTATCATACTTGCCATGCTGAAGAGTAAATAGAATCCATCGAGGTTTTTCTAATTCGTTCGAATTCTTAATACGCCAAACGTGAATTTTCGAAGACGGAAAGGACGGCAACTCGTGAAGCTCCCAGCGACGAAAGTAAACCACAATTCTGGGATTTTATGCAAATGATGGAATAAATTTAATTTCGATTCATCGCTAAGCTTTAAATGCGGAACCTCCCACGATATTTTAGTAATTTTAAATGTTAGCTCGTTTTCGTCGCTCTTGTAACAATTGACGTCGCTCTTGGATCTAATTAAAACAAGCTCTTGCGGCATGTTTACGACGGCTCGTTTATAATCCTCGCAAAATCCAAAAATATGCTTTAGAGGCACATTGCACGAGAAGCGTCCGTTCTTAAAAATGTCGGCGTTTGTATCTCCTCGAGGGTCCCAGGTGCTATTGCTCAAACCGTTGAATTTTTTGTGATACAAAGCGAGACCCTTCATCGTGCACGTTATACCAGGCTGCTTACAAACGTCGACCACATGCGTGCTCCCATTTTGTACTGTATTTCATCGAACAAGAATAATATTGCGTTGTTCGTTATCGTATACGGTTTACCTTCGGTTTTCACCGAAAACGTTCCCTTAATATTAATGTAACTGTCGTAGGTTGCGGTTATAGCATCGGAATTTTGGATTTCTATAATCACTCTATCGCTGTGGTCTGTGTTTCGCGTGAAGGGTAAATACGAATAATAATCTTCTTTCGAAATTGTCTCTTCGTAGCGAGGCCTTTTGAATACGTCTAATTTGGCCACCTCGTCGAAACGTAATTTCTTCAAAGGGGAACTAATCACCGACGAGATGTGATCTGCGACCATTTTCGTGCTACTACCAAAATCACCACGTATTTTACCGCCACGTTTAGCCATTTCTAGTACTTTTTTTCTATCTCGTATTCAAAAGCTTGTAGCCGAGCGCTTTTAAGAAACTTGCGTCTGCGCGACTAAGAGCGAGGTTCTTCTTCCTCTTCTTTTAATATGATGTCGCTTTTCACACCTCTTCCGCTTTTTATTTCGTTATGGCCTAACGATGATTTGCGTGCGACTGCAGATTTCGAGAACGTTTTTGCGTTTTATATAGGTTTGTTTTGAGGAAGAAGAAGAAGAAGAAGAAGACTTCGGCAGCAACGACGATAACAATGCCCAACGCGCGGATTTTTCTTAGGTATATTGACGACTGCGGCTAACGTCTGTTGCTGCTGCTGCTGATGCTGACGCTCGTCATCGTAAACGACGCCCATTTTAACTTAATAATAATTTTATTATTTGCGTCTTAGCTCTAGGCGAACGCAAAGGTACGTATCCTTCGAAAAATTAACCGCTTCACCCGTATGATCCACCAGTCTCAACGTAATGTTATCGAATTCGTCCACGCACAGAGGGAAACGAATTATATTGCTGGGTTGTTGTTCTATGCTGTAGCCTGGGGCACGGTTAGGCCAAATTCGTAAATGCTATGACAAAGTTGGTTATTGCGGTACGCTCCCGTCGTAATGTTAGTATCTACGAAAATATTAGATACTGAAATTATTTCCACATCGCGATCGGACGTATGCGAACGACCTTCCTCTAAAATTCGATCATAAAATCCCAGCATTCGACCGATGTTGCCGCGCTTCGTGAAGTCTACGGAGTATTTCGATTTTATTTCGCACTTTAGGGTATTATTATTAGCTCTTAAAGAAAACAAGCCGTCGACCAATCCGTCGTCGTCCAAAGTTACGGACGAATTAATTTCTTTGTTGGCTTTAGCCGACTCCAATATCTTTTTTCTCAGGAACGTGTTTAGCTCGTCTATTTCGTAGCATCCCTCGTCGATGGTGATTTCTTTATCTTTATCGTAATAGAACTTATTATTTCCCTCGTAAATATTTCGAACGGTGTTGCACGTGTAAAGACCCACCAAGCCGCAGGTGTACGTACCGCCATCGTTCAGTCTCACAGGTGGGTATAGCGTACCGCTGCTGATGGTATTTCCATACCCGAATATCGTGAATGTCCTAGACATGACTGTAGCGCTCCGAGGGCATTATGGTTCTTTATGTAAAATTTCAACACTAAATGACCACACACGATCGTGTTAAAGTCTTGCTCCCTTTCCACGTTATAATATATATCGCTACCGTGAAAATATCTTAAGACTTCCTCGGAGGCCTCAGGTCTCCGAAACTATCGAAGTATATCACCGTATTGGCCCTTTTTTTATAACCGAACCAATGCGTGCCCGGACCGGATCCATCGTCTAAATTTATAATACCACTTTCGTTTCGCCACGGCGGTGCTAAGCTTCCGTCGCGTCTTTTTAGCGGCAACTCGTCTCGCATGTACACGCCTCTAAAATACGGAACACCTTTAGCATATTTGTGCAGATCGAGATCGGTCAATGCGCGCATGGGAGGTGTAAGGGTGGTGGTGGTGGTGGTGTTGGTGGTGGTGGCGAGCTTAGCATTCCTCGGCACCGTCGAAGTCATCCGTTTTTTTAATCCCCCGGATAAGGTTTCAAGTACAAGGCGCTACCTTTCTTGTGAGGCTTTAAATACAATCCGCTGCCGACTTTTTCTCTTCCATGGCTCTGTTGTGACGCGCGTTCTCGTCGAAATACCTCTTTGCATTTTTGGCCGAATTGATGGCGTTTGCGACGCTCGACGCTCCGCCGGCCAGTGCTCCGAGCGCCGAAAGACCCGCAAATATCGGAATCAAAGGCAATAAGCCTCCTCGCTTGGGCACCGGTATTATGCGCGGTACTTTAATTTTCGAACGACCTCCCATCCTGTTGACTATAATTTTTGCAGCATTCATCGCGCTCGAAATGAGACGATTATGCGAAGCATCTCCGTGTCCTTTACTCTTGATGCTTTGTTTTCTGATTTCTTTAGATATTTTACTTATAAGACCGCCTCTGAAGGAGCATTCTCTGCCGACGTTACCGTTATTGTCTTTGAATTTACCCGAGCATCGACGTACTCGACGTCGTCGTTTTTGTCGTCGTCGTCGTCCTCCTCGCTGTCGACGATCCAGTTTCACGGCCATTTTCTTGTCTATTCCCATTCCTAGTTTGCGTTTCGCTTTCATTGCAGCCGTTACGCCCAACGCTGCGAGCTTCTCGGACCACTTAGAATCTTTGGCCTTGACTCGCCGCCAAGCCGCTTCTTGCAAGACCTTGTCGGCCTCGTGCCTGCGCTCCACGTCTTTGTGATGCGAATACGCGATGTCGTGCTGCTTGCACGCTTCGTCTAGAGGATTAATACCTTTGTCTCCGCGATTTAAACGCTCTTGTAGCCTGGTTCCGGGACCGCAGAAGTTATGACCAGGAAGGTGCAGTTCGAAGGGCAATTTATTTAAGAGGTTGTTGAACAACCCTTCACCCCGTGTACCAACATTGACTAACATCTCTCCTGCAATAACGTAACAATTTAAATATATATATATATATATATATATATATATATATAAAATAACTGCATACAGAATAAATTTTATTTACAAAAAGGATCATACACTATCTTTAAAATACAAAGGTTTCATTTCGACATTTAAATTCTTTTGATATAAACATAATACGTCATCGACAATTTCGTGAGGAAATGGCGCGTGATTTCTAATAAGCCGAGTCTGTTGATGTCGTAAAGAACGTTTAGGGTACTTAGGATGGATTCCCAAATACGTATTCGCTTATCATCTCGACTCGACATAAGATTTGATCCTGCACGTTCGAATAAAGTCCAGCATCCTCGAGGAGGGGACGCCTTCACCTCCATCGTCGTCGCCGTCGCCGCTACTGCTCTTGCACCTGTTATACGCGTAAGCTCCGAACTCTTCGGGAAGGCAAGTGGCGACGCACTCTATATTTCTATCGTAGAACTCTTGAAAATCTTGTCCTTTCAATATTTCTAATTTGAGCATTATAAGAGGCGCTAGAGTAAACACTTTTGCAAATTCTTCGCGGAGAGAGAAATTCGCGCAACATTGTATCAGGATCCTGTTGTTGTTGATTCTAATGCGGCGAGAGCCGCAGCAGTTTTTGCACCTCGACTCTATGAATGGACTCGTATTCGTCTTTAAATTCCACTTCCAAGTATCCGTCGATCGTCTGATGCATTTCACGCCTCCAGTGCCATACGTCTGCGACTACGGAGGCGGCGGTAGCGCCTGCAGATGCAACCGTGGCAGTATCCGAGCGGTTGGAAAAAATTTTCTAAATTTATGTTCGATATTGATAGACGACAAATCTTTCCACTCGTTTTCGTCCATTTGCAATTCGCCTTCTTTACAAAATCTGTTGGGGCATATAAGTCTGATAACAGGGCTAAAATCCATATTGCTCTTTCGTTTGGTTAAGCCCACTTCGATCGTATGACCGTGAGCGCACCATTGCGCATTCTCCTTGGAGGAATTCAATCGGTATTCGGTGCTACATATCAGGGGATCCATCGCCTGATCGTTATCGTAGACATGAATACCTGACAAAACTTGCGGCGATCCAGATACTGCACACGTAGATGATGATGATGACGAAATTACGTCATCATCATCGTTATTTAAAAATACTTGTCTGTCGTCGCCACTTGTATGATTATTTTCGTCTTGAATATACTTCACCATAATTGCTATTTAATTAAGTGCAAAATTTCACGCACACATACACACCCTGAACGAAGATACCTCCCGGTTAGAACTGAAATTTATTTTGCATGCGTAGGTTTTCGTTCTTGCTCAAACGATGTTGCTCATGCGCGCATAGTTTATTTTTATATTTGTAATAGATGTAGTATGCCCACGCTCCTATTAATTGCATAAGTACGATGTGTTCTAAATACGTCCATACACCATCTGAACTATCAAATTCTCGATCTTTTTTTTCTCGCTCTCTTTCTCTTTCGAAGGCGATTCGTTTATGATTCCATGGCATGACGTACCATTCGGTCTCCGTAAAACTGCTATTATATTTAAATCTTATTTTAAACATCAGAAAAGGATCGATGCCAACTCCGTCTCCGACACAATCGCCCGCGGATCCATTGTTCAACCATTCGGCACCGTCGTCGTCGTCGTCGTCGCCGTCCTCGCCGTCGCCGGATCCATCTACGTTTTCTATTTCTCGTCGTCGTTGAAGGCGTCCTCCTCCTCCTCCTAGATAACTTTTATAAATTAAAAGGTCTCTCGATACCGCGGACGATGACGACGACGACGACGTCTCTGATGATGGCGATAAGGGAACCTCTTCCGAATGGTTCTGTTGTGCTGCTGCCATTGCTGTTGCAGCTGCATGGTAATTAATTCCATACGTTTCCAATCTTTAGAGCGAGAGCATCTTATTTGTTGTTGTTGTTGTGACGACTCGGACTTCGACAATGCCAAAACGTCTTTATTTTCAACAACCTCGAAACATACGAATGCATTCGGAGGATCTACGGGAACCGGATTTCTTTGCCAGGAGGGCACGCTCGGTTTAAATATGTATAGGTAATTATTACATATTAAAGAGTAGGCGAGATATGCTGCGACGGCTGCGGGCGGTCCTTTAGGAGTCATTTCGAACAATGAGCATTTTAATTGCATTCATAGGTTTTTATTGCAGGGCTGCGATGTGTTGTTGTGCGCGCGTACATATGGGGTAGAACATGCGCATTCAGGACACGATTTTATTTGCAGAGGAGGTCCATCTATCTGATCTGCATGCGACGACGATTGTAAGCCATGCGCTAAACAATAGCGATGCGTCCATAATTGTTTTGCAAATACTCCGGTAATTTATCGAAACTTCTGGCGACGTCTTTACTTGAATGCCTCTCGATATACTCGAGCGGTAATTTCGTAAGATCCTCGACCGTCAACATTCTTCTATATTACAAACGTATATGATTATTAAAAATAAACATATCATCTCGTAGACAATTTTCTTATCCCCCTTCCTTAAGAATGCATACTATAGGTTCCTGCATGATTTATATTGACGCCTAAATTTAATATTCTCGAAAGAGCTAACCCGCTCTGCTTTTCGGTATATTCGTCCAGTTTATTGTTCAATTCCTGAATGGCTTCGGGTTTAACTTGAGTTTGAAAGTCTTCAATTTTTAAAATTTTATAATTTTTAGTAGTAAAATGTCTGAGCGATGACGACGATGATGATGATGATGACGATGTATCCACGGCTTCTGAAGACGATGATGTTGATGCGTTGGGCTTTACGTATTCACCGTTAAACACGAAATTAATTTTAAGAGATCCAAATTTTCTCAAACATTTTCTCAAACGTCGCTCTATTAGGGCGAATGCATCTTCTAAAAATTGCATGGGATCTATGTGATATAAATTGACTACAGCACTCGAACGTATCCTGCTGGCGAAAGCCGATTTCAAATCGACCCACACGATATTGTTCGACGTTCTACGTCTTTTGACATTCTTCTTTGATGTTAATCTATCGAAATTTTCAGCAGGATCGTCGACTTCGACGTCGTTCGCATAACCCTCGTCGTCGTCCTTCGCACTAGTATTATCGCCGGATCCATTCTTTTTACTAATACCTGCCCCTCTGATCGCCCTATCACGCTTGCTTTTTGCATTAGAAACGATCTGATTACATTTCAGATTTAGCAGCATCGATTCATAGTGACGTTTTCGACCTACGTTGCAAGCACTTTTCAATTGTTTTAAAATTGCACGCGTTGAGGTAGGCGCGTCTGGAATTTTAATTCGTCCGAAGCTTGAGACATTTTTACACTTTCGACACACGATGTTTACCGTTCGAATAATTACACAATAATAAATAGAAAAATATTTTGGATATTCTTTTACCAAGACGACGAAACTATTATTCGTAGTAGGGGAGAAATTTTTTTCAAATACAAACGCAGCACGCAATTTTTCTTATCGACACCTGTAATAAAAACCTTGCGGTTATTTCCCAGCCTTATTCTTCTTATACTTCATCATAATTGCCTACGACACATCGAGCGTAACATTTTTCAAATTATTAAAAGATTACTTGAAACGTCTTGCACGTGTCCGATGAGATAATCCGAAAACACACTCTTAAAACAAAACACGTTCGCACCACTTGCGCGCCCTTACGATATTTCGTTTTAGACTAAAACACGCACGCCCCCTACACACCTATACGCATAACGATACATACCTTTCTTTTCGAAAATAAAACAACAACAACACCGCCCCCCCGATCGATATCTACACACACACTTTTATCACGAGGGCGGCACGACTTCCACGTTAACATCACCGACAAACCATACATACCCTACACCCTACACGCACACACCTGCACATACATACCTCTCTTTTATATAATACGCACACCCTTTACAAGATATTTATGATCCTTTTAAAAAGGGCCGGCCAGCTTCTCCATAGCCATACTATCGTTATCCTCAAACCTAACTAATACCAACACACACACACACCTACACATACATGACCTTCACACATACATACTTCTCTTTTCCATAATACACACACCCTTTACAAGATATTTATGACCCTTTAAAAAGGGCTGTCCCAGCTTCTCCATAGTTATACTACTAAAGGATATCGATATTGACGTATTGGTAAAGGGAAGGTAAAGGTAACATCTCAGACATAATTACAAAAAGACAGATAAACACCTAACCATCTATGGGTTAAAGTGTTAAATAAGGTAGAATAACTTTTTTCTCGAGGAACAAGAAAAATACAAAACAAACCGCAACAAACATACAGGGAGTATTTACAAAGTACGATAACATCTCCAACCGCAACCATGGTTACATAATAAGTCGGTAAAATAAAATCCTTAAAACACTCTATAAAAGAACAACAGGTACTAGACATTTATTATTTAACCTACAACAAGCTTAAGGTACGCTAAAATGTTATGATAAAAAAAAACTTTTTTTATTTAAAACGTAAAAACTAATTTTGGTTTAATGGGCCTCATGCTCGAGGCACACTGCCCCTCCTACAAATGTAATAACAAGAAAGTGAGGGACTCCCGGGGAAGTAGAGTGATTCCGTAAGAACTTAAAATTGGAGTTTCTTACACATGCCCTTCAGAAGGAAGAGTTTCCGTTAAGCAGGCTTGTTCACTTGAACGGTATGCGGGCCAAATTTGCCCAGTGTTGTAATCCCTGCACCCCGGTATCGATTAGGAATAACGACAGAGCCGAAACGATAACAATTTTTTACTGTCCCCGTATATAAACGATAGACAGTGGCAATGCACAGCCAAATGGATGTCCTCTACGTCCAGATTCATCTTCAAGTTTCTAAAGAAAAGCTAATGTTGGTACTTCTTTTTCTTCCAATAGTCCATATAAAGTAGTTGAAAATTTTACCTTCGGTACGTACTTTTAAAAATAGTTACTTTACATCTTAAGTTAAAATTTTAAAAAATAGCTCTTCCAGTTTAAAAAACACGGACTATTAAAAATTTCCCCAAAGCAAAAAAATTGTTTGTTGGAACTGTTCACGCTACGGACAAACACTTGTAGATCCTACTAAAAATTTTTCTGGTTCAAAAACGAGTACCAAGACAGATGCGTTCCAGTCGGAGACAGATGCATTCCAGCCGACATCATGTCACATCCTTAAAGGCCTGTTTTAATAAACACGACATGTTGAATTTGCTAAATGTGAACGATTTTATTTTTGTTGGTATTGATTTTCAGTTTTTAAATGATTTTAATATTAAAAGTGAAGAGAGTATGATTTTTAGATAAATGGAAATTATTAAGGTTGTGAAAATTAATATTGTAATTGTTATATATTCTATATTTTTCTTTACTAACAGTTCGATTTTAATTCATTTAGGTAAGAAGCCTAAAAATGGGGGTAGACCTCTTAGATTGAGAAAATTTAATGAGAAGAGTATTATTATTTTGGGGGGGTTGATTGTTCGATCTGAGCTGGTTAATATAGGAAATTTTATTTTTTATTAATATTCACGAAATATTGATTGTTATTAATGAATAAATAGAAAAGTAGTATAATCAAATAGTTTGTGTAAGTATTATTCTTCTTAGTATTCATCTTATATGGTTAATTGATGAATAGGTTAGTAATTTTCGCATTCTTGTTTGATTTAACCTTATAATGCTTCTAATAATGGTTCCTGAAATAATAATAATTTCTATGAATACTGGAAAAACCGTATTATACATGACAAAAACTATAGGGGTTAATTTTTGCCATGTTATTATGATTAAGCAATTTATTCATGTTAATCCTTCTATTACCTCTGTAAATCAAAAATAGAACGGGGCTATTCCTATTTTTATTAGAAGCGCTGAAATTATAGTTAGATTTAACAGTGAATTTTCTATATTTGTAGCTAATCCGGTTTTTACTATTATTAGTATTATAGTTATGATTAGAATAGATGAGGCTAATGCCTGTGTAATAAAATATTTAATTGAAGATTCTGTTGATATTTTATTTATGGGTTTTTGTAAAATTGGGATAATCGATAGAAGATTAATTTCTAGGCCGATTCATATTCTCAATCAATTATTTCTAGAGATCGAGATCATGGATCTTGTAATAAGCGTGATTATGAATGTTATTTTAAATAACTTTTTAATTAAAAAAAATTTCTTTATATTTGAGGTATGAGTCCAAAAGCTTATTTTAGCTTACCTTTTTTTATTTGATTTTATGCTTATTATACGATGTATGAAAATTTTTGAAATTTTAGGCGATAAATTGTTTTATTAGGCATAGTGATCGTAGGATTTTCTACATGCTTTATTCTATTAAAATACTCCTTTTTCAGGTAGGTCACTTTTTAATATTTTACTATTGATAAATTAAATAAAGGAGCTCTTTTTTATAATCACTAGGAATTGTTATAAATTCGATGATAGGCTTTGGAAAAAAGAAATTAATTAATTTTATGCGATAGGGTTGCTATTCTGTTTTGTCCTGTAAATAGAGGCTTTATAATAAAAGTGGTTTTCTAGGGAGAAATCTTTGTAATCTTCAACTTTTTAAGATCATTGGAGAATTATCGTAGGGTTGGTGAAATTTTTTCTTTTTTAAAATTAATTAATTTTATTCGGCAGGGTTCTTAATATGTTATGTCTTGTTAATAGAGGCTCTATAATAGGAGTGGTTTGGTAAAATTTTTTTTATGATCTTGGGAACTAGATTAATAGGGGATAGTTAAGAAATCTTAAAATTGGTCTTTTTTTTTCTAAAAATTTTTTTTTCGTTTCTTTCGAATTTTTTTTTCCACTCAAAATTCCCATGTTTTAAAAAAAAAATTAATTTATTTTTACTATATAAAATTTTACTTTTTATATATCCATAATTTTAAAAATATATACCAATTATTATTTAATAAGTATTTATTAATTTATAAGAATAATCTTATCATAACTATATATAAATATATAATATACTATAGATATATATATATATATATATATATATATATATTGCTGTGATAGAGGTTGTTTAAAGGGGTACTTTATAGTAAAGGTCATTTAGAAATAAGAAATTACCATAGGCAGCAGAAAACTGCATTTATTTAGTAAAGAATTGAGAAATGGAGATAGTTTGTAAATAGTAAGCAGTCAACACCCTGTATATAAAGTATAAATAGTTTTAGGCGACGCAAATAAACATAGGAAGACGCATAGTTAGCGTAGAAACAAGGAACACATGCATTAGGTAAATAGTAAATATTTAATACCCTATAGATAAAGTTTTAGTTAATTTGGGTAAAGCAAATAATGATATTTTTCAGTGGAAGCACGCGTATATTTATATGTAAATATAATAAAGTGTAAACAGACACGCAATCAAAAGAGTTCCAAACGATTAGATTAATACGGAGATAGAAATAGAGCTTCAGGAAGCATAATATAAATGCGTGCAAATAGCTAACCATTTTTGATAAGAAAGAAGATAAAAAAATTGCGTGAATAACATGTAAATATAAAAATTAAAAGTCGAATTGCATCAGTTGTTTATGGAAAAGCAATTAGATCTATCAAAACACCGCATGTTGATAACGAAGACAGCTGCAAGCAGGTTACAATTATTGGGAATCGTGGAGAATTACATCAGAAACTACTTTGAATGTAATTATTTGATTGGTTATAAATAAGCGACAAGTTCTAGACCATACCCACTGACGGAGTGGGAATTCAATAATATATTAGCAGGTACAGTGATAACGAGGACAGTTTTGAACTCAACAAAAGCCGAAGTACGCCATTATGAAATAAAGTGATACGTAATAATTTTAAAAGTGAAAGAGAAAATAAGTGCCAAGATGAAAACTATAATTGCCGATTAAACGTAAGTACATTTTGGGAAATTTTATTTTAAACTAAAACATATTAATAATAGGGCTTCTAAGTCCGGGGAAAAATAGACTACGATTTCTAAGTCCGAGGGAAACAAACTACAATTTCTAAGTCTGGGGGAAGAGTAATACAATTTCTAAGTCCGGGGAAAATAGACTACGATTTCTAAGTCAAGGGGGAAACAAACTACGATTTCTAAGTCTGGGGTAAGAGTAATACAATTTCGAAGTCTGGGGGAATAGACTACGACTTCTAAGTCAAGGGCGAAAATAAACTACGATTTCAAGTCAGAGGACAATGATAATAAGAATTCTATTCTAAGTTTGAGGAAATTGATTGATAAGAAGTAATAAGTCTGATATGAAACGACAATAAATTGGGGTGCATAAGTTAATGGTAGTCCAGAGGGTGATGGCAATAATTTAAATGCAATGGTTTAAGCGTATATTTCGAATGGGCATGTAATAATCCCACATTGGGGGAAGATAAATTTTATTCAAATGGAAGCGTCGATGTGAAGAAAAAAGACCAGGTCAGATTATTTTAGTTATAAGACATTTTATTTTTCTATATATTTTTTATTTTGAATATTAAATTTGCTTAATATAATATGAATGTGAAAAAGTCAACAAAAGAAGTTGCATACGTATAAAGTGAGTAATATGATAACAGGTTTAGAACGTTCTACACTTCGTTGATAAGGATAATAGGTTTTTTGGTGACTTTGGGTTTTGAGTAAAAAATATATGATTTTTAATAAATGAGACTTATAACACTAATTAATTGAAAAGTGTATTTCAAATAATTTACAAAAGCTGTACGTAATATTGGTTTCATTATATAAAATCGAATTACCTGAATTTTATAATTCCAAATAAATGCTAGTCGAGAGTCATAAGATAAAGTCAGTGGGAGTAATTTGTTAATTTAAATAGTTCAAAGAGGAGCTACGAGTTGGATAGGAAATTGATAACAAGTAAGGCGGTAACATATCGAATTTTGTTATTGGTTGACAAGGTTGGTTCAAGATAAAATTCAGTTAAGTTTCTGGAGGGAATTTGTAGCAACGTTAATAAGATGGCCCAACGTCGGAGGAGATAATTACAATCTTGTTTATACATAGAAATATTAATATGGTCGCCCAAATGATGGAACGCGAATAATTTAGAGTACATAGCAAATAATATAACAGCCCAACGAAGGGGCACGATAATTCCAGTAGTAGCATAGCAATATATATATATATATATATATATATATATATATATATTAAAATATTAGATAATAAAAAAGGTCTACATATAGTAGAAGAAATAAGTGTGTATGTAGAGCTATTCATATATAGTCGTTATATAAATCCTCAGGGAAAAGGGAAAGGATAGATTTATACATCTTATTGATAAATGTTGTGATATTTAAATATACTCTTTATATATATATATATAAATAAATATATATATATATATACATATATATTTATATATATATATAAATATATATACAGTGTGTCTCAAAAAGATTTATACAAATGGAGAAAAAGTTTATCTTACATTTCACAAAAAAATTCTTGATAAAAAGCTCTGCATGACTTGTAAATCCATAAATAAGTACAAAATTTTTAAAACACTGGCTGAAATACAGGGAAAATCAAAATCATGATTTGGAGTAATAGTAAAATATGCTCAAATTGTATTGGAGAGCAAAATGTTCATTGCAATTTTTACTAAATAGCAATAAATGATGCCCACTTTGTAGATTTGTGATTTTCCAGAAAAAAATTACAAGATATTATTAATTAGATTATTTATTGAATAAAGGAATAAGACAAGATAAACAATTGATAACCTCCTATCAATTTATCAACAATGAATAATCACAACTAATAAATTCTATTGAGAACATGTAAAATTACTTAAATACTATGGAACTTCAACGTATCCACCGTTCCTTTCTAAACAGGTGATTGTTCGTTGATTAAATTCATTTATGACATTTCTAACCACATTTGGAGTTATAGCTTCACATGTATCTTTAATGATTCTTTCAAGATGATCAACATTTTGAAATGGCCTCTGAAAGTATACTTTTTTTTTAAGTAGCCCCACAAAAAGAAGTCTAGAGGGGTTATGTCCGGCGACCTTGGTGGCCAAAGAAACTCCATGTCTCTTCCGATCACTTTACCGTTAAAAATGTGGACGAGAAAATTCCTAATAGTTCTCTTACAGTGACATGGTGCTCCATCCTGTTGGTACCATATTTTTCCTCGTTCATCTAGCGATAGTTCATCAAGAAAGTCTGACAACTAATTATTTAAAAATTGTTGGTATCTTTCTCCATTCATGTTATTTCGAAAGAAGAATAGTCCAACAATTCTGTCTTTGTAAATGCCACACCATACATTAGTTTTAAATAAATATTGATCTCTGGTTTGGACATAGAAATTGGGATTAACATCGCTCCACCATCAACAATTTTGCGAACTTACTGTATCATTAGGCGTAAACGTTGCTTCGTCAGAGAACAGTACTTGTTATCTGTTATCTTCCAATTCTCCTTGCAGACGAGCACAAAATTCAAACCTTCGTACAATATCTCTTTTTTTTTAAAGTATGGGTAAATTGGGGTTTGTATGGTTTAAATTTATTTGACTTTAAAATTCGTGCAACTATCTTGGACCTTCTTCGAAGTGAATATTTTGGATTTTCCACGACCGATAGCATCACAGCAGTTTCAATTTCTTCATTTTGAACCCATGCCCAATGTGTCTTTCCAAATTTATTTTCAACACTTCCAGAACTCGTAAAATTATTTACTACATATCTGACCGTTGTGAAATGTATTATTTTATCGGGGTGCCGATTATTAAAGATTTCTGCAGCCCCCTACATGTTTTATAATTTTCTCCAACAATGAGAACAATTTCAATTTTATCTTTAATACTCAATTTTACTGGCATTTCTAATTATTGCAAATACACACTTATGTAACATTTGACATTTGTTGACAGTTCTTAGATATTCCAAAGCACTCTATCAAGAACGTGTGTAAAAAGGATGAGTAACATAAAATCAGGCGCTTATTATGAACCGGATCTTACGATGTTTCGTACTGCGCATTAATTTAACAATTGCTCATGTATTTATTGAATATCTTTTAATTTTTATCTACAAAGTGGGTATAATTTATTGCTATTTAATAAAAATTTCAATGAACATTTTGGTCTCCAATACAATTTAAGCGTATTTTACTATCACTCCAAATCATGATTTTGATTTTTCCTGTATTCCAGCTAATGTTTTAAAAATTTTGTACTTAATTATGGATCTACAAGTCATGCAGAGCTTTTTATCAAGAATTTTTTTTTTGTGAAATGCAAGATAAACTTTTTCTCCATTTGTATAAAACTTTTTGGGACACACTGTGTGTATATATATATATATATATATATATATATATATATAATATATTTATAGATTAATTATTAATCAATATAAAATATTGATTAATAATAATTATATTAACAATAAGTGATCTAGAAGCTTATAAATAATGACTAGGAATTAAACATTAAGTTAACTATCCTTTATTCATTAAACATTTATATAAAAGAAATTTTCTATTAAAAAAAAAGTTCCTGTTTTTTATTTATCATCTGTTATGAACAAAACTGAAGTTGTATTTGAAAAGAAGCCTTGTGATAATCGTCCTTATAGTTTTTATAGTTTGATAGAAATATTCGTGGATTATTATATTCAGGTTGTACTACCGCTGTAGTAGGCATATAAGCTCTACCATTATTGAAAGAATTAAATTTAACTACTTTTTGTTTGGACTGTAAAAATGTATCAACAGCGGACGGTTCTGTTAAAAATGTTATTGGCTCTGTTGATTTACTGATCCACATTGGTGAGTATTGTCGCATTTTGAACGCTTTAGTTGTATCTTCTATTCCGCATTATTTTATTTTCGGCAATATTTTACAAAATTATTTGGGTTAGTTGCAGACTTTAAAAATGATACTTGGCATATACACGGTAATTAGGAAAATGTTGTTTCGTGTTGGTTGAGTTTCAGGTCCGCATACTTTGTATAACATTGATGAGTTTACTTCCGAACAGAAGCAATTTGAAGAATTTAGTCATAAAGATAGATTAGGCCGTACAGCCAAAATTAAAATGGAAATCGTTACAGGTAATGCTACTCCCATCCGTGAGAGACCTTTTCTCATATTGCCTTATATGAACAGAATTTTAAAGAAGAATTGAATGATATGCTACGTTTAGGTGTTGTCGAACCGTGGCAAAGCCTATGGTCTTCACCAGTTTTGTTAGTGAAAAAAAAATAGCAACGAAATAGATTTTGTTTTGATGGTCGTGTGTTAAACGATGTGACGGTACACGATAGCTATCCGCTACCAAATGTTGATAAGATTTTGAATATGTTAAAAGGCGCAAAGAACATCTCCTGTATAGATTTGTAACAGGTCTTTTGGCGAATCCCTCTTCTAAAGTAGGCTAAAGACAAAACAGCTTTTAGTGTTAGCGGCAGAAAACAATATAGGTTCGTAATTATCTCTTAGGACTTCGAAATAGCGCACATACACAACTCCTTGTTGCTGCTGTTTTTGGCCCGCGTTGCGAGCCGTTTGTATTCTGTCTTGAAAAGTCAAAGACAAACTCGACAAGCTAAGTTAACCATAAATCTAGAAAAGTGTAATTTTTTAAAAATTATTAAAATTTCTAGGTTATATAGTAGGTTCAAACTCCCTTCAGACCGTCCTAAAAAGGTTTCAGCAATGGTAAATTTCCCCCGTCCGACTACTACCCCCAAAATAAAGAGATTCTTCATAGGTATATACAGTTGGTATCAGCGTTTTATTAAAAACTTTTCGACTTTGGTTTCCTCTAAAAATGATTTGTTGAAAAAAAGAAAAAAAAGATAAGCCATTTTTTGGAATAAAGATGCTGAATTTTTATTTACTTTGTTTCTGTATATTGTTGAGTCGGGTTTAAGTTGAGACATTTTACTGTGCCGTCTAGTGTTTCCCGATGAGGTGTCCATAGGGGCCGATTTGTAATAATTATTGGGATTGTTACTATTATTGGTCATAGGTAAATTTTTGTTATGATTTATAACAAATATTGGCCATGATCGGTTTGCATTCTGCATGGAATTAGAATATTGTTTGTCCATAATTTTGTAAAGGTTGGGTTGAATGTAAATTTAGGAGATTGTCGAAATTGATTGTTAAAATTTGGATTGTTAATTCTACAACAATTTGTTAATGTGTTAAATGATATAAATCTAGGTTGGGTTGGTATTGGTCTTGTCGTTTGTATAGTCTTTATCGGTCAATAGTTTTTGTTAGTATTTGGACGGTAGAACCTATTCCTATAATACATAACGTTTTCCTCCTCTATGATGAATTACATAGCCTTTTTCACATTTTGCGGGTTTCGGAATTTTATTTTATTTGTTAATCGCTCGTGTAAAACGTATATATATATATATATATATATATATATATGTATCTAGGACCATCTCGTTGTACATTTTGTTTTCAATTATACGGGCGTTTAAGTTTAATTAGAATCAAATTCCTTACGTCTTGCAATTTCATACCAAATTGGTTGGGCGATTGATTACGTTTCATTCGTAAATTTAATAAATTCCAAATTAAGCATTTAATATTTCTTTTATCGCCAAAATAAGCATTACTATTGTTCTGTAATCTTCCCAGTTTTTTAAATCGTCCCTGCTTGCTATTAACGTTAAGCCTCTGCCTGTTTATTTACTTGAAATTAATACTGGTAATCACATTCCTTTTCTATATCCCTTTGTTTGTAAAAAGTTCCTAGAAATATCTCGCAAGCTGTAGGAATCGAATTCTAAGTATAATCTTAAATTATCTTAATTTATTTTACTTAAATTATTTTTCCTATTCCTCTAGACAAATTATCGCTAAAATTATTTAAGGAATCGTTTGCTTTCACTTCAATATTTTAATAACTAAAGTATTTACTGAATAATTGTTACAATAATAAAATATACATAAAAATAGGTTGTTTGTGTTCCTTCTGGATAACGCCGCCGCCGCTCTCCACCTCGCACCTTTCATCTCCCACTTCAGCAATCCCCACCTCCCACCTCAGCACTTCCACCTCCCATATCACCACTTTCGACCTCACACCTCGCACATTCTACCTCAGCATTTTTCACCTCACCCCAACTTCGCTACTTCCCACCACGCACCTCACATCTTACCACTTTCCTTCCATCTCCCGCTTCCCAACTTTTAAACTATCCATCTTACACTTCTCAAACCATCCTCTTCACACCTCCCACCTCCCACAGCTCAAAACGTCTACCTCCCACTTTTTACCACCATAACTGTCACTTTTTTTAAAAAGTATGTACAGTAAAATTTTTCGATGTTTTAGGCCCTTATGCATACGTATTAGTAGATCCAGGGATGAAAAAACGCTCATCATCATCCCCGCACAAGCTAATTTTATTTACGAGTTGTATGTATAAGCGATGTTTATCACTGCGTTGTATGAGGTTCGGTATTGTTCGGTACAATATTCCTAAAACACTCTATACTTACATTATTTACAACATTCCATTTAACTCTCTTAATTTTCTTTTACGTCTTTTCTGTAACGGCACAATAGAATTTTGCACGAGTGTCGCCGTTGCACTCGTCCTTAAACTTTACCGGCACTTTTTTATTTATTAAAAGGATATTGTATTTGTTATTAGGGGATAGTCACCCGTACCAGAATAATGTACATGATCATGAACATCATTACACAGATCTTCCGTTTCTACACTATAAATTAAATTGTCTGTGTCCGAATACACGAGGGATAGCCTTCATTACGTTGTAGTGAAAATCGTTCATGAGGCTTTTAGATATATCCAAGACTGCAAATTGTTACGTTGAAAAGAAGGGAAACGTATATAAAAAAACAGTAAATAGAATCTAGATTAACCGGGCTAGCTACAAAAGCGAAGAGTAGTATGGGTCAGAGTGTGCCAAACTTTCTTAGTTAAGAAAAAGCATACGGCATCCAGGTATAAAATTTTTTTACAAGCTATAATTTGCACAGGAGAAACATGTGGTATAAGCAAATAAAATAACGAAAATCAAAATCAGCCCCCAACGGAAATATTAATTTATATATATATATATATATATATATATATATATATATATATATATGTGTGTGTGTGTTCTAATTAGCAGTAATTACTGTGTTAATAATGTCATTTAGGGGAAGTTAAAACCAATAGTATAGCGCACTTCATATAAAATACATGAGGGTTCAGAAAACGAAAAAGTTTTATGAGGAAAACAAGAAATACGATGATTAGGCTGGAAAGTAAATGACAACGCCCTGTATATAAACCATAATCATAATTAATTTAGTTAATGAAAAATATTTTGAAGATTTATTTGAATAAACAAATTTGCAAGTCGTTAAACAACATAAACGCAAGCTGAAACGCGATACGCGTGGATAACGCAATCATTATTACGTCAAGGATCCCAATTAAAACAAACAGGTTTAAAAATGCGTAAGAAAGCAAACGCATATAATTTAATGCATATTTTGTATTAAATCTACGTGACTAGAAAGTTAAAATCGACACCTGATTTATCGGAAACGAGCAAGGCATGGTAATTAAAATCAAAGTTCACCAAATTTATTTGAAAAAACAATGGTTTACTTATCTAGTAGTACGAAAATCCACGGGAATCAATGCTATTAACTCGAAATGGTATGTGACAAAAGTAACGTGTTGATGTTAACATACAATACTATACGGTGGAATATCCAAAAACCTGGTATAAAAGTTTCATGCATAATAACGAACTCTGTGCTAGTTAATAGATAAACGATGCATTTAAATACGACCGGATTTGTAAACAGATCATTTCAACATGAAGTAAGGCTTAGTTCACATCCCTTAAAACAAAGATATTTATGTAAAGTGATTTATTGTGAAGTGTGAAATAATACCATTGTAATTATGGAAAATTAAGAGGTTTGTCGTTTTACCCTTCAAAAGACGAAAGTAACTAAAAGTTGGTTTAATTCAAATTCTAATATTAACATTAATAAAAAGGTCAACAAATAATTACTGGAAAAGAATTCTAAATAATTACTGTATGACGATTCTAAATAATTAATGGATAAGAGATTATAAATAATTACTGGAACAAATGAGGCAATGCAACAAACATTTACTTCAACTATGAATTGTCAAGGAGTTTAACGAAGAACGCTAGAGTGGTTTAAAGCTATGCTAAGAGGGATGCAGACAATATCTAAAGCAGTTAGACCAGGGACTGATTTGAGCTGAAAACAACAGGTTGGCCAATCTGAATGTTTTATTATTTTATTTGTGAATATTTTGTTGTACATTTCTAAATTGAATGATTTAAAAATTAACATTATATTAAATATTTCTAATTTAAATACTTTAAAAATTGATTTCATGATAATTTATGTGAGAGTCGGCAATGGTTGTTTTTTTGAGTACACGATGTAAATTACGTAAATATTTAAAGACGTTGAATGAACGTTCATGAAACTTCAGTTAATAATAATAATAATAATAATAGTGATTTCGATGGCTTTTTGATCATCTTAGGGAATGATAATTATTAATTTTTTTCAATAAAAGTTCTATTTAGAGAATCTTTAAACTGTTAATATGTTGTAAATATTTTAGAGAACATTATAATAATTTGTGCTTAATGGTGTTTTGGTTTAAAAATTAGAACAGGAAGGAGAGGTAGATGGTAAATTTAAACCCTTTGTTTGTCGTATTGTCCCAAGCTCCGTGCGTAATTTAAAAACTGAGCTAGCCGACGCAATTTAAATTATACATTAAAAATCAAAAATTGACAGATTAAAAATTTTTACCTCTTTAATTCACAAAAAGGGAGCGCAGAGGTATTGCTACAGTATCACAACAAAGTGAATTGGCATCACCAACGTGGGTCTGAACTAAAACATCTCATCACAAAAAAGAATTGTCGCGACAACGTAGACTGAACTAAAATATCACATCCAAGAGATCAATTGACGCACGAACGTAAGACTGAACTAAAAATAAAATAGCGCATCAACGTGAGGTTAAACCAAAATAAATTAAGTAAAAATTAAAGGCAACGAAATCGAGGGTTGTATTTTGAATTTAAAATAATTGTAGAGTAATAATAAAAATGGATAAAAGGATGAAGAAAATGAGAGAGGCATTAAGGGATCAAGAAGTACAAATAGGTTCACAGGAAAGTGAGATTTTACAGGACATATCAATGGAAGCTGCAGGAAGAATGTTAGAGAAGAGTCGTAGTGAAGAACACCGGTCCACCCAAGATTCAAGAATAATAGAAATGTCAATGGCACTAAATGACAAGATGGAGAAGAATGAACAGGCCATGATTAATATGACAGAGAAGAATATACAGATCATGAAAAATATGATAGATAAGGCTATGCTAGAATTTGGGAAAAATTTGGATAAATTGGGGCAAGATTTAAGTTCCAGAATGAAAAATTAAGTGACGATCTTAGGGAGAGAAATCAGTGAATGGAAGAGATACGTATGCAAACACAAAATAAAGTGATAAATCTAAATATAAGATATTGACTGCGTAAGGGATGAAGTTATTAAGGTACGATCTATACAATAGGCTAATGAAAGAGAAACAAGTGAAAAATGTATGAACTTAGGGGAAAAGTACAGAACATCGAAAGAAGTTATGGAACGGAAATTAGCAAAGTAAATAAAGAAATTGAGGATATACAAATTAATGTAATGAATTTTGGCAGGAATAGGATGACGTATAATCCAGTACCCTTAAGATTGAATCACCCAAATATAACATTGGATCAGTATTCGAAATTTTCAGGAGATAAACTTAATCCAAAATTATTCTTAAAGGACATCAAAACACTGACGCAGAGCATAACGGATAAGTAGTATAAATTAAATTTAGCAAAAGCTATGATAAAAGGTAATGCAGAAACATGGTTTGATCTGATCAAGGATGAATTAACAACGTTTCAAGATTTTGAGAACAAATTTTTAAGACAATTCTGGGGGGATACTCAACAATATAAGATGAGAGATGATTTGTTATGGGGAGATACAATAAAAATTTAGATATGACCAGGGAACAATACGCAATTAAGAAATTCAGTATAGCAAAACAGTTGGATCCTCCGTTGGAAGAGAAACAAATTATTAAATACCTGGCTGCACATTTTGAAGTAGAGGTGAGGCAGTACATCGCTCTACAGAACATCATGGATCGTGACATATTCTTAGAATACTTACAGCGATACGATGAGATAGGATTAAATTGCAAAAAAGAAGATCAAACGTTTACTCAACCAACAAAACCAGAGAGAATGCCAAGAAGTATACCAATCGACAGGATACAATATGAAAGGACAAATCATAACTACAGAACAAATTTTAGAAACAACCCCAACGGTAACACGAAAAAATTGGAATGTGAGAAATCGACTATGGCAAAAACCAAATAAAAGAGACCCAATTAGGAATGATAAACGAAGCCAAAACAACAAGTACATGAGGAAGGATTAACGAAATCAAGAAGGATTAATGGTACCTATGCTGAGGTCACGAATCGACGAGGCCCATCTAATACAAATGCAAATTTTTAATAGAAGACAAACCAAATAAGCCCTTGGAAATAAACAAATATGAACATCAGCGGGAATTCATAAAACTGGAAGTGGAAAATTATTTTAGTAAAAATTTATTGCCTATAATTAATTTAAAAGTAGAGGATAAAGTAATTAGGATACTCATCGATGCCGGAGCAGAGGTATCGCTCGTCTCAGAATATTTTATTAAAAGAGGAAAATTAATGAAGAAAATAATGCCGATGAAGAAGTGCAATTTAATAGCACCAAACAATAGAAAGTTTGCATGCGTAAGTAATGTGGTGATTCTGAGGTGTGAGATAGGAGAAGAAAAATTTGAAAATGAATACGTGTTTGTACCTGGATTAAAAATGGACGCTATGTGGGGGATGTATATTATAGATAAGTTGGGGATAAAAATAAATGCGGAAAACAAGGAGGTATTATGCAAAGGAAAATGCATCAAATGGGATGAAGTATTAAAAATAAATGGTGAATGTGTGAAGATAAATAGATTTGAGAAGAATTTAGATGATGAAGAATTAATAATAGATAGTGAATGTGTGAAGATAAATAAATTTGAGGGGAAATTAAATAAATAAAATGAAGAATAAAGGTATAAGTGTTCAGGTGATAGGAAAAATAAAGTGTGGGCATTATTAAGGGAACATTGAAAATTATAGGTAAAGAAAAATTATTATAGGTACATAAAGTCAGAATTGATATTGATAGGAGAAAATTTGAGATAGGGTGAATTTCAGGGGCCTTATTGGAAATATTAAAGGACAAAATGCATAGGATGGGTTAATGAAAATTGGAAGTACAAGTAAATAAAAACTTATTGAAAATATTAGAAAACGATAAAGCATGGGATAGTTTAATGATAATTAGGATAGGTTTAGGAAAAGTAGAAGTAGTATAGGTTGATGGAAATGGGAAGAAACATGTATATAGGAAATAGTTTATTAGAAATATTCGAAGAAAACAATATTTAGTATAGGTTGATGTAAATAAAAAAAGGTATAGGTAAATAGAAAAAGTATAGATAAATAAAAATTGAATGTTAGTAGACTATAATACTTTGTGTAAATTTATGAGAAAAGAAAAGGTATAGATAAATAAGGATAGATAATAAGGAATGGTTTATTAGAAATAGGAAGAGATGATGATACGTTGTATGAATTAATGAAAAATGGGAAAAGTATATGTAAATGGAAAAAGTATAGATAAATAGGGATAGATAAATAGGAGTGGTTTATAAGAAACAGGAAGAGATGATAATACGTCGTATAAATTTAGGAAAAATAGGAAAAGTATAGATAATTAGGGAGTGAAATATTAGTAGATTACAATATGTAGTGCAAATTTAGACGAAATAGGAAAAGTATAGACAAATAGAGATTGTAATATTATTAGATTACAAATTTAGTGTAAATTTAGGAGAAATGGCAAAAGTATAGATAGATAGAAATTAGAGAGATAAAATGTTTAGTATAAATTCACAGAGGCTTGTGTAAATAACAATCATTTAGAAAATATCATAGAATATTCGGAATGAATACGTGTATAGTTATAGAATAGGTTAGATTAAAATAGAAATAGGGATGTAAAAATAATTTAGGAGTTGTGTATATAGTAGAAAATAAAAACAAAATAATTTTGGACCGATGTGAATTTTGTCTTCACGTTGGGCGTCAAAAATAATATTTTTCGAAAATTTTTTGTTTTAATTTGGGAAAAAAAATGCTGTGTTAATAAGGTCATTTAGGAGTAGTTAGGATCAATAGTATAGTGTACTTTATATAAAATACATGAGGGCTCAGAAAACGAGACAGTTTTATGAAGAAAACAAGAAATACTATGATTAGGCTGGAAAGTAAATGACAACGCCCTGTATATAAACCATAATCATAATTAATTTAGTTAATGAAAAACATTTTAAAGATTTATTTAAATAAACAAATTCGCAAGTCGTTAAACAACATAAACGCAAGCTGAAACGCGACACGCATGGATAACGCATTATTATTACGTCAAGGATCCCAATTAAAACAAGCATGTTTAAAAATGCGTAAGATAGCAAACGCATATAATTTAATGCATAAATTGTAATTAGTCTACGTGACTAGAAAGCTAAAATTGACACCTGATTTATTGGAAACGAGAACGGCATGGTAATTAAAATCAAAGTTCACCAAATTTATTTGAGCAAACAATGGTTTACTTATCTAGAAGTATGAAAATCCAAGAGAATCAATGCTATTAACTCGAAATGGTACGTGATAAAAGCAACGCGTTGATGTTAACATACAATGCTATACGATGGAATATCCAAAAACCTGGTATAAAAGTTTCATGCATAATAACGAACTCTGCGCTAGTCTATAGATAGACGATGCATTTAAATACGACCGAATTTGTAAACAGATCATTTCAACATAAAGTAAGGCTTAGTTCACATCCCGTAAAACAAGGATATTTACGTAAAGTGGTTTATTGTGAAGTGTGAAATAATACCATTGTAATTATAGAAAATTAAGAGGTTTGTCGTTTTACCCTTCAAAAGACGTAAGTAACTAAAAGTTGTTTTAATTTAAATTCTAATATTAACATTAATAAAAAGGACTCCAAATAATTACTGGAGAAGAATTCTAAGTAATTAATGGATAACCGATTATAAATAATTACTGAAACAAATGAGTCAATGCAACAAGCATTTACTTCAACTATGAATTGTCAAGGAGTTTAACGAAGAACGCTAGAGTGATTTAAGGCTATGCTAAGAGGGATGCGGACAATATCTAAAGCAGTTGGACCATGGACTGATTCGAGCTGAAAACAACAGGTTAGCTAATCTAAATGTTTTATTATTTTATTTGTAAATATTTCGTTGTACTGTAGCAATTTTATTTTCCACCTAATATATATATCTGTATAATCAATCCTTTTATTAAATATTAAATAATATAATACATTATAATGTTATCCAATCCACTTAATTTAATAACATCGATTGTCCAATAAAGAACTAGTATTTAGTTCATGTTAAAAGTTAAATTCTACGGAGACAATATAAAAGCTTTTGTTTGGTATCCTTCTTAAAGCCCCCTCTACTCAATAACTGCAAGGTAACTTTGTTACTGGGCAGCAACAAGCTCGGCCGGCACTTCTAACACAGCTGGGGTTCAAGCAGGTCGAAAGTTGTTCTTAGGAGCGATGTCCGTCATTGATTTTTGCTGTTGGAAGCGTGCACGATGGAAGATTGCACGTGTATGCTATCTTCATAAATTGTTTTGGATGGTCCATTTTTGTGTTGAAACCAGTCGTGAAGAACGATGAAGTTTTTGTTAAAAAGACCATTAGGAACAGTAAGTGAATTTGTTTCTATAACAATATTAATTAAAATTTTCAGTGTAACTTTGGGAATAATTAAATTTAAATTTAATTTATATTGCAACGTAAATTATAAATAAGCACTTTTCTGAATAGTATTCATGCGAAATTAAAGGAAAACAATTCTATTCTTGTATAATATGGAATCACATATATAATTTATTCAAGTTAATTACAAACAACATTTGCTTTCTTGTGGTGTGAATTACGCCTGGAACATCTGTAAATTGAAACGCAGATAATGGAAGCCAAGTGACGTGTTTTTCAGTATGCAGCGCAGCTGTTTGTTTGGAATGGAATTTTCCGTTGTTAATACATACGTCAGCTTTCAAGCAAGTATTTAGGTGCAATTTGGAGTTCTGGTATGTACAAAAATTATGTTCGTATGTTGTTTGAACTGTCGACGTAGTAACGAGATAAATTTTATTTTAACTGACTTGTGTTAACTTTGAACAGGTCAAGGACAGACCTCAATTATATTTTTCGTAGTCATACGATATGAATCTGTAATTTGTTCCTACAAATTCTTTTATTAACTCAATGAAACATCAGAAGATGTCACTACTAATTAGATAAAGTAAATTCTCATAATTTTGAACCTTTAGAAATTAAATTTCTACATTTGATATTTTATGAACAATTATCTGTAATTATTTACTGTGAAATTAAGGTAAATTTACCATAATTAACTCTTTCTATAAATAAGCAATTTTATGCTTTGTCAATTTGTTATATAAACTTCATTAAATAGTAATTGGTACGGATATATTCAGTACCATTGTAATTAACTCTTCCTAATTTAAATTAACTTATAAAGGAAGACATATTTTTGTAAAAATTACTTTATTGGATACCAAAAGAATAGATTCTTATTTTCGGACTAAAGACTATCTTTTATTTAAGAGGAATGAAAATCGATTCTGATTGTATTTAATTATTTTTGAGTTTGAATGCACAAACAGTGCTTTTCTTTGTTTAATCTGTTCACAGGTGCAGTGCAGGATTGCTAAGGTCAAGGTCGAGCCATAAGGTAAGATACTTTAAAGATTAGGTGGTCTTTAAAAATTATATAGCGGGTATAGGAGAAAGGTTTCCGCATTAGCCTTGTACAAGGGACTTGTATTAGGTCTTCTCAGTATAAAAAAATACGGTGGCGCCTTATTTTTATTATTAGTGGTTGCAATTACACCCCGACCCACAGCTCATTCTCTACCCAGAGCATATAGTTCGACTAGCCGCTTTGCCTTTGAGATTTCCTCAACTTAGAGCCACCTTCCATTTTAATTTGCCGTGGGCTCCTTTTTAATTATCGGAAATTCTCGTTAAACTAAATTGGAAGTAAAAAGGCTACAGTACATTTCTAAACTGAATGATTTAAGAATTAACATTTTATTGAATATTTTTAATTTTAATGCTTTAAAAATTTATTTCATGATAATTTATGTGAGGGGTCGGCAAGGGTTGTTTTTTTGAGTACACGTTGTAAATTACGTAAATATTTAAAGAATTTGAATGAACGTTCATAGAACTTCAGTTAATAATAATAGTAGTAATAGTGATTTTGCTAGCTTTTTGATCATCTTAGGGAATGATAATTATTAATTTTTTTCAATTAAAGTTCTATTTAGAGAATCTTTAAACTGTTCATACGTTGTAAATATTTTAGAGAACATTATGATAATTTGTGCTTAATAGTGTTTTGGTTTAAAGATTAGAACAGGAAGAAGAGGTATAAGGTAAATTTAAACCTTTTGTTTGTCGTATTATCGCAAGCTCCGTGTGTAATTTAAAAACTGAGCTAGCCGACGCAACATTAAAAATCAATAATTGACAAATTTTTACCTTTTTAATTCACAAAAAAAAAGCGCAGGGGTATTGCTACAGTATCACAGCAATATATATATATATATATATATATATATATATATATATTGCTGTAATTATCAGGGTTAATTTAGGGGTAGGTTAAGTCATAGGGATCGTAGAATAAACAAAAGAAACTCATAAGTAACAAAAGCACATAATTATAGATATTAGAAGAGTAAATAGGTCATTATAAATATTATTAGTTGAGAGCACACTGTATATAGCAGTAAAAGCGATTAAAACGCATACTCAAGAGTAGCTACGAGCAAAGATAAGAATTTAAAAATGTAACGAAACGCATTGAAATTAAATCAATGGAAAACCTGTATGAATTGGCTAGATAAATGTTCAAAAAATGCGTTAATATATCATCATAAACGCAGGCAGAAATTATGCATTATTTGAAAAGCGTAGGTGATATAAAAGTATCACATTTGTTCAAAAATCCAATTTAACTAGGAAATAAACAAACACCAAATTTATTCCATTCAAATTAGAATAAAGCCAACAACAATTGTGCGTGCTTTTATGAACGAAGATTCCTGGGATTTCTGAATTAAATGTGAGGTATAACATTAAATTACGTGACAAACTGAGCATCGTTCTATGCAATTGAACTATACAATTGGTAAAGTTTCCCAAAATAACAAGAGATAAGATAATTGGTGTTGCCCAGCACGTGGAGTCAACGAATCGCAAATAAAAGGTGCCGGTCCTATAAATATGATGACAATTGAACAACGAGTTAGTATATTTTAAAACTGGGCAGTCACTATACTTGAAAGTGCTAAATATTTACGTGAACAGTTAAGTAAATTAAAGTAAAAAATTATTTTAAAAGAGTGTATAATTGTGCAAGCGAGCCGTACTTCTAAAGGCGTAAGTAGATAAGATTTAGTGAAATTATACCATTTCTAATAATAATTAAAACAGGGCTCTTAATTACAATCTAAATAACGATCCTAATAAAGATATTGTTACGACTGCTGTTAAAACTTTTAATAACGATCAATTACGATCTTAAATACAATTTTGGATACGAGACTCTGGAGAATGCTACCTGTTAAAGCAATTTGATAATCTCTGAAAATGGTAAATATTTTATTACGGTATTGAAAAACCCTTCATTGGAATAAACTCACCAATGACGATTTGGATACTAATTTCAAATTAGACTCAGAACATTCAGACTAGACACGAAAATTCTTGGGGATGCAGAGCACCTACTAAACCACTTCAGGTTAGATATTTTGATATGATTTATTTCTATAAACTGTTTTTATCTCAATAATAATTCAGAAATGTAAGATCCGACAAATTGGGGTTTCTTGAAAAAATTTATGAAAGGCAATAAACATCTTGAAACGTTTCAAAAGGTCTCTAAATGAAATAAAAAGCTTGTTTTGCTGGCTTGATTTTCTAAAATCTGACAGATGTAAATAATTTAAAAAAGGAGAAGATATTTAAAAAGGTTGTAAATGTTTAATCATTATACTGTGTATTGTAGAATTGCTTTATTTAATTGAATCAGCTAGTCGAGGCAAAGAAATTTATAAATTAACATTTTTACAAGTGCTTGGGTAATAAAAGAATAAATCACAGCATAAATATAACATGCCCAAACCGTGGGGTCTAATATAAGGGTAATAACACAGCATAAATATGGGCTGCCCAAGCGTAGGGGCTGCGAGTATCACAGCATAAATATAGCTCGACCCAATTTTGGGGCTAAATATTAATATAATAACAAGGGGCTAACAGGGGTTAACACAGCAATATATATATATATATATATATATATATTGCTGTGATAAAATATATATATATATATATATATATATATATATATATATATATATATTATCTAATCTATTCTAACTGTCAAAATAAAATCAAACCTCATTGTTATTCAAATATTGTTGCATAATATTTTGTTATCAGAGACCCACGCGGATAACATTGTGTTGACTATATCACCGCACACGAGCGGAGCACAGAACAGACTGACAGAATTGCAGTTGACTATATCAAAGTACATGTGCTGGAAATAGAACAAACTAAGAATTGAACGAAATTCCTGATCATTTTTTGTGCTACCCAAAAATCGTTACTTTCATTGGACAAGCTACATTTAGAGATTATTTTACATTCAAAACTCGAAATGCACAATTCCATTGGTTAAAGACATCATTAACGTTTTTCAACACATGAAGCAAAGGAAATGAAAATGTATAAATAAAATTTCGAGTTCTGCAAAAGACATTCGTTAGTGCTCACCAAGCCTAAGGAATCACCTTGCAGTGATCCCCATAGCCTGCAAACCCTTCAACGAGCAGCGCTCTCCATAGCCTGCTATTCTACAACACGCAGTGCTTTCCATAGCCTGCGTATTTTCGACGGTAATGCTCTCCGACGCCGTACCCAGGGCACGTTATTCTAATTCATCAATCCATAGTTAACAAACCACGTATGAACGTAAAGCTTCGTTCCATACTTCAACGACAAGTTGTTATTGTGATTGTATCTATCAAACTCTACCACCGGGACGACATCCCCGTAGAGGCATCACTACCACGAAGCCTGCTGATGAGTTCAGAAGACAACCGATAATTTTCTAAACTCTGTATACTTGTATATAATGTAAATAGGTAGTTTCTAAGTTCGTATAATTTCATTTCATAATTCTTTGTAACGTAACGTTGGCCCACAATTAAAACACGAAGCTTTCCGAAGAGATCCGAGGACCACCGAGGATGTCTGGACCTCTTCAAACTAATCATCGTAGTTTAAGTTCACGCTGGACCTCATAAGCAACTTCCGAAGCATTGCGAAAAAATCCGAAAACTATCGAAGACTTATACAACCCGTTAAATTGAACATACATTCATTTAATCAGTGCTTAAGTTTATTTCTGGTTTCACAAGCAACCATAAACCCATCCGAAGATAACCGAAGACTTCCAAACTATTAAAACCATTCAAATATTAACTATTTTATGTTTATTTTCATGTATTTGTAACGATTTTATTTCCTATCATTATGTGTACAGATAATTAATCTATTTATTTAATAAAAACCAATTTAATGCATAATAATGCTACACAATCCACTAAATAAATATTACATATTGTCCAATAAAATATTAGCTTTCAATTCAAATTGTAATTTATGCGGTGACAAAAGATACTTTTCAATTAGTGTCATTCTTAGAGCACCCTCTGTTAGACAATTGTAAGGTTAATCTTGTTGCCAGGCGGTAACCCGCGTGATATGATCACTTCCAATACAGCTGTCGTCAGAAGAAGTCGAATTGTTCCTTGAACACAAGGACGATGACGTTTGAGGTATGTACATGTTGGAAGCATGAAAGATTTAAAGTTGTTTTCGTGAGATAACGTCGTCTTCGAAGCTCACTTTTGTTGTCCACTTGCTGGAAAATAGCTCGCAGATGACGAGGAATTATTTTGTTTGAAGGGCCGGTGGTTAACATGTAACTTTAATTTATACGTTACTTTAATTTACATGCAACTTTAATTAATATGCAACTTATAAATAATATGTAAATTGGAAATAATGTTTAGCTTTGAAAAAACATGCAACCTTTAGTTTGTAACGTATTTTTTTTCTAGTTACACCTAGCCTAATAAATTAATAATAAAACAAATAAATTTTAAAGTATTTAATTCGTAAATATTCAGCCAATAAAAATTAAAGTATAATGTTCATAATAACACATGGATTCTAGAAGATATATATTCTAAAGCTTGTTACCAAGCGCTGTCAAGTTGATAACCGGCACTTTGGTCTCCAACGTCCTAGAGTGAAGCCGCTTTTTGTAGACGAGAGATAAAGTCAAGATGATGACCCGTCAGAAACACGAGGCATCTAATCGAGTGAAGAAGAAAACTTGAGCTGAGAAAATGGATTGATAATATACATCATTTTAATACAGTTGGTATAGAATAATAAAATATATTAGACTAACACTTACTCACTTTAGTGCAATATCATATGGACAGGTTTACAGCAACGGTTTTCAATGTAAATTATAATAATTTTCCGTCACAGTAATTAATGGTAAACAGCTATGGTTTCGTCCTTTTATCTAACTACGCAGTATGGAAATGGTTGATGTTACAAAGAACCTTGACACTTCAATCTAACTGATGACTAATACGATGAAATAAATACAACAGCTGAGGTCGTGATTTTCCACCTGCAGTTCTTTTGTCTACACGTGAGTGTTTGAAGCTATAGTAAATTATTATGAAATTTTCTACGTTAATTATTAGAGTAACAGAAAATATAAAGTACTTTCTTAAAGTTTGTAAAACAACGTATAAATATCTAGGTTGTCAGTCACTAGTACAAGCACACAATGTGTTGAGATATTCAGAATCTAAACGCCAGACGCAGTCTTGGTTTAATTTTATATTTTGTTTAATTGAAAACATGCACGTCATGTAAAAGTCTTTTATTGATACTGAAATTCACGTATATTCTTTTAGTAGATTACCGTTAAAATTGAGTAGTTACATTTTAAGGTCGTTATTGTCCTGACGATCGAATTTTTTTGTGAATGGTCAAGGAAGCGCTTCTATGATTATAGTAAAAATAAAATCCTGTGTTAGGAACTAATAAATTATGACATATTTGCTTAAACTAAATTTTATAGAAACGATTAATTTATACGTATTTATTCTGAAGGTTAAATTATACAAAATTCTTTTTATAAAAATTAATGACAAAATAGTAAACATATGTATTGCAGTCGCATGTATATAGTCAGATTTCCATATGAATAGAATTCCTTTTGTTTTTCATAAAGTCGTTTTATTATTCAATATTTAAAATATGAAAAAGTAAACTAGAGCAAATCCTCCTTAAGAAAAACAGATAGAGAGAAGAAAATAAATGCCTTTAGTATTTCATAGATGTTTAAATTCTCTTATTATATTTTTGGGCATATGCTTTTAAGGACACAAATGGTGTCCATGTGGTGTTTTGTTTGTTCACAGGTACAGCTGAGACAACTGTTTAACAACTGGTGGTTGATGTTTTGGTAAGTGTGTGATAAAGAGTGAAATTCAAGTTTTATGGCTAAGATAGTGGTGTTAACATAAGGTTTCCGCATTTCCTTATACAAACACAGTTAAATTTTGTTGGCACTTGTATTAAAAATACGGTGGCGCCTATTAAAACTATTTTTGGTCAGTTATCCACCCATGACCCATGCTCATGATCTACCCAGAGCTAACACTCTACTAGCCGTTTAACCCTTAAGAGTTTTCTTTGTCTATAGCCGTTTTCCATCCGACATTACCCTGGGCTTGGAGTTTAAAGAAGAAATACTCGACCTAGTGATATCAGATTAAAATAGAGAGCTTTAGTATATAGCTGATAGTCACCAGGATAAATTTACAAAAATTTTATTTTAATTACAAGTTAACAGAACTTTTGTTTAACGTAAATTTAATCAACACACAAGAAGAAAATTTAAGAATTTACCCTTTGTTCGAATGTGGATTTGACGAGTATCAATTGCTTAAAATGGACGCCGTGATGTGGTTTGGAGCTTCAATAAGCAGCAAATTTGCTTGTACTGAATTGGAGATTACCTTTATTTAAATGCTGAAGCAAGACGCCTAGCAGGTATTTTTCCGTCAGATGAACATCTGGTATGCAAATTTGCTTTCGTATGTCCGCTGTATTATGGATATAGCAGATAGATAATTGAACTTCAAAGTAGGTGAATGACAGATTATATATTTTTCATATTAAGCAACAGGAACCTGTAAATTTTCATTTTTATATATTTTTCATATTAAGCAATAGGAACCTGTAAGTTTTTCATTTCTAAATCTTTTATTAATACATTGAAATTACGGAAGATGTCATTATGAGATAGGGAAAGTTAAATTCTGCCATTTATGGAAGTAGATATTATTATTTGAAACATGGTTTGCTCGAATCATTAGAAATTAAACTTCTACGTTTCCTATTTCACTAATAGCTGAGTGGAATAATTTTTTGTGAGGTTATAGTAGATCTACTCAAACCAACCGAAATTGTTATTTATAAGTAATTGTTCAGAAAGCAACTTCAGGCTTAATCATTTTTAAACAAAATTTGGCTAGATATTTCCTATAGAAATGACCATATTTTAAACTGGAAGGTACTTATTATACCCAGTACCTTTGTAAATAATTTTCTTGAATTAAATTAATCAAAATTATATTAAAACTGAAAAGATGTTTTGTAAATAGCACAATAACTGAATACAGAAGGAATAGATTTTTATTTTGGTCAAGACTATTCTTTTTAATTGGAATGAATGAAAGTTGATTCGAATTAAGTTTTTAAATTTTGGGTATAAAGGCACAAACAGTGCTATTCTTTGTTTAATCTGTTCACAGGTGTAGCAGTGAAGTATAAAGGTCAAAGTCGAGCCATAAGGTAAGAAACTTTAGGGAGTGTGTTGTCTTTAATAAATTGTATAGCGGTAATTGAATAAAGGTTTCCGCATTCGCCTTGTACAAGGGACTTAAGTAAGGTCTTCTTTGTATAGAAAAATTCGGTGGCGCCATATTCTTTATATTTTTGGTCGCAGTCCAACCCCGACTCACAGCTCATGTTCCACCCAGAGCAAATAGTTCGACTAGCCGCTTAGCCTTTGAGATTTCCTCAACTACGAGCCATTTTCCATCAGAACTTGCCGTGGGCTTTATCCGCTTACTGGAAATTCTCGTAAAAAATTTTCTGGTGCCTTTCAGCTGGTCACACAGAAAGAAAACCCAATAGGAAAAATCCCGTAATAAACCGAAAGGTTATATATTTATGAACTTGTAATTATTTTTGCTTATGTTTATTAAACAGTTAATCAAGCCAAGCCTACACGCTTTCAGACGCCGCCCACACTACAGAATGAAAGCCTGCGGTTGCCAAAAGCACCTGAACGAAGGTAGGGCGTAGAAGGGAAACTAAAATGAGAGGTAAATCCGAAAAAGTGCAAGCGCGTTTGGTAAAGCTACAGCACGCGTAGTTCTTAGAATCAACAGAAAGTTGTCGAAAATACCTCCAAACAATGTCGGCGACCGCCAAGGGTGCTGCCCACCTAACCACGGCGCGTACCCCGGCAAATGCGCAATAAAGGTTAAATTTCGGCATGCCAATAGGCAATGGTCGCATTTCAGAAGTACAATTTCCAATCTTCAAACAGCAATTATTTATTTAGACAAAACACATTTTCTGCCATACAACAGCTTTCGACCCGCATTGTTTGGTATTATTGGTCTTTCATGCTTATACCATGTCCCTTAACCAAACAGGATTTAAATGTAGTGTCTAATCGAGCACCCGGACAATCGATAAAAAATCCTTTGTATGATTCTCATCTGTTTGCTAGTTATACGTTAAATATTAGTTAGTTAATTTTGACCTAGTTAAATATTACAACTAAAAATTGAAACTTCTTAATTCCGTAATTTAAAATTCGTTTATTCGAGTTTGATGTTTGTTTTATAATACTTTAAACGATTTTTTTAATTCTCTAATAACATACCTATATATCCTATTTCTACCACTATAAAGCATACTAATCTATATATTATAGAACAAGAGGCGAAGGATGCCGAAGGCATGCGAACAAAGTCGAAGATTACGTTGGAAATGAAAGTGTGGAGTAAATGCACCTGAGCGCAAGCACAGCAATATATCATCTTATACATTTTAGGAAAAACCAATAAATGTCGAAGACAACCGAACACAGTCGATGATTGGGCGGGGAATGTAAACACGCAAGCATAACAAAATACTGTATTTAATGCACTTTATACGTATCTTCTTTGTGCGAACTGGTACATTTTCGGTAGTTTCTCTAACAAGTTCTCCAATTTACGTGTTTGTCGCGCTTTACACGAAACACATGAAATGTATATACTTCTCGTTAATATTTTTAACACTAATATCTAATAATCTAACACACCCACATGTTTTGACTTTTACGCGAAGTCTAGCAGGTACAAATTTTCGAGAACGTCCCACGTAAATAACTATTAAAGTCTCCGCGTATCTCTTTCTTAACAAGAAATGTACCATTTTGTGTATTAATTTATCCCGTATTATCAACAATTTCCATGATTTTAACAACCGCTTATTTTTCTAGGTGTTTACCATATTTTGAACGTAAATATGCTGAAGGTAATTATATTTATTTATAAACAATGTTTATTTACTGCATAACAGAGGTATTCAAACTATATAATTAAATCAATCGAGTTATATTAATGTAACGGCTTAACTCGTAGCGCTACTAAGAACCAGCTTATAGTATTTTTTAAAAATCCATACTTGGTACAATAAAAATATGTAAAAACAGCACTTGCTTACTAAGTCGATTACCAAGATTTACTAACGCAGATGCTACAATAGCAAAGGTCAGCTAAGTGTTGGGAGCTTCTCCAAATACATAGACGCATTTTGGGAGTATAATTTCCCATCGTTCAACAAACAAATATAAGTGTGTCAGAATTGGACTTACACTCGGGCATAAGGACAGAATTTAAAGTGTAGGCCCGTGTTTTGGTATTATTTTTGACTGTTTAAGAAGAATTTTGTACACCTTTTATTACATGCCAAACTGGTCATGTGTCATGTTTTAGAGTAAGAGATACTTTGTAGGTTAATTGCCGCGTATTTTTGAAATAATACGCTAACTTCCGCCGTTGGTGACGGTTGAGTCTGCGCAGAAGGGATGGAGTGCGCGAGTCGAGGAAGCATCATTGAGTAATTGGACATAAACGAATCCCCAAGGTGGTAGTGCGGTGTAGTTTTAAAAAAAAAAGGTATGTAGTTTCCTTTATCTGTCCTTACCTTGTACCTATTTCCTTCCAAATCCGCTATAAGAAGCAATAAGAAGATTACCAATGGTAATAATTTTATGTTCAACCCATCGAACTACGAAAACCATTCCACGTGGTGGATCCTGAGATGAGATTCCGAAATACGCATATCACGTAAGTAATTTGAACTTTACCTAAAATGTGCATGTAAATTGACAGACATTGCGATTGCATCATCTGGTAAAAACGTAGTCTGTATATTTTATATAACGGCGTTAGAGCCACGCCTAAATTGTAATAACGACGCCTAAATTGTAACACTGTATGGGAATACATATTAAAATTATAGGAAAACCCTATAGCGTATAATATTCATCTTTATTTCCATTCTCTAGTCCGAGTCGAAACATAGCAACACATCTGCAAATTTTTCATGTTTACTGTTGGTTGTAACTACATACACCTCCACCTCCTTACACAAACTCCTCCTCCTCCTGCACCGCCACACAACACATCCGCCGCTACATCGTAATACCATGATCCTTAACCGAACTAGATCTAAATGTAGTATATAATCGATCACTAGGGCAACCGATAAATATCCACGATTTGATTCCTTATCTGCTTGCTATCGATTGGACTTCGTGCTTGGTTTGTAATTGACTAAAATTATAACAAATTACATTTTAGAATTGATGTTCAATTAAAACGGGTTATAGAACTTTAAGGTCTATGTATTTGGAAAAGCCCGAAGAGTTAGTTGATCCCTGCTATTGTAGCATTTGCGCTAGTAAATCGAGGTAATCGACTTAGTAAGCAAGTGCAATTTTTACATATTTTTTATTGTATTAAATGTGGATTTTTTAAAAATGGAATAAGCTGGATTTTAGTAGGGATACGTGTTAAGTCGTTACATTAATATAACTCGATTTATTTTATTATATAATTCGAATACCTCTGTGTGTGTGTGTGCGTGCGTGCGTGCGTGCGTGCGTGCGTGCGTGTGTGTGGTGCGTGCGTGCGTGCGTGCGTGCGTGCGTGCGTGCGTGTGTGTGCGTGCGTGTGTGTGCGTGCGTGCGTGCGTGCGTGCGTGCGTGCGTGCGTGCGTGCGTGCGTGCGTGCGTGCGTGCGTGCGTGCGTGAGTGCGTGCGTGTGTGTGTGTGGGTGTGTGTGACAGATTATTAGATATAGGTGTTGGAAATATTAAAGAGAAATATACACATTTCATGTGTTTCGTGTAAAGAGCGACAAACAGACGTTAATTGGAGAATTTGTTTGAAGAACTACCGAAAATGTACCAGCTCAAATGAAGAAGATTTGTATAAAGTGTATTAAATACAGTATTTGGTTGTGCTTGCGTGTTTACATTTTCTGCCTAATCTTCGACTGTTTTCGGTTGTCTTTGACATTCTTTGGTTTTTCCTAAAATGTATAAGACAATATATTGCTGTGCTTGCGCTCTGGTGGATTTATTCCACACTTTTGCTTCCAACGTAATCTTCGACTTTGTTCACATGGCTTCGACATTCTTCGGATTCTGCTCTATAGAGTATAGATTAGCATTTTTTGTATAGAAGTTAATATTCGATAGTGGTAGAAATTGGATGCATAGGTTTAATATTGGAGAATTAAAAAAATCATTTAAAGTATTTTTCTTTAAATTTTATTGTTTTTATTAGTCCGTTACCTAAAACAGACCTGACCCGTTCCCAGACTAACCCGTTGTTGAAAGTTAAAATGAAAATTTATTGTGTTTTGAAATCACCCTGGTTTGTCTGTATGTGTGTGCGTGTGCGTATGCGTGCGCGCGCGTGTGTGTGTGTGGGTGGGTGTGTGTGTTAGTACGGAACTGTGTATATGTGTTTGTCTGTATTTAGTGGTGTCATGGGACTGCTTCTTCATCCAGTTCCCAAGCGTTGGCAGCCAAAAATCAAAAACTGAGAAGTCTGCATTTCTGCACGTGTCCTGGCCATCGGCGTGTTTGCGTGTTACTGTATTGTATTTGTGCCGGTGATGTTTGTATATTAGTGCAAAACTGTATGTGTGTATTTTTCTGTATGTAGTGGTGTCAAAGAATGGTGTCGTGGGACTGCTTCCCCCTCCAGTTTCCTACCGTCGGCAGCCAGAACTCAGAAACCGAAAAGTTCTCATTTCTGCACGCGTCCTGGCCGTTGGCAGTCGAAAACCAAGGGGCCACGTACAGTCCTAGGTGTGGTGGTGTCGTCAGTAATATTCCCAGGGTGTTTTCCCAATAGGTTACAGTAAGATTAATTGCAATGTGGGTTAGTCAGAGCTCGAGTTCCTTAATACATGTGTGTTTGCTCTATTGTTGTTTGTTATTTAGCTTAGATGCTAAATTTAAATGTTAGTTTTACAAAGTCCTAATCTATTAGTTTACAACTAAATTAAAAATTAAACTTATTCTACGCAGAAGTTCGTCAATCCGGGTGAAACTTGTTGTTTATAGACATGCACGTAGTGTCACTGCACATATTCACCTAAATTAAGTTGAATTGTCTTTTATTATATGTTTTAGCTCTTGGTGCCTCAGTGACCCGACCCCTCAAAAGTCGCCAATGGACAGGTTTCTAGTAGTTCCAGAAGCGTCCTTGTGTTGTTATTGTTGTCTCTTTTGTTGAAATATTTGTTAGGTTGCGTGATGATTTGACCGCTCGAGCAATTTTTGTGTATGTTGTTAGTTAGTTAGGGTCTTTGTCATAGTTTGTCCGTCGTTAGATGCGTCTTGTATTAGTTGCCATGTGTGGTGTGCATTCTCGTGTGGATGCCAAAGATCCATGCAATTCAGCAGTAGATGCTCTGGAGTCCCCGACTCCCCGCATGTGCACGTGTCTGAGTCTAATTGAAATATGTGTTTAAAGTATTATAAGACAACTTCGAACTCGAATAAACGAATATTAAATTACAAAATAAAAAATTTTGAACGTTTTTGTAGGAATATTTAACTAGGCCAAAATGACCTAATGCTTATCGTATAACTAGCAAACAGATGAAAATCATATAATGAAATTTTTTTTGGTTGTCTGGATGCCCGATTATACATTACATTTAGATCCTGTTTGGTTAAGGAACATGATATAAGGATCCAAGAAGCAATAATATATAACAATGCGGGTCGAAGGCTCTTGTTTGGCAGAAAATGTGTTTTACCCAATTAAAATAACTTCTGTTAGAAGATTGGAAATTGTACTTTTAAAATGTGGTTATATAATCGGTATAGTCTGCGAGATTACAGTTTAAGTTATCGGAAATATAGGTGTCTGAATGCCGGAATGGGGTTTTGGCATGTCAATTGGAATGCCGAAATAGAACCTTTATTGCGTATTTGCCAGGGCTCGCGTCGGGTCATCCCGGGGTACGCGCCGATACTGGGGTGGTCGCACTCCTGGCGCTAGCCGACTTTGTTTGAAGGTGTTCCCGATAACTTTCGCTTGGTTTCTAAAAAATACGCGTGCTGTAGCTTTACCATATGCACTTGCGCTTTTTCAGATTTACCCCTCATTTCAATTTTTCCTCCCTACGCCCTAACTTGGTTCGGGTGTATTCAGCAACCGTTGGCTCTAGTTCTATATTGTATATAAAAAAAACATCTTCTCTAAGTTATTTAGTAGTAATTCTACTGACTGCGCGCGTCTGGAAGGGACGTTTTCGCTACATTCCGCGAGCTTAGTGCTTGCACTATTATCCGCGCTCTTTTAGCGTAAACAGTAACCTCGACCGACTACCTTACATGTGATTTTCCAATGCTCCACCCAAAGGTACTACATTGGTCTAGAAGCGAGTTCTTTTTACCTGGGAAATTTAGATTTTTGTCGGACCCTTGCTGTTCCAAGCAAGGTAAGGATCTTTAACGTGAGTGACAACACTCACACACGGGACCTCCATTTTACCTCTCATCCGAACAAGGGTGTATTTTTGTTAAAAATGCTCGCCTAACATTTTTCAAGCGGACCGTTTCGAGATTCGAACCCGGGACCTTGGGCGTAGTAGCCCAACCGACTACCTTTCATGTGATTTTCCAATGCTCCACCCTGAATTACTACATTGGCCAGGAAGCGAGTTTTTTTTTACCTGGAAATTTTGGAATTTTGCCGGACCCTTGCTGTTCCAAACAAGGTAAGAATCTTTAACGTGCGTGACAACACTTACACACGGGACCTCCATTTTACCTCGCATCCGAACGAGGGTGTATTTTTGTGAAAAATGCTCGACTAACATTTTTCAAGCGGACCGTGTCGGGATTCGAACCCGGGACGTAGTAGTCACACACATACCACTACGTTACGGAGCCGCCAGATCTACCGACTACCGTGGGATCACAACTTTTCTGTCAGAGCGAGGCGAGGAGTACCATAACTTTCGCCTCCAGACCGACTAACCGCTCAGGGTGGTTGTGAGGGGTATCCTGGAGCACTTCGCCGCCATGGACGCTCGAACGGAGTTCGTCACACGTTGGCTTCCAGTGCTTTCGTGTGCATGTATGCACAAGGAGCGGCCGAGGGAAGCTTTTCTCTTGGTCATGGTCACTTTGACCAAGTCTACGGAGGCGAAGCAAATCTTCGAGCTTCAGCATGTGCTGCACCTGCGAATACAAGCGGAAATATCGCACTGACAATCAGAAGTAGACAATGCCATCGGTGCCAGCGATTCGGGCATACCTAGAAAAACTGCAAGGCAGCGCCAAAGTGTCTCAAGTGCCTCGGCAACCACCTTAGCCGCAAAAGCAGAGAAGTTTCTGCAGTGTGCCTCAACTGTGGTGACTCGCATCCATCGAGCTCTGCATTTCCGAAGTCAAGAGTGATGGCAAAGCGGCAGCGGGAAACTTTACCTAAGGCGTCAGTCAACGTTCGTACTGCAAATTCGATCACCGGAAGCGCTGCCGTGGAAGCCCGCTTCTACGCCTGCGTTGCCAACGGCTGGCTACGGCTGTTTCTACAGGAACAGCCAAGAACCCAGCTCTTGCGCATGTTGAGGAGACGCCTGCCCAGACAGCCCCACTCACTCCCAGCGTATGCTCCGCAGCCAGAAAAACACCGACCTGTAAAAACGTGCAGTGGAGTTCACTCATCGGACTCCTCGCTGGAATCGACTAGCAGAAACTGAGTGCGATTGCCAGAACGCTGCTGCCTATATTTGCCGAAGTCAAAAGCTTCGGTGATTTAGTCATAGGTTTCATTGCTTGCGGCGAGGATCTCAGCAAACTCGTCCATTTTAATAGATAGACGTCGCAGAAATCCAAGATGCAGATAGCGTTCTAATGTTGAGGTTTAACATTTTTAATGGAAACCGTATCACAATTATATTTCCTGCTACAATATGTAAAACTAACTTGCGTGAGATGCCCAGTTATACTTTTGGACTGGAAGCCCAACTGTATGCCAACTTCAGTTGGAAGCCTAGTTGAGTTTTTATCTAAACTAGATGCACAGTTGTAGTTTATTTGAAACTGGAAGCCCAACTGCATGCCAATTTTAGTTGGAAGCCTTTTGAATGTTTACCTTAACTATGCCAAGTTGTATTTTAGTTGAAACTGGAAGTTCAACTGTGTGCCAACTTTGACTGAAAGTCTAGCTGAACGTGCGTTTAACTAGAAATTCAGTTGGATGCTGAGTTCAGCTGGAAGTTTAATTAATATATTTCTGTTACAGTTACTTCTAATTGTCGCTCGTCAACGTTCCAAAGCACTACCTGGCCCATTAGAGGAGTTTTGGAGTACGAGGACGGCCTCATTGTCAGTATGGACTGTGGGAGAATGTTGCTGGTTGTCAAGTCATCTACTACCTACGTGGCCAAACACAAAGAACTTGCATAGTGAAGTCAAGTAGCCAATGGCATCCGGAAGGGGAGTCGAGGGGTAGCTCTCATTGCGGTCGGACGTACGGGGACAGTATTATTATAACGCTACTAGCATATAGGTACATGTTATTATGGCAGTGACTTGCTTTATTAATAACTATTTGTATTTGGTAGTGCTGTTTAGTGTTATTCCGGTCGTCCCTTACATGAGTTCTCTAACAATATTTTTTACTTGGTTGATTTATTTACAAAGTTCCGTGAATTTCTTCAAGGAAACGATATTAAGCACGGACTATTATTATAAGTTTTCAAATTAAATTAAACTTGTTTAAAACTTCATTGCTACGTAGAGAAAATCAATACTTTTAGAATTTATGCAGTGTTCGAATGGGGGATGAAGGGGTGCGGGTGGATGCCATTCTCCCTACCTTGATAAAAAGACCGAGGCATCCCTCTAGTATTTTAAGGAAATTTGATGTATCTTTCAAGAGTTTATTTTGTAGTAACGTTTACTTTAAAATATTCGGTAGCTCAATTCTGGCTAAAATCATGTCGTTCTAAAGTGGAGTTTTCAGATATTCCTACATTTAAAATCCCTTACATTCAGTTTTCCGTTCCTTTATAATTAAAGCATACAATAAATAACAGTAAGATCGTAGAATAAATACGTCTCATTATATAAATGAGAACCCAGCGAAACACAAATGTGAATCAGCATTTCTTTCCCCTTCTTTAAAATGTAACAAAGACTGGTCAAGGTTAGGAATGGGGTGGCTTTTATGTGTATAGTGATGCGATATTACTAATATATTTCCTTACATATCCTATTACAAGTTAATTGTGCTGCTTTGAATTTTGTTATTAATGTATTGTGAATTACACACTGTATGACAGAATTTAACTTTCAAATAATCTACATAGAAATCAGGCGCTAGCTGGAATACTTTGGAAAGACTGAGAAAGTTTCATATTATGGAGGGCTCAACCCCGTTTCGTTAATTGATTAAAATATATTTCATCTTCTTTTTCTAATTTATTGGCTATATGAAAATATTAAGTGTTGTTGGTTATATATTAGCTATCACATACAAGTAAGACTTACAATACGTATGTGTTCCTTAAATAAAAATGAATATTGAGGTACAAAATTAATAATACTTTTACAAGGAGCAATCCTTGTAGTTTCTATAAAACACAAACGAAACTGAAACATTTGAAAACAAGATGAAAATTATTGGTAAATATTCTTATACGAATAGTACAAAAAAACGATTAGGACCACTGAAACTAATTTTTGAATACATTGCCTTTTTCGTACATTTTTCAATTATAGCTTCTGATGTAATACTATTTGTTATTATGGGCTCGCAAACCATTTAAAACAAAGTTTCCAGGTTCTCATGCACAATACAACTGCCAAATCTCGTATAATTTAGTTTTGAAAATAATCGCTCTGCGTTAATGGAATTGTTAGCAGAAAGTCGTAAACCATACATAATTATATATATTGCCGTGGACTGTGGGGACTACTCGAGCTTTCCCTAAAAACCAATCAAGCCCCACGAATTGGGCGTAATAAAATTGCTGTGGAACTTTCAAAACTTGTCGCCGCACGCTTGGGCCGTCATAAAATTGCCGTGGAACCTTTAAAATCTCGCCCACGCTTGGGCCATTTTTAAGATTCTCGGAAAATAATTATAAAAAAAAACTAAAAATTTCTTACACAACCTTTCGGAACGCCTCCTTATTTCTGCACACCCTGGCTAGCTCAACAATCGGCTTCTTCTTGAATACCTACCATCCTAAACACCTTTCTTTCTTACAAACACAGTCAAATGAAATTACCACTCAAATAATGCTACAAAACATACAACCTTTTTATTTACACATATTAACAAGTTTCCATTATTAAGAATATATTTATACCTTGGTACATAAAGTTTGATAAAACTGTTACCATCTCAATCATTAGATCCTTTAATGTTCTTGATTTTAATATATTTCAACAAATTTTTCTTAGACGAGTAGAAGGGCCCGTCGTGCAACCCTAGATTGATTTTATTTTGGTCTATTTTGAGCTCATTATAACCCAGTTCCTCTAAATGCTTTTAAACCTCGATTTTTATTAAAAATAAATCTAAAGACCCGTTTACTCCTTACAACAACATTTTATATCATCAATAAACATTTTTAAATAATCAACATTAATTGTCCTGTACATATACCCCTTTAAATGAGTTTTATGGTAATAAATACACCCCAATAAAGTCAAAACACTCAAATACAAAAATATCAGCACAAATGTTTAAGCAAAAAGCAGGAAATTAATTTTCTTTACCTGGAGTAGGATTCGTCCCTTGTCGCCTCTGAAGATGGGTACCAAAAACCCTTGTCGTTGTGTCCATCTACTTCGAAGATGCCTGGATCCAACTGACCCTCACTTTTCAAATCTCTGCAACCACCTTTAATCTTCTACCCAGATATTTGTCTTGTCCAAACTTAACATTGCATACCACTATACTTCATGGATACTAGTTAAGCTTTAAGATTCGTTTACCCAAGTACCGTCCCATCATTCAATTGAGTCTTGTAGTAACGGCACCTTTTGTCTAGACCTTAGCACCCACTCGTGCAAATCACTTTTACTACTTTTCCGGTACGTTACTACAGCTTTACATACTTTAAAACAGGATGTTGTATGCTACTTTACCGAATACACAATAATTAATACACGTAAGAGCATATACTATCAATTACGTTGAAGATCTAAGCGCGATCTAAGATCTAAGGGAAAGAGAGATTTAATATCTTTCTCAGAGTATTTATACGCTTTTCACACCCCTCAAGAAACCTCTCTTTATCGAAAAGCTTATTTTTAAAATCACTTCTACAAATTTTGAAACGTAACGTCTGAAAAATTTCGAGATCATCATAATGTTACACTGAAATTCGTTTAATACCTCAACGGATGCGCGCTTCTCAAAACTGCTAGCCTTAGACCAATGATATAGTTTTCCCCCGTTACAACGCTCTACCTCTCAGCTATCTTTCTCCGTTCTACCCATATTTATTGTCTCTTTTAGAAACTCCTCTCACGCTACAGAAAATCGATATTGTTGTTGGGCTTCACATTTCCCGTGTACCTTAGACGTGACTTGTAGCCAACGCTTTCTTATACGTTTCTCTGTCTATTTTACATTATAGATCGTTTATTTCACTTAGTCTTCAAGGCACTTGTTATTGTTTGCAGTTTGTCAAACCGACCGTTGCAAACAATTTCATAGAAATTCTGTGTCAACGTATAATCAAGTTCTATGAACCTGACATTTAACTAACAGGTGTTTCTTCAAAGCCCCTTGTTGTTTAAAATAACAATTCCGAGTTTATCCCCTTAGGATTTGTGAAACGACCGTTTTTGTTTATGTAAATGGAAATATGCGTTTAAATATAGATTTTCTATACTTGAATTCGTTTTTGCTTCCATGCGCTTGATTTAAAATTATTACAATTTAATTATGCGTATCCTTGAGTTTCTATGTACTCTAAAGCTTCTTCTTTTTGTGCAATTTTAACATTCTAATTTAGGATTACAAAATCTGTTAAGAACCGTCCGTCTTCACTATCTAAACTAATTAATTTGCGAGTAAATAAATTGTTTCTATTTTCTATATACACAGCTGATACAATTTTATTGTCTAGACCTACTTAACCTATAATTCCACGACAATATATATATATATATATATATATATATATATATATTGCTATGATAATAAGATTATTTACGGTCATATAAGGTCACAAGGGAGGAATACCTTATGTAAGTATTATAAAAATCACGAAACTAAACATTTAAGTCATAAAATGTACATAATTCATACATTATGCAAAAAGCAAATACAAATTACCCTGTATTAAAATCAATAACAAGCTACAATCAATTAATTAAAGAAAGCTCATTCTTTAGAACTTCACCACATTTATTAAAATAAATAATTGCGGAAGCAATTTAGTCATTTTAGAACATTTAAACTATGCTTAAGCTTAAAAAACAAATACAAATTGAACATATTTGAAGAAAAATAACCGTAAAATAAAATTTCTTTTAATCTAAACTCAGTTGCGTAAGGAGGTCAATAACGCTGGTAATATATACTAGTTTGTATAGGCAAACATCTAAAAACAAGCATATTTTAGAAAGTATAGATATTTAAAGTTCCGATGTATGTGCGATTATGAACGTATAGAAAATGCCATACTTAACAAATAAGCCTATGTAATTAAAGTATGAAAATTAAAATTCCTATGCACGTGCAGTTTCAACACACATGAAATACCATTTATTAACAAATCCCAATAGAAAGTTCTAATGTACGTGATAAGTCGAACGTATATAAAATGCAATATTTAATAAAACCCAACAGGTTGCAGATGTAACACATAATTAAAACGCCTTTTCCATGGACTAACAACAGATAGCTGGCTGTCAACTAATAAGAACGCATGGAACATTCGGGAAGGAATTTGTTTATAAAACTAACCGGAGCAAATAACGAAGAGTCATATCATAATCGACGTGCCGACTGTAATAGTTGAAACAAGATTATCACTTAAATAAAATTTAGTTAAAATTATAAATTGTAGAAATTGAAATATATTATAAATTAATAATTCCAAAATTCTGCCTTCTATACAAACGGAACTAAGTAGCGAACTAAGAAATGATCTAAGATACTCTAAGTAATACTTCAAAACTCTAAATCACGACGTTAATATTCCAAGTAATTCTAAGTTACTAGTATAAAAGAGCAAGCTACTGGGTTAAAACTCTAAGGTTAATACTTCAAATCATTGGGAAAACGACTACAAGTTGCTGATAAATACATTTCAAAGTACAGAGTCAACACGCTAAGCTGCAGGTTAACGACTCCAAGCTATTGAACAAAGGACCGTTATGCATTAAGAGCGATTTTCTAAGCCGAATTGTCGGAAGTTCCAGAATAAGTGGGAATTTGGGTCAGGATGCTCTAGTAACAAAAAAAACAGAAGAAACATAAGATTAGAAGTATTTATACAATTTATAGTATGTTGCATTTAAAATTTTACATAATTTGTGTGTTCAGAAGTTAGCTTAAAAGTTGCATTTGATTTAAATATTTTGTGTAAAAGATCAACAAAAATTTAATTAGTACCTAGAAGTATGTTTAAAAAGGTGATATTTCTTTGAACGTTTAACGAAACTATTCATAGTAAGATACAATTTATATTGCTGGTTTTAATTGTTATAAAAGTGTAAAAAGCTATCATTTTCATAAAAAGATAATTGGATAGAAATATTTGTTTTAATTTTGATTCAAAAGTTCTATAAAAAGTAAATGATATTAAAAAGGGCATAGATTTGTAAATTGTAATCTTATTTATTTTATTATACAAATGTTGGTGAATTTAGTTTGTCTTATGCGGAGACATTGAGTGTTGGAGAGGAGTGAGTAGAAATTTTCTGTTATCATATCGTCGTTTACTCTGTGTGTAGTATCACTGAGCTAGTCAAGGCATAAATATAATTGTGATAACTTTAAATTATTTTAAGGGGCACAGAGAAGTGGCGATCGGCAGGCGTAACCATGAATTTACGAAAATTTCCGTTTTTTCAGGATTCTTTTATATTTTATTTAAATGAGTTAGGTAACGGGTTTAGAGGTTCCTTATAAAGATCAAAACTCTTCGTCTTTGACCAAGCAATTATTCTAACTTCAAATTTAACATATCTTAAATAAAAATCTAACAACTGAAACAAAAACTAGAAATAGGGTTTTATTGATGGTATCCCTAGCGTTGATTTGGAGTGTGCATGATCAACAAGACACAAACAAAATGAATAAGGAGGGATCCGTAATGCCGGATAGCAGCTGCCGCTCTGCTTACCGGTGCGACCTGAAGGGTCAACTTAAAACTATCCAAATCTAGCTAGCTAATTTAAAATGGATTCAAATTTTCTAAGAATACGCCAAATATATTAATAGTGAATCCAGCTATTTTACCTGCTCTATAAATTTACAAATTCGTCTTCCCTGGTCTAAGTAATTTGTTAGCCTAAGTCCGTCCCTAGCTTTCCCTATCATTCCCTAACTTATTTATATTTTAATTACAATCTTCTCAAACAATCTTCCTTCCTATATATAAGCTGCTACCAAAAATGACGGCAGAACGTCAAACAAATAATATCAAGCCATAAACAATAAAAACAGGCAAAAATATAAATATAAAAATAAATATAAATATTTATGTAAATATATAAATAAACATCTATAAGCATTAAGCGTTGAGCAGTGCATAAAATTGCAAAAAGCATAACCCAAATTATCAGGTGAACTCGCATAAGCATTATACCGGCTAGCGCCATTACGCACAAAACGTGCTCGTTAAATTATTTCAAATCTACTAATTATCATAAATCAATGCTTATGCGAGCACAACCGCCACAGTTTTGTTCTTATCTCCTTAACATATTTCTCCAGCATCCGAAGATCTAGTCGTCTACATACCTTTAAACTTACTGCTAGAGAGAAATGGTTGCACTGCTAAAGTTTTGGTGGGTATGCACTAATCGTCCTGGAAGGGGGGTCACAATCACTATCACTTCACTTCTAAGTCCTGGAGGAATGCGCGGTTTCACTCTATTTTATTTATTACTTTATTTCTTTCTTTATTTTACAGATTTAATTTAATGAGGTTTTTGATTTATATGTTATTATTTATTTATTTGCCCGGATTAAATTTTTAATTTTTTTTTATTTATTTTATTTCCGCGCGTATAAGGTTATATAGTGGTTATAGTGATTGTAATAGTGGTGCGGGGGTTGTCGTGCAAATGGACTTTTATAAATATTTTGATAATTTTTTTGTTTTTTTTAGTTTTTGTTTTATATTGTTTTTTACTTTTTTTTAATTATTTAAATACAGGTTTTGATTACCAAACTCATATCATTTAACGCCAGGTCAGAATCTAAAATTTTCAATCCTCCCCTCACCCCCTTCCGTTTTACGCGCGGTTATCGCCGTCTAATCTTGCGACCCTTTTGCGAACTCTTTAAAGGCTGTCCAGAACGCCTTCTGGTTAGCCACTTCCCTAACTTCCTCTAGGCTCTTTGGCCATGCTAGACCTAGGATAGCTAATTTGCTATCAGCTAACCCTCGATTTGCCGCTTCAAGCGGGCAGTCGAAGAGCACGTGCTCTGCGCTTTCAGCGCCCTCACCGCCTTCGCAGCGGTCGTTGTCGTTAAACCGAATCTTTGTAAATACGCTTTTAGGGCGCCGTGTCCTGTTATCAGTTGCACCACTTTATAATCGAGTTTTACCTCGATATTACCTTTAGCTTCTAAGCTCGGTATGAATTTGTGGGTCAACCTGCCCGTGGTAGCGTTGTTCCACCTCTCTTCCCATTGCCTGATTGATTTTTCGCGCAGCTTTCTTTAATTAGAGACCTTGGTATCGACGAATGTGATATCCGAAAGTCGCCCGTCGCGGCCTCTTTAGCTAATTCATCAACCCTATCGTTTCCTACGTTACCATCGTGCGACCTAACCCAACATAACTTTAAATGTCGAAACTCGAGCGCCGTATGCGCTATCCTCCAGACGTCTGCCTGGAGGTTTGTTAAGGTGTTCATGTTTGTCAAAGCCGTCAACGCTGATTTGCTGTCGATGATTATATAATAGTCATCTCTGCCCGTGTGGTTTATGACGTAATCGATGCCTCTCGTATGGCTACCAATTCGCACTGGAAGATAGTGCTCCACCTTGCGAGTTTTTTTTGATACCAATAACACTGGACAACAAAATTTTAGTTTTTGATTGTTACAAGAACTGTACCAGTTGAAGCTTACAATATTTTTGGCGCTGTATTCAAATATGTTAGTGGAGGTTTAGTATCGGGCATTGTTTTTTTGTAATTTCAATTTAAAGAAAACCTTTGTTATACACACATGTAATATTGGTACATTCCTATAATCTGCTTCGCTTGGATTTTCTGGCGTACTCTGCTGCAGGTAAATCAGTTTTAAAATTCTAGCAAAAGTCAGCTAGCATTCTGGGGCCCACTTTGTTTGGTAACGTGTTTCCATGGTGAATATTTCCTGACGAAAGCGTTTACCATGTTCGTCACTCATAGCTCTAAGATTGTTTGGAAAAAAGTCCAGATGTGAATCTAAGAAATGGATCTTTAGTGACATGTTACAGCCAAGTGTTTTATAGTTTTTCAGAAGCTCAGTTATCAGTTCTTTGTAGTTATCTGCCTTGTAATTTCTAAGGAAGTTATTAACAACATTTTTAAAAGATTTCCAAGCAGCAAGTTCACAGTCATTCAAACTGCCTTCGAATCCAATATCATTCATTAGTTTTCTTATATCCGGACCAACAAATATACCTTCTTTTATTTTCGCATCACTTAAATTAGGGAACTTCTTTTTTAGGAACTAAAATCCACTTCCCTCCCGATACATGGCTTTAACAAAATTTTCATAAGACCTAGCTTAATGTGTAGGGGGGAAAGTAAACTTTTCAGATTTTACTAGTGCTGGACTCACAACGTTCTTCTCTCTCCAACAGTCAGTGTTTCTCTTTTTGGCCACTGTTTCTTAAGATATTGATTCTTTCTATCTCTGTTGTTCCACTCGCACTAAAAGCAACAACATTTTGTATAACCAAGTTGTAAACCAAGTAACAGTGCTATAACTTTAAGATCTCCACAAACATGCCATGAATGTTTCTCGTACTGAATCATATTCAACACAAGTTTTATACTTTCATGTCTCCTTCAAACAAGCTGCATGAACCAAAGGGATCGACGGGTTTTTATTCCCAACATGAAGAAGAACCGCTTTCAAACTACGTTTTAAAGAGTCTATAAAACGACGCCATTCTTCACGATTGTAGGTATGTCAAAAAGCTTCCAGTAAAGATTCCACATCATTGCAGTAAACTAGGTCCGCACACTGTGTGAAAAAACATTCGAAGTCACACTGCCTGTCACGGAGGCCACTTATTTTTGTGTTGCGTTGTAAAACATTCCATCCTTGCAGTCGTGATGTTAGTATTTCAGCTCGATTCTTGGATTAATGTTGATCACGAACGAGATCATTTAGTTCAGACTGATTTATTAAGTGCGGTTCAATATTTGTATTTTCTAAAAAGTCTGGGTTTCTCCTTTCTTCATCATCCGATAAATCTGAACAACCTTCAACAACATCGTCGTCTAATTCCCATGTTTTTGGTACTACCGGAATTGGAAGCTGTGGACTGTGAAGCACTGGTCTTAAAGCAGAGAAAATATTAGGATATTTAACAGTGTGTCTAGTCTTAGCTATTATCCCTGATATTTTCGTTAAACAAAAATAACAGTCTGTGGAGTGATCCTTAGGTTCTCTCCAAACCATCGGAACTGCAAATGTCATGTGACGGGATCCATTCAACCAACCAGTTAACAACGTTACACACGAATTACAACAACTATGAGGGGCTCAAAACTTCTCCTGATCATCCAATTTACATCCAAAATATAATTCATACAATTTTTTATCAATGGAGTTATATTTCTCCTCTGAGACTTTAGTGTTACCTCACCACAAATATAGCAGAAACAGTCTGGGTGGTTAATGCAGCTACAAGGCATTTTTATTGAAATTTCACTGTAATACACTCACAAACACTTAACACAGATCATTTAAACAGTACAATACCGAATATTAAATCATAAACTGATAGGAAAAGAATCGGTACCCGACGAATGAGCTGCAATACCATGAAGTAAATTATTACACTCAACCGTACATGTGTTAAGATTTGTAAAAATATTGCCAAACAAAAATCCCATATTCAAAATTGATTTGGATAAAGCTAAATGGGTTCCTAATTAAAGCGGTTCAGAAGCAACATTTTTCCGAGGAACTTAAAATATTAAACAATAATGGAATTATTCGGTCCAAATTACGCAGACTTTGCCCGTTTATTAAAGATGGTGCCATCCGAGTTGGTGGCCGTATATATAAAGCTAACGCAAGTTATGATAAAAAAACACTCAATATTGTTATCAAAATCCGACCCCATAGTTCACGTTATTATAAATTACTATCACAAATTGTGTGGTCACGCTGGAGCTCACCTATTACAAGCTACTATAAGCAACCAATTTTGGATTATATCCGCGCGTAGTACTATCCAAAACTGTATCTGGAATTGCTACCACTGTTTTCGACTTCGTTCTACTCCAATGTATCCTATAATGGCGGACTCGCCTTTCGAACGAGTAAATGCAGCCAAGGAATTTTTAAATACCGGGGTTGATTATACAGGTAGCTTTCAAATTACCTTAAACCGTCGAAGAGGAGTTAAAAGCTATAAGGTCTACGATTGTCTGTTTGTCTGTATGACCACCCATGCATTACATCTAGAATTAGCAGCTGACTTATCTACGGATTCCTTTATAGCAGCATTAAAGCGATTTCTGTCTTGAAGAGGAACTTTACAACGATATTTTCAGATAATGCAACAAATTTTGTGGGTGCCAAGCAGAAATTCGATGACATTTATTACCTCGTACGTATTATTGCATTTAAAACCGCTTTCCAGAAGGAATTGGATATTCAAAAAATGCTGTGGAAATTTAACCCGCCTAGCACCTCTCATTTTGGCGGGATTTTGGAGTCTCAAATAAAATGTGTGAAAACTCATTTATCTCGTATCATTGGTCAATAGCACCTAACCTATGTAGAGTTTTACACAATTTTGTGCCAGATAGAATCCATTTTGAATCCCAGTCCTTTAACGGTACTAAGTAGTGATCTTAGCGATTTCAGTGCTTTAACCCGTGCCCATTTTCTATACAGTACATCATTAGGTTGGCTACAAGTAGAGGACGTATCCGATAATCCCATGAATTATTTAAACCGGTACAAGTTGATTGATTCCATGATAAGCCATTTTTGGAATCATTGGCACATGGAATATTTATTCACACTGCAAATACGCTAGAAATGGAATACATATACATGCTCCTTCTGTAGGTTCCGTAGTAATTATCATGAACGATAACCTCCCCCCTTTACAATGGTCGCTAGTCATTATAGAAGAATTAATGCTCGGATCGGATGGTGTCCCACGAATTGCCCGAGTAAAAGCCTTTTCTAGTATCTATATCCGATAACTGCTCAAGTTATGCCCTTTGTCGCTACAGTAGCGCAATAAGGTACTGTTTCGAACTAATGTTTATTTATTTCCTTTTCCCTTTTTAAGTTAATGTTAATTTTAATTTGTTTAAGTTCTATTTCAGAACTGCTTAAAGCAATTTTGTTGTTTGAATTTTTAGTATAATATTTCATTTACTGTGAATTTTTATTCACATTGGCTCCGTTCAGGACGTTTACACCAAAAATTGATGTGTGTATTATTTAAGGGTTGAATAAAAATTATTCAAATGCCAGATAAATGAGCGGCAGCATGCAATTCTTCAGTAAACATTTGGCGGGAATTATCTTTGTTCACGCAACTGATTAAGGTCGCGCTAGTCAGTTGTTGACAATCCATCTTCGCGTCCGGTTATGCTTGACTTGACGAGTGGTGCATTCTAATATATTATAATACCAACAGGACATGTGGATCTAATTCACCCTCAAGAAATTTAACCAGTATCGTGGGTTAACTATACTTCAAAATAATTCTAGTTTTTCCTTTCCTTATATTTAATTATTCTGCTTAGTCAATGCATCGATTCAGGTAAGTGTTTATTTCTATGATTAGTTATTTTTATGCTCAACTGTCTTATATTTCTGCCATTTGACTACCCGCTATAGATGGCTAAGAGAGGGTTGGCGGACAGAAAACTAGCTGTCGAGAGGTTAGAATGGCCCAAGAACCTGGAAGAAGTCCAAGGAATGGCTAACAAGAAGGTGTTTTGAATAACTTTGAAGGAGTTTGCGAAAAGGGCGGCGAAACTGAAAGCCGAGAATCGGATGTAAACCGTGGGGGAGAGGTGTCTGTATTTTGGGATAGGAGGTAGTTTAGCTTGGAAATTATTACTGTGTACAAGGTGCATTTGACTAATCCTTTAACGTTTAACCAATGTTAGGTGGCCTCTAAGCGGAACAACTTCAACGAACACACTTTCCGGATGTATATTTAGTGAAAAAGGTATTGAAGCGTGCTAAAAATCAAGTCTGATAAACCTCCACTACTTATTAATTTTTTTTTGTGGTTACCTAACCTATTTTCGTTTTTACGCTGACCTATAATTAACTTAAAAAAAATTGCATAATCAACAAAACGACAATAATAAATTTTATAATTTATTGTCAGAGTAGTAGTGCTTTACATCCATCTATGTATATAATATACTACACGACATATATTACTATCACGATTCCTTACTTACTCCTCATTAGCTGGTAATAGGTTTCTTGCGACACGTTATTGACGATTTATTATGCAAAATGCGTAGTCGTTCCATTTGTATAGGAACAATGTCGTGGGTAAATATTTTATCATTTTTAAAGTTGAGTATTGCAATCAATGCCTCTGCTTCATGTTTATTTCATCGATTATGCTAGTGTGTCACTAGATGGATATCTACGCGATTTTCATTTTTCCAACGTTTTGCTGAAAATAGCATTGGGAATTAATTTGTATATACTTTTCCAAAATCGCTTATTGCTTCGTTCTACATTCGCGTTTTCAAATTTTTTAACCAGGGGATTTGTCTAGATTTCAACACACTATGTACTCGTGCTATTTTTAATCCGTTCTATGCCGCTTGTAAATTTCTATAATGACTAACATAGTTTACCCTATTGTTTAAGTTTGCAATCAATTTCTTATGTTTTGTTTTTGTCATTTGCAATGGCATATTTTCTACTAAAAACGGAAGTTGGAAACATCGTTGTGCAGTTCTTCGAAATAGGTCACATCCGCATCTAACACATATCCAAACTCTGCTTCGTCTGGTATCTGTGTTATATTCAAGTTTTTATGTTCCCGTCTGATAACCATTCAAAATTTGAAATCGGTAGGTACAAATTTGTCACATTTAAATCCATTAAATACGAACTCGATTCATCGTTTCAAAAACGATTTCAAATATTTATTATTTACCCTTAGTTTTCTGTCTACACAGACTAATTCCACCTCTGATGCTCTTTTTGAAAAATGCAAGAGATAAATATCGGTCAGTAATTCTAATTCGACATTGGATGTAGGATCCAAATTACAAGCATTAATACAATTTTGTCTGAACGTTTCAAAAACATCCGCAAATAACAATACGCCCGATTTTAAATACAAACCAGAATAGGTATATATCTTTTCCAACGCTTGCAGAAATTTTCAGGGGCACAGTCTTCGCCCCTATAGCTAACAAACGAATTTAAAGAAAGTAAAAACAATGTATTCTGGTTCCATGCGCAAATTTTATTACATCAAGTTGTGAACTAATAAGGTTGTTTTTATTGGTAATGAATTGGTTTCATTTACATTTTTATGCAATAAAGTTGCATTTGAAAATAATTTTAAGTCAAAGGATACTTTTTGGAAAGGAAAGCCTAATATTCGTCAAGTTCAAGTTATTAGTAAGGACGAGCGGAAACCAAGCATTTCTGGATCGTCAACAGCAAATCAAACGAATAATTTTGTATCTTGGAATTGTCTTCGCCCGGGTCATATTTTTAGATTTTGTAGAAGTCAGAAAAGAATTTTTGTTATGGCTGTGGACAAAGAGATGTCATTTCTCGATATGCCCAAAGTGTGCAAAAAACGAGTAACGAAGCAGAGGTTTAGTAGTCGCCTAGCTGTTTCACGTAATCAGGCTACCTTAATGTTAAGTCAGAATATAGAAAAGTTTTGTAAAAAGGATTGGTCGGATTGGCCGAAAGTGGTGAAAGATTTTTGTGGAAACCAAGTAAAAGTCAAATCTACCACCTATTTTTTTAAGAAAAATTATGATAATTGTCCTTATGTGATGGTCAAGTTATTTGATAGGGAAGTTACGGGTTTGTTAGATTCAGGTTGTACTACGTCGGTTGTAGGCTCTTTAGCAGTACCATTAATTGAGAAATTACAATTAAAGATTTTTTGTTCAGACAAGCAGGGCATAACAATCGCAAATGGGTCTACAAAGTCTATTGTAGGTTGTGTGGATTTGCCGATTTGTATTAGAAAGAAGTGTAAGATCTTGGGAGTGATTTCGCCGAATTATTTGGTTCAGTTGCAGATTTTAAGAATAGCTCTTGGTACGTGCACGGAGATGACAAAAACCACATCTCTTACATTGGTTCCTCATCGATACTAATCAAATGTCAAGACAGTTTGTATGGTTTGGATAGTTTAACAAAGGTTCAGCGGTCAAAAGCGAAGAAGATTATAGATTCATTTAACGAAATTTGTACTGCTGAAAGATTAGGTAGGACAGACAAAATCACTATGGATATTAATACAGGTTAGGCTAAGCCATTTCGCAAAAAAACGTTTATTATGTCACCATTTCTGAGTAAAATATTGAATGAAGAGATAGATGACATGTTAAAGTTAGGCGTTATAGAGCCGTGTATGAGCCCATGGTGTAGTCCAATTTTGTTAGTAAAGAAAAAATCTTGTGGAGAATATCGTTTATGCTTTGACGGTAGGATGTTGAATGACGTTACTGAACACGATTCATATCCGATGCCTTCAGTTGATCGAATTTTGAACACTCTTAGAGATGCATATTATATTTCAAGTATTGATTTGCGGAAATCTTTTTGGCAGATACCCTTCTCCGAATCCCCAAAAGATAAAACAGCCTTCAGCGTTATAGGTAGAGGACAGTATAGATTTGTTACAGTACCGTTTGGAATTAAGAATGCCGCGCAAACGCAACAGAGATTAGTAGACGCAATTTTTGGTCCGCAGTTTAAACCAAATATTTTTTGTTATTTAGATGATATCATTTTAGCTTTTGCATCTTTTGAAGAGCATGTACGTTTGTTGGAAGAAGTTAAAAGACGTTTGCAAGACGCAGCTCTTACTATCAATTTAGACAAGTGTCAGTTCTTTAAGCAATCACTTAAGTGTCTTGGTTTTGTAGTAGGATCAAACTCCCTTAGAACCGATCCTGAAAAGGTTTCGGCCATGACAAATTATCTGCGCCCGAAGAACACTACAGAAGTGAAACGTTTCTTAGGAATGTGTTCATGGTACCGCCGGTTTATCAAAAATTTTTCATCTCTAGCTTCTTTAATAAATGATCTTATTAAAAAAAAAAGGAAAGGACAGGCCATAGTTTGGAATTCGCAGGCAAAGTCAGCCTTTGTTTTAATTAAAGAAGCATTAGTATCGCCCCCCCCCTTCTTTGTCAACCAGATTATTCCTTGCCTTTTGTTATTGAGTGTGATGCTAGTGACACCAGTCTTGGTGCAGTTTTGATTCAGAATGTTAATAATGAGGAAAAGGTAATATCCTATGCGAGTAAATCACTCACTCGTACAGAAAAAAAATTACTCAACAACGGAAAAGGAGTGTCTTGCAGTTTTGTTTGCTATCGAGAGATTTCGTCTTTGGGTAGAAGGCACCCGCTTTACAGTCGTAACGGTTCATTTTTCATTGCTGTGGCTTAACAACATTCAGAATCCCACAGGAAAATTAGCTAAATGGGCAGTTCGTCTACGCCAACATTCATTTGAATTAGTACACCGTAAAGGTAAATACAACGTTGTGCCGGATTGTTTGAGCAGAGCTGTTCCTGAAGTACACAATGAAGAAGTGAATTTATTTCAAATTAATCTTGAGAATTTGGATCAGTGGTATATTTCGTTGATGACTATCCACAATGGAAGGTTGAGGACAATTGTAATTTCGAGTTCATACCTACGAATTTACCGCTTCATTCTAACTTAGTTGAGTGGAAAATGTTAGTACCTTGTGTACAGAAAATAGAGGTTATTAGATCATGTCATGATCCATCAACTACAGGTCATTTTGGTTATTACAAGACGATGGCTCGTGTACAAGAAAATTATTACTGGCCAAAAATGCGTATAGATATTTTAAAGTTTTGTAAGCAATGTTTAGTTTGTGGGGCACAAAAATCATCAAATTTAAGTCCATTCGGGAAGATGAGAAAAGAAAAGCAAGTAAAATTTCCATTTCAAGTTATGGCAGTGGATATCATGGGTTCATTTCCGAGATCTAAAGCAGGATCTAAATGGTTGTTAGTTGTTGGAAATTGGTTCTCTAAATATACAATTTCACATCCTATGCGTACAGTTCATTTACATTTCCAATGCTCCACCTGTAGGTACTACATTGGCCAGGAGGCGAGTTTTTTTTGTTGCCTGGAAATTTAGAATCTTGCCGAACCCTTGCCGTTCCAGGCAAGGTCGGGATCTTTAACGTGCGTGACAACACTCACACACGGGACCTCCATTTAACCTCTCATCCGAACGAGGGCGTAATTTTTGTGAATAATGCTCACCTGCCATTTTTCAAGCAGTCGGCCGTGTCGGGATTTGAACCTGGGGACCTTGGGATCCGTAGTCTTACGCTTACTACATTGATCCACGGCGACGCCATCCTATGCGTACATTACATTTGATTTTTCCAATGCTCCACCCGAAGGTACTACATTAGCCAGGAAGCGAGTTTTTTTTACCTGGAAAATTTGGAATTTTGCCGAACCCCTGCTGTTCCAAGCAAGGTAGGGATCTTTAACGTGCGTGACAACACTCACACACGGGACCTCCATTTTACCTCTCATCCGAACGAGGGTGTATTTTTGTGAAAAATGCTCGCCTAACATTTTTCAAGCGGACCGTGTCGGGATTCGAACCCGGGACCTTGGGCATAGTAGTCACCATCCTATGCGTACAGCAAAAGCTCACACAATAGAGAAATTTTTGGAAGAGAAAATATTTTTAGTATTTGGTGTACCGCAATTCATGATTTGTGATAACGGACCACAATTAACAGGTCGAATTTTTAAATCTTTAAGTGCAAAGTATGAGATTGAAAAGGTATGGTACAATGCAGTTCATTCGCCTCAAGTAAATTTTGTAGAGAGGATTAATAAAACGATTGGTACCGCCATGCGTTGTTATGTTAATGAACATGATTCTTGGGATGTTGAGTTGCCACAAATTCAATTTGCAATTAATTCAGCAAAACATGAAGTCACGGGTCACACTCCAAATTTTTTAATTTTTGGACGTACCGTTCCAATTACAGGAAAGTTTTATGGTTATGGATCTATGCCGGACGAGGATATTGAAGTTATACCGGGTAGCAGACCACTTTACGTTTCTGATCGTCAAGGTTTGTTTGAAGTCTTTAAAGATGTGCGTGAAAAGTTACATGTAGCTTACGAAAACTCATGTAGAAGGTATAACCTAAGTAGGAGAGAAATTGTGTATAAAGAAGGAGAGAAAGTTTGGAGGATTAATAAGGTACTTTCGAGCGCAGGCGACAAGTTCACCGCAAAGTTAGCCCCTCAATATGTTTTATGTAGAGTTCAAAAAAAATTATCGCCTTTGGTATATCAATTAATAAATTTGGATGGTAGTAAAGCTGGACACTGGCACGTCTAGGAATTAAAGCCATTGTCCGCTATTATGGAAGAGGACGAAAATTAGTTAATTAAGAGAGATATTAGTCGGTATAGTTAGTTAATTCGCAATACTAAACTTAAATAAAAGGTAATGAATTTTTTTGTAGTTTATAATTTAGGTTTTAGGCATGTTAAAGATATGCTAAATTTTGTTTAGTAGTACATATTAAGTGTGGTACTAGTGCAGTTAGCTTGAGGTTTAGGATTTGTTAGCGTTATTAAAACTTAATGTTGAGTGTTAATAGGTCAGAGTACCTAGGTATTTCTGTGGTTTGTAGTTTTTAGGTTCGTAACGCCTAAAGTTCTAAATTTTGATAGGTCAGTAAGATCTTAGCCTTATTTTTGTTGGATTGCTTGGTCAATCGGACCTAGAGGTTTGTGGTTTATTAAGTCACAGGACTTAGATAATTTTGTAGTTTGAGTTTGGTAGGTTAGTATAACCTAGTATATTTTGAAAGCTTAGAAAATTTTCGTGATTTTGTGGAGATGTGTATTCACACATGTACACACACATTTTGAGGTGTACTGAGTTCACATAGATGCTGCAGTAATACATAGATGCTTAAGCCGATGTTTTATGATCACTGGTGGTGTAGAATTTTGTACAAAGTAGATAAGTTTAGTAATGTTAGTAAAAATTAAATAAAGCTACTATATATGGTGATGGTTAGGTTAGACTATGTACAGGCGTAGGGTTGTTTTTTGTTTTTGTTTTCTTTGTCTACCCACCCATATTGTTGGCAAGTGCCATATTTTTGAATATGTTGGAGTGATTTAGAGTCTCTCCGATTGTCATTACCAGAAGTATCTTTACCGATTGTGTCTCCTTAAGGACGTATGGTACGCGCAGTTACCCCAACACTCATATATTCTATCCCTATAAAAAAAGAAATTATTTTAAATTTAGTCTCAGTTAACGCCATCAGATGAGTAATGTTCAAATGACAAGGTTTTGTGTTTAGTTTATGTTAGTGTTACTATAAAAATGCTAGGTTGGAATTATTTTGCTTTCCCTTTTGTCGTTAGAAGATTTGATTATATATAAGAAAAATTTCTATCCCTACTACAACTTTTGTTTGGATAAAATTTTTTTCTTTTTAGAGAGAGGCAGTGTACCGTGTCAAATTTTTATGGCCCGTTTTAATAAATTCTTAACCGTGATAAGAATAAATACTCAAGGGAAAACGCCACAAGTAACGTATAAGCGCTGCCAATATTGTAACTAGATTATTCCCCACGTACGCAGGAAGTAACACGTCGATAGAAACTCATTTTTGAAGAGTACCTTGACAGATGTAGTCCAGATAAAAAAAACTTCGTGCCGCTAAAGCACGGTGATCTTGTTATGGAGGCGGGCAATCAGAATCGCAATGAAAGGAATGCTGGTGATGTAGCAAAGTATTTGTTTGATGGTTATTCAACGTGCTTAATAGTTTAGTATTGGTTAGTATAATTCTTTAAAACAAAATGATTTATGTAAATCTGTTTTAGCGAATTAATTAGTGTTATTAGTTATTAATTGTTAAATAGATTAATTGTCTTTCGATTCCTCGCTTAATGCAATATGGTTTTTGTGTTATGGTTCGTCAGCTGATACGAATGTAGATGCAAATAATGTTTTTGAAATTAATGCTATAAGATTGTTTGCGAAGTGCAGAAAATCTTTCGTTTTATTGAAGCATTCTACTGTTTGGTATATTCCACTACAATAAGAAGCACATGTTTGGACGTAATAATATAAAACAAATCAAGGTCAATTTTTAACACGGCGTAAGTAACGTGCCGACATCTGTTAGGCTTGCACATGTTAAAACCATGGTGAGTAGAAGGCTATTTTTGGAATGAACGCTTCGTAGTTGACACAGTAGAGGGCAGAAGTATTAATTGTGTTTCGGAAATGTGTATTGTTTAAAAACTAAAATTTTGAAATTTAATTATGTAGAGCATATATTGATAATGCATACGGTTCGCACTTTTTATCAAAAATGGTAAAAGACTAAAGTAAGAAATTCAGAAACAAGCTCAATAATTATTCAATAAAAATCTATCAGTTTATAACTTAAATCACACACAATGTGTACGTAACCTGTTTAAGAACAACTTTGATGATAATTATATATTATACTATAGCACATTTTTATTAGTAGTGTGAATCTTCATCAAAGATCTTTGGTAAGATAGGGCTGTTGATGGCTAGTACATCAACGGTAGACTATTAAAAAGCATTAAGTAAATTGCATTAAAGGGTTAGAAATTATTTTATTCAACTCAGGAGATTTTTGTGTAAACAGCTAAGATAAAGGAAGTATTAATGACTATTACAGAGAACATTTAAGTAAAATAGTAAGTTATTATTAGAAACACGTAAATGGAATCATTTCAGTAAGGGAGGAATTAATTCTAACTGTAAATAAATTAATGTAAGTCATGAGTAGTAGTTATAAATATTCTTAAATGTTAATAGACGAACCTCAAGCTTGCATGTTTATTTCTCAAAACACTCACGTTGATATTAGAAATCAAAGTCTACTGATTTGCTTGTGAAAAGTATTCTCGGTTAGAGTTGAATGTATTTATTTGAAAGCACAAAAAGTGTTCTAATTGTTTGTTTTATAAATAATTATAATCATGCATTTATTACAGTTCCAGTAATAACACCAGTAGAGTAACATAAATTGAAGTCTAAAGTTGTGTCTTAAAGGGAATATTTGAGGGTTTTCTGCGTTCTTCTTTAAATTACCTGAATTTGCTGAAATCAGACGCAGTGGCGCCATTTTAATTTTGAGTCAGCAGGTCAGCGGTATTTTTGCTTCGTATAATTTAGACCCCGCCCTGCATGTTTCATGCCTTTGCAGGAATAGACCCCGAGTTAGTCCGGAAGAAACCTCTTTTTAGTGTCCTTCAGTCACAAGAAGAGCCCAGTGTTTTTCAACCCAGGGTAACCGCCCCATAGGGAAGAAAACATTTGAATATTTAGAATTCACTTTATTTTAATAATAGCACGGCTTCATAACTAAAGTATTAGTTAATTTTATGTGTAGAAATAATTATTTGTAAAATTACTGCACTTCATCCATATTTTAGATCATTTTTTGTTGGAATTACGAAATTACGAAATATTTGATAGTAACCCATAATTAGGTAGTGTTTGTATTTGTTATCAGTGCCATTTAAGGATAACTTGTGTTACAATGGAGCAAACCAAAGAACCTTCTTGTTCCTCAGTTTTGGGAAATAGACAATTAAAAGCAAACGAGAGTAATAATAGTGGTTGCGTGTGCGTGGTGTGTAAAATTTTAGAAAAACGATTTTCTTAGTACAGTTTTCAAGAAAAATATAACATAATTTCTTCAGGTAAACCTACCCAGCCTTTCAATTTAGAAACTAAAGTTGAACACTCCGTTAAACAATTTATTAGACACTTTAAAATGGACTTTTATGATAAATATAAATGGTTAACGGGATGTGACACACTTGACACACTAAAAAAAATATTTTGTTGGCCTTGTTTGCTCTTTAATATTTTTGAAAACACCTCTTGGAACTCAAGCGGATTTTCAAACTTAAACAACTTCCATAAAAATGTTAAAAGACACACTAATAGCAAAGTACATTTAACTTCGTTACTTAAAGAAAAGATATTTGGTAAGTCTCGTATTGAATATAGTTTGGACAATCAGTTAAAACTTAGTCATAAGCAACATAATGATCTAGTGAGTAAAAATAGGAACATCTTGAAACGATTAATTGACGTTACGTGTTTTCTTGGAAATCATGAACTAAGTTTTACGGGTTACCAAGAAGATAAAGAATCCAATAATCGTGGAAACGAAATCGACTTGGTGGAGTTCCTTGCTAAGTATGACGAAACCTTAAAAACCCATTTATAAGAGATTCAACTGTTTTTCGTGGTACACCTAACCGAATCCAAAATGATTTAATAAAATGCGTATCGGATATTGTACTGGATAGCATTAAACTAGAAGTAAAGGATGCATCTTTTGTATCAATTGTCTTAGACAAAACAACCGACATAACTAATTTTAGCCAACTAGCCGTGGTAAAATTGGGCAAAGATGTTCAAGAACGGTTTTTAAAATTTTTGGATATAACCGCCGACAGAACAGCAGATGCCATGTTTATAAAAGTATGTGACATTATTAAAAAAACTACAGTGTGGTGCAAAACATGTTGCTCAGAGTTGCGACGGAGCTGCTGTAATGGCAGGACACTTGGGCGGTCTTTACGCAAAAGTAAGACAAAAGTTTCAAATTGCCATTTTTGTTCATTGTTTGGCACATAGATTAAATTTAGTATCATCACAAAGTGTTCGACCTATAAAAGATTGTAAAGTTTCGACGTTAAATGGAATGGCTGCATTTTTTTCAAAATCCACTAAAAGAACTCGCGCTTGAGATATATATGTTCAGAAAAGATTTTCTAGAGTTGCTCCCACACGCTAGAATTACAGCGCACGACTGGTACAGACGGTGTCGCAATATCGTGAAGCTTTAGTAGAAATGTTTAAAAATATTTTAGGGCATAAAGAAATGTGAGATCCTAAAACTGTAAATTTTTCTAGAGGCTACTTACAGCTGATGGAAACGAATTTTAATTTTAATTTTGTGCTCAATGTGTTTTCAGAAATTTTTTCTTACACGGACCTTTTGTTTGATATTTTGCAAACTAAATCGGATGATATTAGTTTCTGTGTTCAAAACGTCAATAAATTTGAAAAACGATTAAATCAAAAAAGAGAAAACTTTCAAGAAATTTGGGACAAAACACTAAATTTGAGTTTAGAACCACAAAGTAAACGTATTAGAATTGACAATATAGGTGATATGGTAACTTCCTATCGTAGATTATATTTAGAAATTTTTGATAATATTTCTTAACAACTCAGAAGCAGATTTCAGAACTTCAGTAAATTAAAATTCGTCGAATTATGTAGTTATTACAACTATAATAAAGCCCGTTTTCCTAAAGAAGCCTTTAATAGTTTAAAACTTAATTATGCAAATTTTTTTGACATTTTGGCATTAAATTCACAGCTAAGTGTTTTATACAACACTCCAGAAATCAATAATCAAAAAACACCGTTAAATATGCTAAGTTTTCTTAAAGAAATTGATTTGGCAGAATTCTATAGTGAAGTCTTTAAATTGTGTCAACTTGTTTTAAATTCCTGCAACAAGTGCTTTGGTTGAACGCGGTTTTTCTACATTAAAGCGCATTAAAACCTTTATCAGCAATTCAACTGGTGAAGAAAGACTATCCCATTTAGCTATGTTGTTTATAGAAAAAGAATATATTAGTAACTTGATGCAGAATCCAAGATTTTATGATGAAATAGACAGGTTTGCACATGTTAATTAAAGAAGAGAATTGCATTATAAATAAAATATTAAATAAGAGCCAAAGAAAAAAGTGCGTCGTCAACACTGTATATATTGTTTAAGTGCGTGTATATTCGTGTGTCTTATTGTTTATAGTTCGTTGCGTTTATTTTGAACATTCCGTACATTTTTTTCTGTAAATAAGAAATACGCGGTCTAATAATTTTCAACTCAAATCCCTTTGCGTTAAAAACAAAAATTAACTCAGTAAATTAAAATAACCCTTTCGCGTGTTAACTCATGTATCTATTTGTATAAATTCGATTCCTATTGTTACATCTTAGAGCCTAATTAATAATAAATACGTCTTCTAAGAATTCCTCAACGTAAAGTTTATGCTTAAATTAAACAAGCGATAACTGGTTCTAGGTATCTGATAATTGATTTTTATGTGTTTTCTATTGAAAGCTTCGTCGAATTAAAGCCGCGTATTATCCCAATAAACCGTGTTTTTCCAGTTTTATTTCCTTAACAACAATATTACTTTAAGCTCTGGTGATTAGTGAAACGAAATTAATATTCACTTGCTTTTCAATCTACACAACGAAAACACGTGTAAAATGGTTGGTTGTGTCCGTTTTTCTGTATGAAAAGTTCGCGCACGTCTTACAGCGTGGTTGGTATTTATGGGTTTTATAAAATTGTGCTTTTCGACAACAATAAATTAATTTTATTTATAATTACTATAGCTCCTTCCGGTGGCCTTTAAATTCACAATAAATGGTTGTCTTTTGTTGCAATGGGAAAACCACCCCAAGGCGAGATTACGCGCACCTCTGTTTTGCACCGTTTTTACTGACGTTAGGAGCCAACCCGACGGTGGTGACTCGAGGGTGAGTGTTTATACACTAATTTTCTTATATGAGTACCCAGTAATTGTTGGAAACAACATATGTACACGGGTCTACGGATTCATCACCTTGTTGATGGTAAAATGACTGGTTGTTTGTAAGTGCGAGTATATTATAATGTTTACTGATTTCTTTATTAGGATAATTTTATGTATAGAATTCCGTACTTGCAATGCTGATTTCGAACAGTGATTTTTAGTAGGGTAATTTTGTTCCTTTTTCTTGTTTGAAGATTAATATAGGGGGTGACCTAAAAACTGCAGCTTGCCATGTTAAAAATGATTCTTTTCTTTATTTCGTAAATATGTATATTCTGCACCTACGAATTGTTCATTTTTGGTACTAATGTGTTTTGTATATAATTTTGTTTTTTTAAGTTAGAGGTTTTTAGTTTGTAAATATTTGATTGTGCGTGAGTGAGTATATCTTTATTTCAGGCCTCCCTTAATTATTTTTTTTTGTATAATACCCCGTCCACTCGCTGAACGTAGCAAGTTATTAATACTTAGTTTTTTTTAGTGCTTAGAGCATAAGTAAATTTAACTACATAAATTGTTATATATTCGAATTGTGCAGAAATATCAGGTAGTTAAACTTTTTTATAAGTATTGTGTATTGCGCATCACAAATGACTGATGATATATATAAGTAATATTTCTACTAGCTGATAAGTAAATAGAAAAATACTGTCGCACTAATTTAAATTTTTACGTCCTTAGGTTTATTATTTTTTTAACCAAAAATGTCTTTTTAATATTTCTAAAATAAAATTTAGTTTTACTTCGAATAATAAATAGGTTTTAAAGAATTTTTTTTGTTATTGTGAGTGCAATTCTTAAAATAAAAGAAAAAACAATGTGGTCTTACTCACATTTTAACAGCTGGCTTTTAATGCAAAATTCGCAGAATAATTTATTGAAATAGAGTGTTGGCAGGGGTCCTGCCGCATCATTTTCTCCAGCATCCTCATTTCCTCGCACATTTACATGTAAATTCCCATAAAGAGGAAATGAGGAGGGATCCCTCAATTCCTCACATCTGGACCAAATAGTTTTCTTCGACTAGCCATTGCATCTTTCGAGATAAATATATCTGACATTTTCATCTTTCGAGATAAATAAGCATCCTCATTTCCTCCCACATCTTGATCAAATAAATTTTTTTAGCTATGCGATACATGAAATTAGTCTAGAATTTTACGCTTAACCCAAATATGCAAACAGATTTAAAATAGGACCACCCCTTACAAAGTTACACATATATCCTCTGCGAGATAAATCTTTCTCCACATTTCCACCCACGAGATAAATCCATATTGTTTGGTATCAATTAATATTAGATTTTTCTCTGCTACCCGAATTTCTAGACATTTTTTAGATAGCATCATCTACCAGGGAGGTACCCCAATTTTAAGATTTTTTTTATCAATGTCGATTTCTAATCATCCATCCTCTCTAATATCTAGAATCCTTTAACTAAACACTTAGCGGTATTAACACAAAGAAATTAAGCACGCAAAAATTTAATAATTTATTTTATCCGATTTACAGTTTAATAAACTAATAGAATACAATATTTACAAAGTATGACATTATCTTCTTAGTGTAGCCGAATCCAAGCAGGTTAAAGTAACCTGTAACAAAAAAGACATTAATGTGTTTAAAAATACCTATAACAAAATAGAGATTAATGTGCTGTTTAAAAGAGAGGAAACGTGTTTCGGTCAATAAGACATATTGTCGTTAATCTAACAATATGAGAATAATCTAAAAACATTCCAATGTAATGTGTTTTTAATATGTAAATGGGAAGGTCAAGTTTAACGTCATCATAACCCCGAATTACATGTGAAAGCGGTGTATAATACAGTTTAAATTTTGTAAACCACATTTCTAAATACATATTTACAATTTTTTATTCTTATCCTAGACCTACCTCTTTTTCGGTTCGGGCACTCCATCGTCGACACTAGCGCTCTTTATGCGATAGTTAACCATACGGTTGTTAAACGCTATGCTAACCATTTCTACACTATCTTCGCCAGTAGCGGTTTTTCAGGTATTGGAAGCACCGCAAGAGTTGCATTTAAAAATGTTTGCAGGTACCATTTTAGTACAAAACCAAATCCGCACTATAGGACTTTGGTTAAACTTGTAAGCGAACTAACTTATAACTAAAGAGTCTACTCTTGCGTAGCTGCTTTATACTTCCTATAGAATGAAAATCGAAGATTGCCGAAGACACTCGAAGAGTGCACAAGCGCGATCACTAAACCAATTAGCATTAATACCAAGTATTCCGTACTTTCGTAGGTTACTCATTTCCTAGAAACAAATCTTCCACATAGCGGTCGGTAGCACGTAATGATTTCTAGAACCGGTAAGTACTCGATATCGCCCAAATAGAAAATTAGATGCTCGATGTCGGTTAACTTCCGATTCCCTCGTAAAAGGTAGAAAAACTCGGTCAATCATCCATCTAACTTATACTTCGACCCGCTCTGATAATTTCCAAACATTTTTCAAACGACAATGGTCTAGGAATTTTTAAACCTCCTAGGGAGCTACCGTTCGAGCTACCCGTAAACTAACAATGCGCTGTATAATATATGCACACCCTTTCTCTGTGCTACTGTTATTCTTGTAGTTGCTTGAAAAAGTCAGTCGCTCTTTTTACTGCTAGGACCGCTGCAAAGCATCATTCTCTACTTTCTTTAAAAGTATAACACATCGCGCACTTTTTTGTCAGATAATTAAATATTGTTTATGCAGGCTTTTACACTTTCGCATATTTAAACATCTAATACGATCGATTGTCACAAAATGGTTCTGTAATTAGTGTGTGTGTTGTCCACCAGTCAGCATCTGTTCGCCTTCGACATAACAAATATTACCAATATATGTCACCAGATTATTGTTGCGCATATTTTCTGTCAACAGTCATAATCCAAATCGCTCGTTGGTATGTATAATGTCAGAATAATAATTTTAGAATAGTATTACATTGTTCTTTATTTATAAAAGGCTATTACGTCACCACGAAATAGTAGTCGCACAGAGAGGGGTGCGCATGGGTAGGGGCGCGCATGAGTAGGGGTGCGCACAGGCAGGGTGCGCATGGGCAGGGGGTGCGCGCGCAGGTGTACGCATTGACTGGGATGTGTCTGGGGGTACACGAGGAAAGCAGAAGTTGACAGACACCAAGAACCTAATTCTTTATTTTGGGTGGTATGGAATACTTGCCGATGTATGTATCCGGAGTAAAAAACACGATTTGTACACGCAGCTTATTAATAAAATTAGTTTATCGAGCGAAGATGACCAGCGTAACGTCATTCCTAATAGTACAGCAATCTACGCATGGGGGTGGGGGGACATAAAAATATAGGTCTAAGATAGTTGATTATATTTGTATAGATTTTGTAAATCTATTGTATATATTAGTTTCCAAATTCCATAATTTTTAAGATCCTTGCCCACTTTCCAAATCCTTCCTGCTTCTATCCTGATTGACAGAGTATGCGTGTTATCTCCATGTGGTGTTCGCGGCGACACAGCGGTTTTAGATTTCTAGGGAAATGGTTGGTTAAAGCATATGTCTTGGGTAGCGAAAAATAAGGTTTTAAAGATGGAGTTAAATAAAGATGGGTAAAAATTAGAGGTTTGAGTCTTTAAAAGGCGTGACTTTGTAAGGGGTAATTTTATTTAAAATCTATTTGCAGATTTGGGTTCCCTAGAAAAATCTAATATTAGTTGATACCAAAAAGATGTATTTATCTTAAAAGAGTGACCACCCCGCGGATAATAAATACAATATACCGCTTGTCAACAAAAAAGTTGTAGGGAAATTCAAAGACGAAATTAATGGGGATCTAGTATTAGAATTCGTTGGTACAAAAGCCAAGTCCTATTGTATTGTAAGCGAGAAAGACACGATTAGAAAGATTAAAGGGGTCTCACAAAGTGTAGGTAAGTAAAACCGAGGCTCCTACAACCTATAACGAGCATATTTTTCCAAAAAGGGTGGGCACGTAGCTACGCAACAGTGCGTGGGAGAATAAGGATTCTCTCCAATAAGAAATTAAAGTTTCCATGTACGTAGCACCAGTCATTGGGAAATGGTAGAAATGTGGAACCTATAAAGGCTATTATTATTGTGGTTTTAGAAAAATAGTAGTTTTCTTGGACTAAATAAAATAGCTGAGACTGATTAATGTATATGGTTACATATTCTCGTACACATCCACAAACATCTGCTTACATTCACATACGGAGTTGGCGATGTCGGTAGTTTTTGTTTAACAAATAATAGGAAAGGTACGTTAGGTGTTAGTGTGTGGAAGCCCATCGGATTGTTGGATTAAAAAAAAAACGGTGCGGCGGAATGTATGGTGGTTCCCGTTAGAATAATCGAAATTGGTTAATTGATCGTATTAGATGTTTAAATATGCGAAAGTGTAAAAGCCTGCTTAAACAATATTTAATTATCTGACAAAAAGTGCGCGATGTGTTATACTTTTAAAGAAAGTATAAAATGATGCTTTGCAGCGGTCCTAGCAGTAAAAAGAGGGACTGACTTTTTCAAACAACTACAAGAATAGCAGTAGCGCAGAGAAGGGGTGTGCATGTATTATACAGCGCATTGTTAGTTTACGGGTAGCTCAAACGTGTAATTGATCACGACTTATAGATCCCTCGGAGGTTTAAAAATTCCTAGACCATTGTCGTTTGAAAAATGTTTGGAAATTATCAGAACGGGAGCGGGTTGAAGTATAAGTTAGATGGATGATTGACCGAGTTTTTTCTACCTTTTACGAGGGAATCGGAAGTTAACAGACATCGAGCATCTAATTTTCTATTTGGGCGATATCGAGTACTTACCGGTTCTAGAAATCATTACGTGCTACCGACCGCTATGTGGAAGATTTGGTTCTAGGAAATGAGTAACCTACAAAAGTACGGAATACTTGGTATTAATGCTAATTGGTTTAGTGATCGCGCTTGTGCACTCTTCGAGAGTCCTCGGTAATCTTCGGTTTGCATTCTATAGGGAGCATAAAGCAGCTACGCAAGAGTAAACTCTTTAGTTATAAGTTAGTTCGCTTACAAGTTTAACCAAAGTCCTATAGTGCGCATTTCGTTTTGTACTAAAATGGTTCCCGCAAACGTTTTTAAATGCAACTCTTGCGGTGCTTCCTATATCTGAAAAACCGCTACTGGCGAAGATAGTGTAGAAATGGTTAGCATAGCGTTTAACAACCGTATGGTTAGCTATCGCATAAAAAACGCTAGTGTCAACGATGGAGTGCCGAACCGAGGAAAAGGTAGGTCTAGGATAAGAATAAAAAATTGTGAATATGTATTTAGAAATGTGGTTTACAAAATTTAAACTGTATTATACACCGCTTTCACATGTAATTCGGGGTTATGATGACGTTAAACTTGACCTTCCCATTTACATATTAAAAACACATTACATTGGAATGTTTTTACATTATTCTCATATTGTTAGATTAACGACGATATATCTTATTGACCGAAACACGTTTCCTCTCTTTTAAACAGCACATTAATCTCTATTTTGTTATAGGTATTTTTAAACACACTAATGTCTTTTTTGTTACAAGTTACTTTAACCTGCTTGGATTCGGCTACACTAAGAAGATAATGTCATACTTTGTATATATTGTATTCAATTAGTTTATTAAACTGTAAATCGGATAAAATAAATTATTAAATTTTTGCGTGCTTAATTTCTTTGTGTTAATACCGCTAAGTGTTTGGTTAAAGGATTCTAAATGTTAAAAAAGATGGATGATTAGAAATCGACATATATAAAAAAATCTTAAAATTGGGGTAGCTTCCTAGGGGATGATGTTATCTAAAAAATTTCTAGAGATTTGGGTAGCAGAGAAAAATCTAATATTAATTGATACCAAACAATATAGATTTATCTCGTGGGTGGAAATGTGGAGAAAGATTTATCTCGCAGAGGGTATATGTGTAACTTTGTAAGGGGTGGTCCTATTTTAAATCTGTTTGCATATTTGGATTGAGCGTAAAATTTTAGACTTACTAGGTGTATCGCATGGCTAAAAGAATTTATAAGAACGGTTAAAAATCGCTACCGGTAAAAAATCTTAAAATTGGGGTAGCTCTCTGGAGGATGATGCAATCTAAAAAATTCCTAAAGATTCGAGTAGCTAAGGAAATTCTAATATTAATTGATACCAAACAAGATAGGTTTATTTCGAAAGATGCGATGGCTAGTCGAAGAAAACTATTTGTTAGGTTATAGAGCAAAGAGCAATATTTAGAGGTTTAGGAGTTTAAAAGTGTAACTTTGCAGGGAGTGGTCCTATTGCAAATCTGTTTGCAGATTCAAATTCTGCGTAAAATTCTAGACTAATTTGATGTATTGCATGTCTAAAAAATTTATAAGGACGACCATAAAATCGCCACCGATAAAAAATCTTAAAATTGGGGTAGCTCTTTGGGGGATGATGCAAACTAAAAAGTTCCTAGAGATTCGGGTAGCTAAGAAATTTCTAACATTAACTGATACCAAACAAGATAGGTTTATCTAGAAAGATGCAATGGCTAGTCGAAGAAAAGTATTTGTTAAGTTATAGAGCAAAGAGCAATATTTAGAGGTTTAGGAGTTTAAAAGTGTAACTTTGCAGGAGGTGGTCCTATTGCAAATATTTTGCAGATTCGGATTCTGCGTAAAATTCTAGACTAATTTGATGTATTGCATGTCAAAAAAATTTATAAGGACGACCATAAAATCGCTACTGGTAAAAAATCTTAAAATTGGGGTAGCTCTCTGGGCGATAATGCAATCTAAAAAATTTAAAGAGATTCAGGTAGCTGAGAAAAATCTAATATTAAGTGATACCAAACAAGATAGGTTTATCTCGAAAGATGCATTGGCTAGCCGAAGAAAACTATTTGATAGGTTTTCTTATAGAGCAAAGCGTAAAATTTAGAGGTTTATGACTTTAAAAGTGTAACTTTGCAGAGGGTGGACCGATTTTAAATCTTTGTAAAATTCTAGGTTAGTTTTATGTGTCGTATGTCTAAAAAATTTATGCGGATGAGCAAAAATCGCTGCCTGCAGAAAATCTTAAAATGAGGGTAGCTCCCTGAGGGAAGATGCAATCTAAAAAATTTCTAGAGATTCGGGTAACTGAGAAAAATCTAATATTAATTGATACCAAACAATTTAGGTTTATCTCGAAAGATGAAAAATGGTTAGTCGAAGAAAACTATTTGGTCAAGATGTGGAAGGAAATGAGGATGCTCATTTATCTTGAAAGATGAAAATGTAAGATATATTTATCTCGAAAGATGCAATGGCTAGTCAAAGAAAACTATTTGGTCCAGATGAGAGGAAATGAGGGATCCCTCCTCATTTTTTCCTTATGAGAATTTACATGTAAATGTGTGAAGAAATGAGGATGCTGTAGGAAATGAGGCGGCAGGACCCCTGCCAACACTCTACTTATTGATTATAATTTAGCATATTTTTTAAAAAGGTTAGTTCAATTCTAAATGGAAGTTTATTGGCATCAAAGGTTTTGAATAACTTTTTAGGTAATTTGAAAATTCATATTAATACAAACATTAACAATACATAAATCAGCAAAACTAATTATTTCAAATCCATAGAAATAAAGCAATATGCTGTAATACGCCTCCAAAACAACACATACTTTCCCATATCTACTTTTTTGCGTCTAAACACAAAGCTCAAGTTTCTTAAGTTACACATAGTCACACACGCACCACACACGCACGCTTGTCACACGCACACGTGCGCAACACACACACGCGCACACGCACACACACACACTGGGCGTCCTTCAAAATGCGGAAAATGGAATTTACTTATATTAAAAAAAAGAGGAGTATTAAAAATCTAAGATTCAAAAAGAGATAGAATTATGTAGTATAAGTGACAACTTGAAGCGCTTCCCCACTAAAAAATTTCACGGCACGCCATTGCAATCCAATTAATTCTATCAGATGCTTTTTCTAAATCTACAAACGCGAAATGAGTCTTTTTATTTTTTTGTAACTTTTTTTCGATAATTACCCTAATCATAAGCCATTAGCCATTAAAATTTCACATAAAATAATATTGCGCCTTTTATCATGCAAATGGCTCCGATAAATTAAAGCGTTATTGAAAAACTATGAAATATAACACATTTATGTATAGACTTGCCATACGTCCCGGTTTCATCGGGACAGTCCGGGATATACAGGGTTGTCCCTGTGTCCCGCCCGGTTGCTAAAATTGTTCCGGTTGAGATCCAGTGCAAAGTTTCTTGGATATAAGTGAGTGAGCAGATCAGATCAGAAAATGATTAATCCGTTCACGGGCAGTCAGTAACTGTTCGGTAACAGTAATACAAATTTAGTTTTTTATATAAGTTAGTGCGTATTGGTCCTCGTAGTCATAGTATTTATTACTCACACAAACTCAAACACTCGACCCGTCTCAACTCTGAGCATGGTACCGACCATTCACGAAAATGCCCGACTTGTACCGAGCATCTCGCGATTTTCAACAGCAAACAGCAGTCGCTTACTACACGGTGTAGAGACAAGACGTTAGAAGCTATTCCTTGTCATTTGAGTGTGAATTTATAGGTGTTAAATCTATCTACTTTAATTAATCATTAATTTATTAACTTTAATTAATAATTAATTTAATAACTATTTGTGCAGTTCTCCTTGTATATTTCATCGAGTAAGTTATCATCAACATCATGCCGAAAAGAGTCTGCAAATTTAGTGAAAGCCTTCAGAGTAAATTTCCTTTCTTAAAAAAGGTACGTACACATGATGATAGAGTCAAATGTGAACAATGTGGTTCTGAATTTTCCGTTGCTCATGGAGGACAATCTGGTATTAACGAACATTTAAGCTCAAAGAAACACAAAAATAATTTATTAAGCCTTGCTGGATCGTCAAAAATTTCAACATTTTTCAAAAATACAAATCCTATTGATTCTGAGTATGAAATAGCTGCAAAAAAGCGACATTCGCTTATCATACGTCAAATCACAACATAAGCTTCAATTCCAACACATGTTCCTCAAAATTGATTTCAAGATTTTTTGAACCGAAAAGTTCCTTAGGAAAAACCAAATGCGAGGCTATAATATTAAATGTAATAGCACCTTTGGCACTTGAAGAATTAAATGATGATTTAACAAATGCAAATTTTGTTGAGCTAAGTATGGATGCTTCCAACAAAAAAGGGATTAAACTTTCCCCTATAGTTGTGCGTTATTTTAAACAGGAATCTAGGATGCAAGTCAAACTTCTGGAATTTAAATCTGTACCTGGTGAAACTGCAGACATTTTATCAAGTCATCTGATGACAGGAAAATAAACTTGAAAAGAAAGTAGTGAGAGATTGTGATGACAATTGCAATACACACTTTGGTGGAGTGAAGAGAAGAGGAGAAAACAATGTTTTTACTCTCGTAAAGAATGAACTTGGAAGAACAATAAATGGTATTGGTTGTGGGGCTCATATCGTTCACACCGCAATCCATACTGCAGTAGATGTGCTTCACATTGAAGTCGAAACCCTTGTAGTAAAGATCCACAAGTATTTTCATATATATACGGTAAGGGTCACTCAGCGCAAAAAGTTCTGTGAGTTTGCAGATATTGAATACCGTAAATTATTAAAACACGGTAACACTAAGTTCCTCTCCCTCATACCCGCAATTGAACGAATTTTACAAATATTTTCTGGTTTGAAGTACTTCTTATCTCAGGAAATGTGTCCAGCTCCGATAAAAAACTATTTTTATGATGAATGTGGTAAAATGTTTCTTTCGTTTGTGCATGGTCAGATAACATTGTGTAATAAAGCAATTTTAGTCCTGGAGAAAGTCCAGTGCTATCAATGTTGCTCACTTTTTACAGATGTTGAAGGAGAATTTACAAGAGAGAAAAGAGTCCAACTTCATTCCACATGGGGGTTCAATGTTTTTCCAATCATTTCAAGGAAAAGACAATGTAGACTGCAACCGCATTGCCAGTGACTTCAATGAATTGTACACTCGGTGTATCTCTTATATTAACCTGAAGGAAAACAGTTTCGGAGAAGCACAAGACTTCATCTGAGTCGATGAAAACATCATTTCATTGAAAACGTTGAAAGAACAGCAGAGTTGATCAATAAAATTGTCTGAAAACCTAAAGTTAACACCGATAAACCTTTTTAATGAGGTTGTTCTTGTCAAGAAATTTTGGGCTTTTCAAATGGGGGATTGGGAGAAACAAGAAAAAGAAAACGATCGGAAAACATCAAGCGAAGAAAAATGGATGGAGCAACTATGTTCCTGTTAGCAACAAAACATTTGAATGTCTAATCTTGGAATTTGTTGAGTATGTGTTCTGTCTTGCCGGAACGTCCACCCCAGTTGAGTGAGTTTTTTCGATGACGAACAGTGCCTGGAGTGATGAACGGGGTTTGATGCACGAGTCCACGGTCCGCAGCTTGATGGTGTGCAAAGTTAACTTTGGACTTAGCTGCAATGAATTTTATGAAAAAATTAAACACAAAAAGAACTTATTGAGAAAAGTTCACTCGAGTAAAAAATACTAGTGGTACAACAAGTAAGAAAAACTGTTTTCATTTGTAAAAATCATGTTTTTATGTTTTATACCATTAAGAATAAAATACTGTAGCGAGCTACTATTAACGCGTTTTACCAATTTAAAACAGGTAATAACAAAAGTCCTTATTGTTAACAAGTCTAATTAACAGTATATGCCTTATTTATAGATGTTTTCAGTCTAATTAACTATGAAGCACTATCACACTAATGAATTGACAAGCACTAATATCTTCTTAAATTAAATTCTTAACCATAGGTCTATTAACAACACTGACACTACTATTTATTTATTACACTTTTGTCTATTTATGTATTTTACAAGATGGTGGTACAATATGCACGTCTACATAACACAGATTTATATTTACTAAAAGACTCAGAACGTAACGAACAACTAACTATATACGAGATGATTTATGTATAACATTCTGATATAGATTAACCTCTACATTAATCGCCGATCTTATATATACACTATAATTAAATAGATGACTCATACTCCGGTATATGCTAGAGAGTTGTGGGCTTCTGTAGTATATCCATTGCTTACGGCGCTTGTGTGTTTGACGGGTTGCCTAATAGTAGCTCGTAATACTGCCCCCGCTTTAAAACCGTTACGTCTCGTAACTGTAAAAACATTTTGACGCCAATTCGATGACTGATGACGGTATCGGCAGTTATCTCCTCTGGTGCATTCGCCACGTCGTTGGAAATAACAGTCAACACCCTTTTCTTGCTTTTGGTTGGCAACCGGTTGATAACAACAAAAAGGACCTGGACGTTGGTTCATTGGAAAATTACTTCTAGCATATTTCGGATTATTCTCCAATCTAAGCGATCCAGTCCACAGCCGAGCTTGGGCTCCGCTAGTCTCGTTACTCCATTTTCCATTATCTGAGCTTTAAGATTCAGAAAAGAAGAAGATTTTTTGGTGACCAGATAGTAAACATAACGATTTTTATCCTGAAGAACCAAAGCTTTTCCTACAGTTGGCAACTGTTGTACTAATTTATCCACACATCCAAACTTTTTCTTGAAAACAACAGCTATTCCTCTTGACAATTCCAGATCTTGAGCTACGCAATGTGCAAGGTAATGCTCTTCTGGTGTTCTAAACAGATCTTGCCGTTTTTCAACAACAGCGCTAAATCTCGCCTTAGCAGAACCACCATTCGCCGCCATAAAACTCTGGAAATCTACATTTGGCTCATGATCAATAACTCGTCGAACACCATTCTCATTATTCGAGTCTTCCCGGTTGTTGCCAGCATAGGATGTTAAATGGTCAAAGTATACCACTTTCGATTTACCACGGGAAGATCTTCTGATTCGGTACACTACATCATTAATTCTTTTTAACACATTATACGGGCCTTGCCATTGTCTTTGTAATTTTGGCGATAATCCACACTTTCTTTGTGGATTGTACAATCACACTCAATCTCCAGGTTGTTAACCACCTTCTTGTGCTCTTGTGTCATATTGTGATTTCATTCGATCGCTTGCTGCCTGGATATTCTTTTAGACGTGTTCGTGAATACTATTTGATCTTTCACGAAGCTTACTATCGTAATCTTCCCCTGCGATCTCTTCTCCAGGTTTAAATCCAAACTGAAGATCATATGGTAGCCGCAATTTACGTCCTAACATCACGCAAGCGGAAGAGTATCCTGTGCTGTCACGTATGCCAGTAGGAACAAATGTAAATATTGGTCCCAGTCTCGTTGATGTTCAGATACAACTTTGGCTAGGTACTTTCCTAACGTCCTGTTTATTCTTTCAACCATTTCATCCGATTAGGGATGAAGTGGCGTGATTCTAGTCTTACTGATTTTAAGATGCTTGCAGACGTTTTGAAACAACGCTGATTCGAAGTTCCAACCTTGATCGGAGTGTAATTCCAACGGAACTCCAAAGCGACAAAACAACTTCCTCACTAGTGCATCTGCAACCGTCTCGGCTTCTAGGTTAGGTATAGCATATGCCTCCGGCCATTTGGTAAAATAATCCCTTGCAACCAAGATGTATTTATTCCCTTTCTCTGATTCAGGAAACGGACCAGCTATATCAATAGCCACCCTCTCAAAAGGATTCTCCACGTTATACTGTTTCATTGGGGCTTTCCGTTTTGTGACCGGGCTATTTCCAGGGGCACTCAACTCACATTTCCGGCACCACTCCTTTACAACTTCTTTGCAGTTCAGCCAATAGAATATTTCTCTCACTCTTTCGAAAGTTGTTTTCACGCCAAAGTGCGCTCCGGAAATACCATGGTGCAAGTGCTGCAACACTCCGGCACTCTGCTTCTCGCACTATCACTTGAAGTCGTCTCTCAGAGCTGTCTTTACATTCCAGGCGCCGTTTCAAGATTCTATTTTCAATCACCAAGGGAGTCGCTCTGTGCCCAGTATGCCTTCAGGCTCCTACTTGAAATACTAATTTCTTCCCAAGCTGGTCGTTGTCTTCTACTTTTCCACTCAATAATACGTCCCAATTCAGTGTCATTTTCCTGGTCTTCTCGTATTCTTTCGGGTTGCCAAGTATCATCGGTTACCGTCATTCTATGAATGACATTTATTTTCTCTTCTATCTTGGAGCAATGATTGCAGTCTATCGGACAAGGTCTCCTTGACAGAGCGTCTGCATTCCGATGACTAGTTCCTACACGATGTTCTGTGTCAAAGTCATATTCCTGGAGCCATTCTATCCACCTTGCAACTTGCCCTTCAGGATTTCGAAACTGCAGTAACCATTTTAGTGCAGTATGGTCTGTTCTTAATAGGAATTTACGCCCGTATAAGTACTTATAAAAGTGCTCTACGGATTTGACGACGGCCAACAGCGCTCTTCTTGTCACACAATAGTTCATTTCTAGCCGCAACAAGAACTTGCTGAAATACCCAATAACTTTTTCTTGTCCGTCCTGCACTTGAGAAAGAACGCTTCCTATAGCTGTGTTACTAGCATCGTTGTCCAACACAAACTTCCCCTCGATCCGTGTATAACTTAGAATTGGTGCTGTAACTAGTAGCCCTTTCAGTTGTTCAAATGCACTGTAGCAGTCGTCATTATAATTATATTCTTGTCCATCTTCGGTTAATTTCGTCAAGGGTTTGGCAATGTTCGCAAACCCAAGTATAAAACGTCGGTAATATGTGCACAATCCTAGAAAACTGCGTAGTTGGTGTATATCTGCTGGTGAAGGCCACTCTTTTACCGTTTCTATCTTGTCAGGGTCAGTTCGTATTCCGGTTTTCGAAAAGACATGTTCTAGGTATTTCACCTCTTTTCTAAATAGGTGACATTTCTTGGGGCTCAAGGTAAGGTTTGCCCCGCGCAATATTGGGAATATCTCCTCTAAGTTCTTAAGGTGGCCTTCAAAAGACCCGCCTAACACTATCACGTCGTCTAGGTACACCAGACATGTCATTCAGGACAGTCCTTGCAGTACCGACTCCATCAAACGTTCAAAAGTAGCAGGGGCATTACATAATCCAAAGGGCATGACCTTGAACTGCCATAATCCAGTTCCAATTGTAAACGCAGTTTTCTCTTTATCGTTTGGCTCCAAACCTACCTGCCAGTATCCCCTTTTTAAGTCCAAGGTCAAAAACCATTTACACCCGGATAGAGTATCCAAGGTGTCATCAATTCTGGGCAAAGGATAGCTGTGTTTCTTTGTCACATTGTTAATCCGCCGGTAATCTACACAAAACCTTGTTGACCTGTCTTTTTTTTTGACAAGCACCACCGGGGATGCCCATGGACTATTCGAGGGTTCAATCACTCCCTGTTCTTCCATGCCGCTGATAATTTACTCGGCTTCCTTACTTTTTGCCAAAGGAAGCCGCCTGGGATGCTGTCTTAACGGTTGCGCATCTCCAGTATTTATCTTGTATTGCACAACATTCGTCCTTCTTTTCTCACTATCAACCAGTGCAAACACACCTCGATATCGTCCAACCAGTTTTTTTGCCTTGCCCAGTTGGTCGTCGTTTAATCCTTGACACGAAGGTATCAACATATCCAGCAATTTCTGTGAGCAACCGTTGGCTGGTTTATCTCTTGTGTCGTCCACACAACGTTTAATATGGCATACTGGAATACAACTTCTCACAATCATGTCTTTCTTTAGGGTCACCGTATGGGAATTAATGCTTAGCACCCTTACTGGTATCATATTTCAAAATTTTACCAGCGTTCTTCCAATCCGTAATCTCTCCTGACCCATTCCCGATGCAGTTGCTTTCATCATGCATACTTATCCTTCCCGGAGAGTACTTTCCAGGAGTCCCATTACTATCATTTTCGCCTTCTCGGGTATTTTCATATCACAAATCATTCGAACTTGCCTCGTCTGGTTACTCGTCCCTTGAAATGGAATCTCATCATCTATCTGAACACATTTTCTTTCATGTTCACACGAAACTAATATTCTCTCATGAGATCCATTCCCAAGATAACTTATTCTGTAATTTCAGCTACCAACAGCCGATGATTAATTAGTTTGTCTCCAATTGCCAACGTAACGGCAGTTTATCGGGGAGTATAAATTTTCTCACTACTTGCCGTTCGAAGACATACCGATGCAGGTAGCACTTTTCCACGACCAACCAAATCTGGTTTCTCAATAGTCCTTGTCGCTCCTGTATCCACGAGTAATCGGACAACCCTACCATTAATTCTAGCATCAATATAAATGCTGTCCAGACTCCCCATCGACGGTGCAGCACGGATGATAATCTCCGGGGCACTACGTTGTGCTGTCGACGTTTGCCCCCTTACGTCGACTTGCTCTAGTTTTCCCTCCTGCTTAACCTGTTGTTTTTTTGGTTGAGTACAGCGTCTCTGTACATGACCAACTTCACCGCAGTTCCAGCATCGCAAACCCCACCTCCGCGGTCGCTGTCTTTCCAGCCTTTCCGCCTTATGCTTCTCAAACACACGGTTGATTATTTTTTCTACGCTGTTCTGCGATTGACCTGGTTCTTCTAAAGCCGACCGAACTTTGTTACTCACCCTGTGTGATGTCTGCTTAGCTGCTTTGAATTCAAGCGCATGATCCAGTGCGTCATCTAACATTTTTGTCCGTGCTAATATTAGCGCTTGCTGTATTTCGCAGTCTTTAAAGTCATCCACAAACGTTTGTATAGCCAGTTGTTCGAGGAAACTATCTGGTGCCGTTGGATATGCCAATCTAACTAATCTGGCAATGTCAGCTTCGAATTCTTGCAGGCTTTTATTTGTCTTTTGCGAGCGGTTCTTAACTTGTGCATGGTAAACCTGTTGAAGGTGAGCGTCTCGATATCTCATCTCAAGCTTCGATGTTAAGACGCCGTAATCATTCTGTTGGTGATCGGGAATCGTTTGCAAGGTGTTAAGAGCTTCTCCCCGTAGGGCCACTATTAGAGAGATAGCCTTCTCTTTGTTGCACCAACCGTTGGCTATTGCAGCAGCTTCAAATTGTTTCAAATATGTGGGCCAAGGTGTTTTACCATTGAATATGGGTGGTTTCACTTTAAATTTTGACGGTATTGACTCGCTTCCTTCCATGCTTCTTATTTCTGGGATGTTCTGATTTACGACTTGGTTTACTAATTCAAGTGGCCGCGTTGTTAGTGAAATCATTTGTTCTTGCAACCTCATCACATCTTCTTCCATTTTTACCAATTTACTGTCCAACTTTTGCTCAACTGTTTTTACCTGTTCAGTGACATCTTTTTTCAATGCAATGGAACTTTCCATTAATCTTTTTTCTAACGTGGCTGTCTTTTTATTCAACTCTTCTATTTTTACAGTATTTTCACTAAACTTTTTTTCCATTTTCGCAGCATTTTTGTTAAGTGTCACTTCCATACCGTATTTAAACTCTTAAAGGGTGGATTCTAGTTCAACTGACCTCACTAAGTTTTTACCGAGTGTCACTTCTAGTTTAGCCGACCTCTCTTTCATTTTCTCAGCATTTTCACCTAACCTTTCTATTTTCTCAGCATTTTCACTAATCTTTCCTCCATACCGGATTTAAAATCCTTAAGGAAATTCATTAAAGTTTCTGCGTCCATTTTACTTTGGCTTTTTGTAACTGGTATATACAAACTACTCAAATGTCTTTAGACTTAATTAATTACCCAACACAGCCTGACACCAGTGTAGCGGGCTACTATTGACGGGTTTCACCAATTTAAAACAAGTAATAACAAAAGTCTTTATTACTCAATGTTCACAAGTCTAATTAACAGTATATGTCTTATTCATAGATGTTTTCAGTCCAATTAACAATGAAGCACTATCACACTAATAAATTTACAAGCACTAATATCTTCTTAAACTAAATTCTTAACCATAGGTCTATTAACAACACTAACACTACTATTTATTTATTACACTTTTGTTTATTTATGTATTTTACAAGCTGGTGGTACAATATACACGTTCACATAACACAGATTTATATTTACTAAAAGACTCGGAACGTAACGAACAACTAACTATATACGACTTGAGTTATATACGACATTCTGATATAGACTAACCCCTACATTAATCGCCGATCTTATATATACCCAAAATTAAATAAATGACTCATACTCCGGTATATACTAGAAAGTTCTAGGCTTCTGTAGCGCTTGTGTGTTTGACAGGTTGCTTAATAGTAGCTCGTAACAATACATTATTATATATATTAATTTTTTTATTTTTTAATTATTAACACACACACACAGACACACGCACGCACACATCCGCGCGCGCACACACACCACACACACACACGCGCGCAAACACACACAACCCCCACGCAGACACATACACACACACGCACGCACGCACGCGCGCCTTCACACACACACACACACACACCGATCAAGCAGCACTGTGCCGGTTGACCCGTGAAAAATTATGGCAACTTTATTTATGTGCGAATAAAATGGCTTTAGCATGTAACTTGTTTTTCAAAATTGTTTGGAAATTTTTGGAGAAATGAGTTTTCAAAGTCAGGGATCAGAAATTTTACTTCGTTAGTAGTGGTTGAAATATCTATTTAGTTTTTTGAAATAATTTGTGATTAAGGGGTCCTATAATATTTAATTTGAATCGTGTTACAAAGTTTTTAGCGATTGTCTATACTTTTTGTTTTTGTATGCAAAATACTATAAAAGTTTTGTTTTAATACTGTAGCAAACTAATAAAATAAGATGTATCATCAATGAATCAAACGTTTATGGAACTATTTGCTGACCTCTTATTCTAGATTCAATAAAAAAATGATGTTGACTGTCAGACACGTCCTGCCAAAGATTAGCGGCCGTGCACAGTTAATTTCATCTAGAATGTTAATCTACTTCTTTCAGAAGAAAGAAAAGCAATGCTTAAAAATAACTTGTCATTGTCTTTAACAAAATAAATGGCAGAGCGGCTGCCGCGTTTAAGTTTGTACGAAACGACCGCATCCTTTGTATGGATGAGCTATGCAAGTCGAAGCCTTTAAAACGGTGTCAATAATCAACAGTTTATACTTGTTTTAATAGTCGAATTCTTATTAGTATATTATATTCCTCATTTGCTTTTAAAATGCTGTTTAATATGTTCATATGTTGATATTTTATTAATATATCAACACACGTAACACCGTAAAATAACAATAAATATTTTTATATAGGTTTAATCGTACATATGCTGTTAATTAAAACGAAACCAGTTCGAGTTTCTACATTTTGCAGAACGAAACCGGAAAGTTTTATATTTGAATCCGTTGGGTATTCGATCGATATCTCCTCTCAAATATAATTCAATTTAGAGTAATCGAGGCGTATCTTTAATCAAACGAAACCTAAAGAACAGGTCCGTTAATAAATTCATGATAAATTAAGTGTCTTAGAAGGTTACGTAGTAGAAACCCTATACTGATAATTATTAGCATCAAGGACGACAAAATTATATTATAAATTTAATATAATAGGGAATTTCAAATTCTTAAATTGTTAGTTTTTACATTTTTATTTCATTTGGCGGGATTGTGACTTGCGCCGTGAATGTTAATATAAATTGAGCGCAAGCGTACAGCGTTAGCGGCGAGTGATACGTTCTTGCGTACAAGGTTGACTTTTTTACTGTTGCTACGTGTTATTGCCGTTGTGCTTAGGTAAGTTAATTACATTCTTATTTTAGATTGATTTACTTTATTAGAGCTGATTTTAGATTATGTATAAAATTATACCTTTGCATAATAGAATGCTTAACGCTTAAAAATTTTATCGCTCATGCTTTCGCCATTTTGTAACTGTGACTGTTATCATGTATGACCCGCTTAATCGATCCATTCCTTCGCAACGCGGTGCTCGTGATCGAGTCTCTAGTTGTGTGCGGTGTCTCGAATTATAAAGACAAGAGCGTGGCTGCTGCTAAATATTTCAAATTAATAATAATAGTAAGTAAAGTAGTGTATTTTTATCCTATTAATTGCTTTAAATTTTTAAAAGCTTACATTTTCTAATCATTTAATTTTTAATGGATGCCTGACCTTCAACTGTTCACCCGAACGTAAAGCGCTGTCATTTGTTTCAAATACTAGTGGCAGTGGGCTTTCACAAATTCGTTTTAAAAGAATTTTTTATGTTATGTAGAAAATATTAATAATGCATGATAGATTATTAAGTGAAATCTTTAATTACATAGCATTCCTGTAAAGTTGCCACACGCATAATTGTGTAACAATTTGTCAATTCCCCCCGATCATTTTTATTTTAATATCTCGTCTCACCTAAACTACATTATCAAAAAAGGATACGACGTTTTCGTGTGAAGTATGTAATTTGCGTCGCAGTCCTAAAGGTGTGGCGGCCGCCATTTTGTGAAGCAATTTTATACCGGTAGCTGGTTGTGCCATTTTTAGCGGGTAGGTTTGTCACTCGGTCGTCTCATTTCAATAGCGTAGGGGTGGAAATTTCCGTGCTACTACACTTCATCGGGTGAAGGGCAGATTTGTGCTATTTATAGAACCGTCCCGGGGATTAGTCCCGGAGTATTTAATTTAACAATTTTGTGAATTCTGTTAATCAGTGTAAGTATTTAACTTCTTATTAGTAATATGCGGCTAAATTTATAGAGGATACGGCTCGTTGTTTTACAGAATTTCCAGTTTTATTATTCAGTATGGAAATTTTCGGAAGAGAGAATGCGCATAAATTTTATTCTTGTGAAGCTTCACTTTTGTACACGTTCCGTTCTTGATCGATCAATGTAAGCCCAAGGTAAAGTTCACTTGCAGGTTGCATGTGAAATCTAAATTAAAGAGTATTTATGGAGCACACTTATACAAACGAAGTATTACTTTTGAAGCTTTGAATTTTTGTGTCGGAAATACATGAAAATGGCGTCGTAATGTTGCGGTTCTGGAGCCGTGACGTAACAGCCGAAGGGGTGGAACGAAAAAGTTTTTAATTAAAACCCTAAACTTTGTTTTAAATTACTTTTTTTCGTATATGAATTGACAACATTTGATCTGAATAATGTGAAGATAATAAAGTAAGGGTGTGGTTTTTGAATATTATATATATAAGGTAACATTGACAGAGCTACCTGAGCTTTTAAATTGTTATTTCTTGAGAAACCTGTTAGCCTGTGGGCGGTTGTGTTTCTAGGTAATTTATCCAGTGCTGTTTTTCAATATCCACAAGGAATTTATAGTTGATGATTTCAATAGTAAACTTTAAATTTTCTGTGGTTACTTGAACACAAGACACCTTTTGGCTTTGAATGGACTAGTGAGTCTGCTAGTTCAGGAGTAACTCTTCTCTTTACACTTTAACTTGTCTACTTAATATTATTTTCTATTATTTTTATTTTATTTTATTACTTATTTCTTTTCTTGTCCTGATGAAGCCTCTTACAAAAGTGGGCGAAACCTTGACCTTAATTTATAAAATGACACGGTCCCAACCCGGAACCATAAATATTTATAATAAGAAACATTTCAACTAAAAGGAACATCTTCAGACTTGAAAAACGTAGAAACAATGAACATTTAGATTTTCTTGTATCAATTTGATAATTCAGATATATCTTTTTTTTTCTTTTGTAAAAGTCTCCTGTAATTGTAATGCATATCTAGATTTACACAGTTATCGACTCATTTATAAACAATAATTGATTATTACAAAAATAATTCAGATTTATTGTTAACAGCGCTGCCTTTTGAATGAAATTTGGAGTGGGGCCCCAGTATTAAAAAAAATTGATAATTAAATTAAATATTTTAATTTTAAATAAGTACAATTAAAGAACACTAATTCATTCTTATGTAAATTGTAATTCTTAATCAAACGCATGCACATGCACACACACACACACACATGCACACACGGATGCACACACGCTCGCACCCACACACACACATGCTGCGTGTGTTCGCGGCTAAAGTTGGCAGCTAAAATCCTGCCTTTTTAATTAGTCGTGCCCCTTCTACCATAAAGCCATGCCTATTTTAGCTCAACATCAAATAGTTTCACGCTTTCTATCTTACAATACAAACTATTGTAAATAAGAACGAATATATACAATAATCGTGTTTGGCAAACAAATCTAAATCAGAACTTTGGTAAATACCTATTGAAAATTGTGTTTTCTTATGAAATCTCCCGAAGTACATATATAATTAGGGCTGGGTCGGCGTATCGATATATCGATACGTATCGATACGACCACCGTATCGACCCCCCCGATACAGCAAAAAATAAATATCGATATATCGATACTCGATATGTATCGATACGTATCGGTACGTATCGATACGCATCGATACGTATCGATATTCGATATAGAATATGTATCGATATTCGATACGCAAAATCCCGTTTCGCCCACCCTTATAAACATATACTTGTGTCACAAATATTAAACTTGAAGCTTTAATTATTTTGATAACAAACAATCTTAAGTGAAAGATCGAATTGTCAGTAAATACATTATTTTAAAACAATCTTGTGATTTTATTCCCAAAGAAAGAGTAGAAAAATTTATAGATGCGTATCGATACGTATCGATACGTATCGATATATATCGATATTTGATATATCGATACATATCGATGTAGAATATGTATCGATATTCGATACGCAAAATCCCGTATCGCCCACCCCTATATATAATCTCACTAAAAATCTAAATTTCTGCATATATTCAACCATTATAGCAAAAGTTATTACGTCTTTAGTAATGTATATCCAATGGCTGCTACCTCTACTTTATTTTTTTCTCTGGCTTTCTATGAATGCAACGACTTTGTTAATAAATCTTCATTTAGGTACTCCGGCACCCATACGTGTGCGAGAGAGTTTTAGATTTCAAGCAAGTTATTAACTTTTACATGATATATATCAAGTCGTCGCTACCTCTACTTTAATTTTTTTTACTTGCTTTCTATTAAAGCAACGAGTTTGTCACGAAATCTCCATTTAGGTACACCAGCGCCCAATAGATGTGTAAAAGAGTTTTAGATCCAAGCCCAAATAAAAAAGTTATTAACTTTTACGTGATACCTCTACTTTAATTTTGTTTTTGCTTTCTATTAAAGTAACGATTTTGTCAAGAAATTTCCATTTAGGCACACCAGCGCCCAATACGTTTGCGAAAGAGTTTTAAATTCCGTGCTCAAATAAAGAAGTTATCAACTTTTACGTGATATATATTAAATCACGGATACCTCTACTTTGATTTTTATCTTGCTTTCATTTAAAACAAGGACTTTGTCAACAAATCTCCATTTATATACAGTAGCGCTCAATATGTGTGCAACAGAGTTTTAGATTCTAAGTCCAAAAAAAGTTATTAACTTTTACGTGATCTACTTTAATTTTTTTCTCACTTTCTATTAAAACAACGACTTCATTAAGCAATCTCCATTTAGGTACACTAGCTCCCAATAGGTGTGTGACAGAGTTTTAGATTCCAAGCCAAAATAAAAAAATTATTAGTGTTAACGTGATTTATGTCAAGTTGTCGCCAACTATACTTTAATTTTTTTCTTGCTTTTATTTAAGTAACAACTTTGTCAAGAAATCTCTATTTAGGTACACCAGCACTCAATACCTGTGCGACAGAGTTTTACATTCCAAGCTCGAATAAAAAAGTTATTAACTTTTACCTGATATATATCGTCGGCACTACCTCTACTTTAATTTTTTTCTTGCTTTCATTTAAAGCAGCGATTTTGTCAAGAAATCTACATTTAGGTACTCCAGCGTCCAATACGTGTGCGAAAGAGTTTTAAATTCTAAGACCAAATAAAAAAATATTAATTTTTACGTGATATGTATCTAGTCGCTGCTACCTCTACTTTAATTTTTTCTAGCTTTCTATTAAAGAAACAACTTTGTCGAAAAATCTCTATTTAGGTACACCAGCGCCCAATACGCGTTGGACAGAATTTTAGATTACAAACACAAATAAAAAAGGTATTAACTTTTACATGACATATTTCAATTTGCCACTACTTGATATATATCAGGCAAAAGTTAATAACGTTTTATTTGTGGTTATAATCTAAAAATCTCTAGCACATGTATTGGTCGCTGGTGTACCTAAATGGAGATTTCTTAATAAAGTCATTGCTTTAATAGAAAACAAGACAAAAGTTGAAGTAGAGATAGCGGCGACTTGATATATGTTACGTAAACGTTAATAACTTTTTATTTGGACTTGGAATATAAAACTCTGGCACTCGCGTATTGGGCACTGGTGTACCTAAATGGAGATTTTTTACAAAGTCGTTGCTTTAATAGAAAGCAAGTAAAAAATTAAAGTAAAGGTGATGGTGACTTGCTATAACTCACGTAAACGTTAATAACTTTTTTATTTGGACTTGGAATCGAAAACTCTTTCGGACACTTATTAGGCGCTGGTGTACCTAAATGGAAATTTCTTAACAAAGTCGTTGCTTTAATAGAAAGCGAGAAAAAAATCAAAGTAGAGGTAGCGGTGACTTTACATATAACGTAAACGTTGATACTTTTTATTTGGGCTTGGAATCATAAACTCTTTCGAACACATATTGGGCGCTGGTGTACCTAAATGGAGATTTTTTGACAAAGTTGTTGCTTTAATAGAAAGCTAGAAAAAATTAAAGTAGAGGTAGCGGCGACTAGATACATATCACGTAAAAATTAATATCTTTTTTATTTGGGATTAGAATTTGCACTCTTTCGCACACGTATTGGGCGCTGGAGTACCTAAATGGAGATTTCTTAATGAAGTCATTGCTTTAATAGAAAGCAAGACAAAAGTTGAAGTAGAGGTAGCGGCGACTTGATATATGTTATGTAAACGTTAATAACTTTTTTTATTTGGACTTGGAATATAAAACTCTGGCACTCGCGTATTGGGCATTGGTGTACCTAAATGGAGATTTTTTACAAAGTCGTTGCTTTAATAGAAAGCAAGTAAAAAATTAAAGCAAAGGTGACGGTGACTTGCTATAACTCACGTAAACGTTAATAACTTTTTTATTTGGGCTTGGAATCGAAAACTCTTTCGAACACGTATTAGGCGCTGGTCTACCTAAATGGAAATTTAGTAACAAAGTCGTTGCTTTAATAGAAAGCGAGAAAAAAATCAAGGTAGAGGTAGCGGTGACTTTATATATAACGTAAACGTTGATACTTTTTATTTGGGCTTAGAATCATAAACTCTTTCGAACACATATTGGGCGCTGGTGTACCTAAATGGAGATTTTTTGACAAAGTCGTTGCTTTAATAGAAAGCTAGAAAAAATTAAAGTATAGGTAGCGGCGACTAGATACATATCACGTAAAAATTAATATCTTTTTTATTTGAGCTTAGAATTTGCACTTTTTCGCACACGTATTGGGCGCTGGAGTACCTAAATGGAGATTTCTTAATGAAGTCATTGTTTTAATAGAAAACAAGACAAAAGTTGAAGTAGAGGTAGCGGCGACTTGATATATGTTATGTAAACGTTAATAACTTTTTTATTTGAACTTGGAATATAAAACTCTGGCACTCGCGTATTGGGCATTGGTGTACCTAAATGGAGATTTTTTACAAAGTCGTTGCTTTAATAGAAAACAAGTAAAAAATTAAAGCAAAGGTGACGGTGACTTGCTATAACTCACGTAAATGTTAATAACTTTTTTATTTGGGCTTGGAATCGAAAACTCTCTTGCATACGTTTTGGGTGCTGGTGTACCTAAATGTAGATTTCTTGACAAAGGCATTGCTTTAATAGAAAGCAAGAAAAAATTTAAGTAGAGGTAAGGGCAACTTGATATATATCACGTATACGTTAATAATTTTTCTATTTGGGCCGCGACTTGATATATAGCACGTAAACGTTAATAACTTTTTATTTTGGCTTGGAATCTCAAACTGTGTCGCACACGTATTGAGCACCGGTGTACCTAAATGGAGATATGTTGACAAAGGAGTTGCATTCATAGAAAGCCAAAAAAAGATTAATGTAGAGGTAGCAGCCACTTGATACATTACTAAAAATGTAATATCTTTTGCTATAATGGTTGAATATATGCAGAAATTTAGATTTTTTAGTCAAATTATATGTGCTTCTAAAGATTTTATAAGAAAACACAATTTTCAATAGGTATCTAGCAAAGTTCTGATTTAGATTTGTTTGCTAAACACAGTTATTGTGTATGTTTGTACTTGTATTAGGTTATATTGTAAAAAAGAGGCGTGGAACTATTTGATGTTGGGCTGAAATAGACGTGGCTTTAACGATGTTTGGTAGAAGAGGTGTGACTAATTGAAGAGGCGTAGTTTTCGTTTCCAACTCTAGATACTAACTTCACTGCCTTTTGCCAGTGTTGATATTCATAAAAATTTTATTTGTGAAACCTAAATTATTAACCAGTACTAGCAATTGTATTAAATTAATCTATTAAATTTTTTGGTTGTGATAATTCTAGTCGAGTTACATCTTTCATTGTACAAAGTTTATTATTTAATTTGGAAACTTCTGTAAATTTATAATTATACACTAAGGGTATTTGTGAATTTGATTTGGAAAAACTTCCCAAGAATTATTTTTAAAATTCAAGCTAAGTTCGAATTTCTTTGCGAAATCTGTATCAAAGATAAATGTATGAGGTAATTTAGAAACTATTAGACATGTAATGAAACGACAAACTTTATTAATAAAAATAGGTAAATCCACTGTACCATCAACTTTTTGAGGGGTTCTATCGACAGTAAATAATTTGTGTTTAGTTAAAGTGGAAATTTTTAAATTTAAATCTTTAATTATAGGAATACCAAGTGAACCAATAACAGCAATGTTACTTCCCGTATCAAAAAGTGCAGTGATATCTGTATCTATTAATTTAACTTTTATATATGATCTGTTACCGGATGGTTTATATACAAAATTATAGGATTCAATGAAAAACTTAACTTTATAAAAAATTTTAACGGTGTTTAACCAAGTTAACCAGTCATTTTTATTTTTAACTTTATACTTTGTAGTTAAGTTTTCTTAATTTTATGTATTTTTGTAGCCTGTAGAGAATAAGTACAAGGTTGGCCACTTTTCCTGTACCTCATATTTAGTTTTCTGATCATCAAGGGCAGGTATTTGTTGTTTGTGGAAAACTGCATCTATAACAGGAAATTTTTCTTTTTATTTTACAAATGGGGTATATATGACTTTGTTTGCAATTAAAGCAAATTGCGTGAAGGGGTATAAAATTTTTTGTAAAATATTGTGTTTTATGTACTTGAAGTAGTTTTTTATGTGAAGTTATATTTTTTGAATATTTATTTTGCATATGGGGAAATATGACGAAAAATCACTATTTGTATTATTATTTGTTGCATTTATTTCAGATGTTGAGGCATTTCGATTTTTATTTTAATAGGTGTCTTGAGTGAAAATCATTTGATTTGTGGGTAGGCTGAAAATTAGTATTTCTTTGAGATAAATAATTTATTTTATGTTTTGGTTGTGCATTATGATAAAATTTTTGTTTGTTTGATTGATTAGGAAAGGTATTTTTATTTTTAATAAATGTGGAGGTATTTGGTTGTGTAACGGTATTAGATACAATTGATAAATTTTTTAATCAAAACAACTCTTCTAATCTTTTGTGTGGTTACTATTAATTCTTCCATTGAATTTACAGGAAAATGAGTAAGTGGAGTTGTAAAATTTGGAAGTAAATTTTGAACAATAATATTTATTCTTGTCGATTCTAATGGTAATTTTTTTTAAACATCTAAATAAATTTTGCATATGCATAATGCAGCAAGTTACTGTTTTTTCTTGTTTTTGTCTTCTGACATTTATTTCATCACAGATTAAATTTTCTGCGTTGGGAGGGAGAAAGTCGAGTTTTAAACGTTCAACAAGAGAATGCCAGTATGTTGTACTTCTCTAAACTATATTACACCATCTCTGATAAAAAATTCTGTCGTGGAATTGTAAAGTACTTCTTTTGTTACATTTCTAGTTACAGCGAGTTTGATAATTCGTTTTATAAATTCGTATACTGACAACTGTCTTCTGTCTGAACTGACCAAGAAGAAATTGTATTAGCGTTTACAGAAGTTACGGTAGGTGCATAAACATTTATTGTAGGATTATTATTTATTAAAGAAACATCATTTATTCCGGTAAGGTTTTCATTTTTTCAGCTTTTTCGTATGTCAGCTTCTAACAAAAGTGCAGTTGCATAACTTTCAGTTTTAAATGTTGGTGCTATTTCATTATTAGTTTCAGGTATAACTAAACGTTTAATTCTTTTACTGACATGTATCAAACGAGATTGTGATCTTTTAAAAATAGAGTCATATTACTATCTTCGAAATCTTCTATTAAAGATTCAATTGAGTTAAGAGTTTTTACTTTCTTCTTTAAAAGTTTTATTATAATTAGAGATATCAATTTGAAAATCAGGTTTATTTACTTCGATACATAATTGACGAGTTAATCATTTTCTTTTTCTTCTATCGGTTTTGCAGAAATAATAGATCTAATAAACAGTTCATACTCCAATTCTGTGTGTGTGCATGCATGTGTGTGCGCCATGCGTGCGTGTGGGTGTGTGCGTGTGGGTGTGTGTGCGTGCGTGTGTGCGTGTGGGTGTGGGTGGGTGGATGGGTGTGTGTGTGTGTGGTGCATGTGTGGGGTGGACGGGTGGGTGGGGGCTGGGGAGGAAGGTGGGGTGAGCGCGTGGGTGGGTGGGGTGCATGTGAGTGGGTGGGGGTGCGTGTGTGGGTGCATGTGGGTGGGTGGGTGTGTGCGTGCGTGCGTGGGTGGGTGGGTGTGTGAGCACGCGCGCGAGTGGGTTTGGGTGCGCGCGCGTTTGTGTGTGTACAAAGTAAAAAGGAATTATTGGCAAGTGACTCAAATTCAGCCACGAGGGCATGCTAACGACGCGTTTCGCCTTAATTGGGGCTTATCAGGACAGAAGTAGCAAAGTTGTAATATTTAATACAGACACCTTATGGTAAGATTGCTTAGCTCACAATTTGTCTTTGTGTTGTTTTACCTGACATTGCAGGTTTTACCAACAGTCGGCATATATATATATATATATATATATATATATATATATATACAGGGTGCCCACAATCTATCTCCGTATATCGGTAACTTTTTATTATAGAAGATACAATGTTGGTTAAATTAGCAAAGTTGAAGAGAAATTTACAGTAGTATGATGCTTTTTGAAAACTCACCTAGATGCTCAACTTTTTAGATATTTGAAAAAACTGAAATTTGCCATTTTCTTCAAACGCTAATAACTTTTTAACGGTTTAACCTATAGAGAAAATAAAACTGCTTGTAAGGTAACTTTTACGAGAATTCAATAGCGTATATGACAATTTTAATTGGAAATGGGTTTTCAAGCTACAAACATAACCTCACTTTTTAAATGGAAACCATAGTTCAATATAACCCAAATGGAAAGGTTTTTCTTTTCTGATTACCCTGATGTAAGGGTTGATGTACTTATTTTCAGTAGTTTCTTCATAATAAAGAAAAACGATTTATTTATTTGCGGGCATCAAGGAGTCCATGGATACATATTTTAAATAAACAAAAAACAACTGGCATTTGTCAGATATTATTAGTTAAAGTGTTTATTTGCTCTGGGTTGCAAATTTTGTGTAGAAGACTTAAATTTATTTGATTATAATAGAGAATGTATACAAACGACGAAAAAATGACATGCTCTTTTGTTACTATGCCTGTAACAGAAATTGTGATGCTGCTGGTGATATGTATTATGAAAGATATTTGGAAAGAAGGCAGCCAGATAAACGATTGTTTTCTAAATTAGAAAACAATTTAAAAGGTTTGGTGCTTTTACAAAACCCAGTACTGATAAAAGAAAATTCAAAACTGATGATGAAGAACGTGTGTTAGCCTACATAAATTTTAAGCCAACAGCGTCCACCCGAGAAACTGCAATTGAGTGCGCTTACTTCTACAGAAAAAGCTCGCCTAATTTTAAAACAAAACCGCTACAAACCATACAAAACCCATGTTAGCAATACACTGTATCATGGGGATTGTGAGAGAAGACAACAGTTTTGTAGGTGGTTTCTTAATGAAACAAATAATAATCCTGGTTTTAGTCACACTATTATATTTACCGAAAGCAAAATTTACTAACAAAGGCATGTTTAACAGAAAAATACAGTCTACTGGAGTCAGGAAAATACCTATTTAACAGAAGAAAGGTGGGATCAACATCAATTTTCGATAAATGTGGTGTGCCATTTTGGTAATAAAATACTTGGGCCTTTCTTTTATAATTATAATTTAAATGGTGTACACTATTTGAATTTTCTACAAAACGAATTGCAAGAAATGCTCGATAATTTGCCACTTCATTTACTGCAAAACTTAAAATATTTTCAGCATGACGGTGCACCTGCTCACAATGCTCAAGCCGTTTCTGAATATCTTGATAATAGTTTTCCAAATTGGATTGGCAATGTAGGTCCTGTTCCATGGGCGGCAATGTCACCAGAACTATCGCCACTGGATTTTTTCTTTGGGGTACTGTAAAGGATGTAGTGTATGCTAAAAAATCCAATAACATTGAGCAACTCAAAGATAGTATTACAGCAGCTATTACAAGTATAAAACCACAAACGTTAAATAAGGTGCACCAAAACCTAATTAAAAGATGCGAAATGTGTTTGCAAGCTAATGGAGGTCATTTTGAGCATATGTTAATGTAGGAGTGGGCATATTCGCATTAATTAGTTTTTGTTTCCTTTGATTAAGTTATTTGTATTGTATGGATAGTTTATTTTTTAAGTATTTTATTTTTCTTAGTTTATAATAAATTTAGTTACAATAAACTTGTGTTTCCATTATTGATTTTACACATTTTGTTTGTTTGAAATATGTATCCATGGACTCCTTGATGTCCGCAAAATAAATAAATCGTTTTTCTTTATTATGAAGAAACTACTGAAAATAAGTACATCAACCCTTACATCAGGGTAATCAGAAAAGAAAACCTTTCCATTTGGGTTATATTGAACTATGGTTTCTATTTAAAAAAAGTGAGGTTATGTTTGTAGCTTGAAAACCCATTTCCAATTAAAATTGTCATATACGCTATTGAATTCTACGTAAAAAGTTACCTTACAAGCAGTTTTTATGTTCTTATAGGTTAAACTGTTAAAAAGTTATTAGCGTTTGAAGAAAATGGCAAATTTCAGTTTTTTTCAAATATCTAAAAAAGTTGAGCATCTAGGTGAGTTTTCAAAAAAGCATCATACTACTCGTAAATTTCTCTTCAACTTTGCTAATTTAACCAATATTGTATCTTCTATAATAAAAAAGTTACCCATATACGGAGATAGATTGTGGGCACCCTGTATATTAAAATAAAATATTTGTTAAAAAAATGTCCTAAAAATACTGGAGGAAAATCATCAAATAACAAAATCTTTTAAGTACCATAAAATCAGTCGTTATATGATAAACAGTATTAATTCAAATTTTAATACTAAAATGTATAAGAAAGAAAGAAGAAATTATTTTCTTTTTGATATTAGACAAAAAAACATTTGGGAGGACATTATGTGTAGTTAAACTTATAAAAAATATTTCAGAAAAAATATTAAGGAAACAAATGTTGAACGACACGTATATGGTGACTCAAAAGAAAATTCAAAGTAAAATGACAGATGATGCTAGTTGCCAAGTGTAAACGTGGTGTATAGTAAAAAATTTAAAAATAAGGGAAGTTGCATGTAAGTGGAGTATTTGGAAAAATTTAACGAAAGAAAGAAACATTGGGTGTAACATTAACTGGTTTGTGGGAAGATTTAACGAGAAAAAATTAGGTTGGGTAGCACGTGTAACGTAGTATAACGAAAAAAAATTAAAAATTATAAGTGACATTGGGTGCCATGTATAACTTAGTTTTTTGCTGATGTGATAAAAAAAGTAATTACATGACAACATATAAAACAAACTTTGACACAGCTGGTATCGACTTTTGGAGGTTTCGGAGGCTGCATGGACTTAATAAATCTCAGGCAAGTATGTAAAAGACAACGGAAAAGAAGCAATAACAAAGTTTAGGTACCTTGTCTATATTTAAAATTAACTTTAAATTCAAAATAACAATCGGGTAAAAATATAAAATTATGTTTTATCACTATTTTGCATCCAAACATTTGAGAAATTTTAGAAATAATTAGGTTAATTTACCTATAACTTTGTTGATCACATTAGTGACGAATTTCGGTTATTTTTTATATGGGAAAATCAGATATATCTTTATGTACACTATTGCGTAAGAAAATAAATGTTTCATTTAACAAAAACTGATAAATTTACCAGTAATAACCATAAATTTCATGAAACTTAAGACGTACACTTTATATGTCTTTATGTACTACTTGAAAATACTCAAACATTTTATCAAATTAATAACAACAAAAATAATACAAATTACATGTGCCTATAATATTGTTAAGTTATAAAAAAGAAATTCAATTAAGGCTATTTCTTTTTATTATTGTTCTTGAAGATAATTTAATGGTAAGAAACACACCTGTATATATTTAAAATATTGTAGAAGTGAAAAGATACCCACAATTTGATTTTGTATAATCGTAGGAAGTAAAACCTTTGAACCATAAGAAAATCAGGTGATTGACTTTGCTGTTTTCTCAGAACCAAAAATCAGTCACTGTCCAATGTAATATAAAGTGGATAGTTGCAGAGAAATTTCAAGAATAACAAACTGTAATGTACAAAACATCCTTATGCGTTATACAAAATAACCAATAGGCATTAGGTATATTAGTTCCGTGCAGATTTGATATAAAGTTTTCACATGTTGAACAATTTTGATGAATAGGAATTTTGAAGATAAAATTTATTTAATATGATGTAGGTATTATAAATAGGGTCTATAAAAATTTCTCCATACTTCTACTTAATCTGTTCCGACATCAGCTTAACCTGTCTAGAGATCCCTAAAATATTATTTGAATATAACAAAATTAATTCGCCATGAGGTAATAGAATAAGAAGAAAATAAATCTGTTTCATTCCTTACCACATTATGTAAATTGATGGGAAAATTCTTCTGAAGATGTAACAGACATGCTTGACAACAATTCATTTTTTCAGTGTTTTTTTTTTATTAGGGAAATATAACTTCAATTAAACGTTGATAATATCTATGCTTCTAAACTTTAATAAACTCCACTCTGGACCTCAATTCTCGAGTGTATGGGAATTTTTTCCAGTAGTGGAATATATTCTTATACCTTTTCCTATAGGAATTCCAAATGCTATTCTCGACTGGCATTGGAACTAGAATTCCCATAGGAAATATACTTGTACATATGTCTGCTTTGAAATAGAATGTTTAAGTGGTTCGACCAATCAAAGCGTTGAACAGGCAGTAGGTTTATGGAACGCAACCGGACCCGAGAATATAATTGTTTCTACAAAGAATGGTTGATAGCATAACCGTAAACAAGTTAAACAATGAATAATAATTGTAAGTTTAATTCCAAATCCAGTCATTTAAGCGACAGCCAAAAGACCCGTTTAATCGAGTTTCTGGAGAATGATGAGTGTCTACAAAAATGCAAATGTATCATTATGTCCTTCAGCTACTGCTAAATTTACTAATCTTAAATAACTAAACTTTCTATAAAATAGTTAATTTTTCAAATTCCAGGTTATAATCATAAATGACATAATTCTGTATGCATGGAGGTGTAAGCCTGCAAAAGGTAAATTCCTATGCTGAAACGTCACATTCCAACGCTAAAGCCACTTTCCCATGCTATATCACCATGGGAATCTTTTCCAACGCATGGCGTTGGAATATTTTCCATCATTTCAAGTGGAGAATAAAACAGTTTATGCTCATAGGAATGACGTCACTTTCTCATGGGAATAATGTCGAGAATTGACCTGCTGGTTGGAAGTAGTTAAGGCCCAAATGCTTCTCATCCTGTATACAAATTCTACAGTAAACATACAGAGTGATCCAGGTGCAACTGTTCCTTGTATAGTTAAAAAATTATTCAATGTTTGATTTTTTTAAATGGAATGCCCTGCCCTGTATAATATTTCAAATTCAGAAAACTATTGAAGTTTGCTATTTTTCTATGTATACTGTTCCTATACCTAACTCGACTAGTTTTGGACTTAATCAATATTATTTAATTAAATCAAATAAATACAATTAAGTAACCATAAGAGTACTTTCATGCAAAACGAAAAATTTATATACAAGATGGCGATAAAACTTAATCAAATAACTAATTTACTGCAATAGTTGTTCAAAACGATGACAATTTTCCTTCAAATATTTTAAGATTTGGTTATACCCACCTTTTGTGCTGGCTTTTCTAAGTTCAGCATGTTTCAGGGATTGAAAAACTTGTTTAACTCGATTTTCCAAATATTCTCTAATATTTACTGATGTTTTGTAAACAATATCTATTAAAGTACCCCAAAGATAAAAATCCAGTGGTGATAAGTCCGGAGATCTCTGGTCAATTCCAGGATTCCAAGTATCTGAATCATTGATTTTTAAAAATGTTGTAGAGCTTGCAACGTAGTTCATCTGTGCAATGTGCTGGGGCCCCTTCAAGCTGATATTGACTGTTGTATTATTGAGCCAGCGTAAGAGTATCTGTAAAATCCTCAACTACTGTGGTTATAATTTCTAAATATTTTTTGAAGTTAACTTTTTGTTGTAAATTAAATACCAAATTTCATTGTCCATTATTAAAGAAAATACATTAAAACAACCTTTCTTGAAATGCAAAATCTCTCATAAGATGAAGATTTTCAATAGCACAAAAGTGATTGTTTTTTCTATCGTAAATGCCTTCACGAGCGAATTTTGACTTGTTAGTTCAAATAATTTTTCTTAAAAAATGTGGATTTTCTTGAATAGGCATTAACAAGCATGTACAGAACTCCACACTGGATAATTTCCAGGTTTAAGCACTTGTACTTTAATAAACTTGTTGTGCATATTATTTTTAGCCAATATTTTCTGTATGGGTACTTTAACTTCAATTCCAGTTATGTCAATCTTATTGAAGATTATGGAAAGGCATAAAAATACGCCAAAAATTTCATTTTCTTTGTTAGAAGTTATGGGTCTGGGAACTTGTCTCATCATTAGGTTTTCAGTTCTAGAACTGGTTGGACGCGTACCCTCATTGTTTCCTAGTCTGAACCAGCCTACATATTTCGCTGAAATTTACTCAGTCTACGTCTATCCCTATCTGTGTGAGAGTCTTATTTCGGTCTACCCCTACCTATCTTTTCCTATCTCTGCTTGTAATATTTCCCGTACTATTCCCCAGAAATGCTTTAGAACGTATCCTGTCCTTCTATTTCTCCTATTTTTTCGTTTTCCACAGATATCTTTATTCCTCTACTGTTTCTACAACCAATTTGTTATTAACTTTGTCTGTCCATGCTACCATCCTCATGCATCTGAAGCACAACATACCAGAAGGCTTCCATCTTTTTCTGTCTGCTTTTCTTACTGCCCCTATTTCATAGATGTACTGTGCTGAGCTCCACACTATGCTTTGAACAGTTTTCTTCTTGTATCTATGTTCATTGTCTTTGAATATAGCTGCTGTTCTTTCTTGTTTGATGCAGTTTGGTCACCTATTGTGTTACAGTTATATACCTTATTTCCCCGATATTCAGAGGTATATGAATGGGGGCAAGCAGCCTTTGGCTGCCAAGTTCCCCCACTTGAACCTTTGTCGAATTAATAGTTATTCTAATTTATCCGTTCGCACAATCAACATTAGTTGAAAATATTTCACAACCAACACCTGTAGTTGTTTATAATAATCATCAGATTTAAGAGCACTTATTTTTTCGCCATTGGGTTTAACGACCTTGAAACTGGTTGGACTTGTACCTCAGCTTTAAATTTATGTTCTGAGCTAGCCTACCCAGTTTCCTGCACTTCTCATACAGCCTATATACAGCTCGATTCACTTCTATTGTTTTCTAATTATATGCCCTATTTTACCGAGATTCAGTGGTATGTGAAGGGGGTTAAAACAGCCTGTGGCTGCCAAGGATCCCCCACCACTTAGACATTTGCCATATTAATAGTTTTCAAATAAATCTTTTCGCACAATTAACATTAGTTGAGAGTATTGGAAAACCAATATCTGTAGTTGTTTATAGTAATCACCATGTTTAAGTACAGTTATTATTTTTGTCATTAGTTTTCCATCTTGCGACTGGTTGGAAACGTATCTCTATTGATTTCTATTCTGAGCTAGCCTACACATTTCCCTGAAATTCTCACAGCTTACATCTTTCACTATCTGTGTGCAATAATCTAACCTAGGTCTACCTCTACTTCTCTTTTTTCCTATTTCTGCTTCTAATATATTCCGCACTATTCCCTCATGTCTTAATATGTGACATATCATCCTATCTCTCCTATTTTTTACTGTTTTCCACACACTTCTTTCTTCCCCTACTATTTCCAGTACTTCTTTGTTCTTAACTTTGTCTGTCCATGATATCTTCATCATATGTCTATAGCACCACATTTCAAAGGCTTCTATCTTTTTCTTATCTGCTTTTCGTGATGTCCAGGCTTCACAAACATACAGTGCTGTGCTCCACACATATGTTTTAAGCAATCTCTTCCTTGTTTCTGTGTGTGGTCTTTGAGCACAGTAGTTGCTTTTTCTTGTTAAATGTAGCACGACTTTGTGCTAATCTTTGTTTTATATTTTTTGTGCTTTTCCCATCTTGCGTTATTTGACTTCCTAGGTAGCAGAAATCCTTAACCTCTTGTAAGTTCTCGTTACCTATTTGTATTCTTGTTTTTGATTTATTTTCCCCTTTTTTACATACTAGAACTTTAGCTTTGTTTTTGTTAATTTTCATACCATCTCTCTGTTAGAACTGTTTCCATTTCATTAAGAGCAGCTTCTAACTTTTTTTTGCTAAATGCTAATACCGCTATATCATTTGCAAATCTAAGCATATCAATCTTTTGTCCCTGCATATTAATTTCAAATGTCTTCCTGCATTTGACAGTATTCATTGCCTCTTCTGTGTACAAGTTAAAAATTAATGGGGATAAGGCACACTCTATCTCACCCCTTTCCTAATATTTACTTCTCTACTTTCTTGCTCTGTCCTTAAAACTCATTCCAATCTTTTTTGAGTATTTCGAACTTGTCTAAAAACCTCTAAAGATGAACCAAAAATTTATAGTTTTTTTGTGGTTGTTTAAATTTCTTATTATTCATTGCCAATAAATCTTAATACATTTGATTAAATTTTCAACAAGTGCGGCTTAGAATGTTTACCACACTTTCCATGTACCATAAATAAATTCGTAAAAACTATTTGAATAAACATTTTCTGCCAACTTAGGTGAGATTAAACTTACAAATTATAGGAATGTAACACTAAGAAGCACAAAGTAACAACGAAAAAAAATAAGCAATTAGAGAATATCAAATTTCCATAGACTGCTTGATTAAAAATCCAATTTGATAAAATTATTTAATTAACTGATTATAAGCCCAAACCAGGTGAGTTAGGTATAGGAACAGTATTATAAATATTTATCGTTCCAGGTTGGGACCGTGTCATCTTATAAACTAAGGTCGATGTTTCGTCCACTTTTGTAAGGGGCTTCATCAGCACCAGAAAAGAAAATGATATATAAGTACAAAAATACTATTAATAAAGATAAGAATGATAAAATATTAAGTAGCCAAATGTAAAAAGTATGAAAAGTTACTTCTGTACTTCTGTACTCACCAACCCATTTAAGCCAAAAGGTGTCTTATGGCAAAGTTACTTTGCCACGAGACACCTTCAGAAAAGACTAGCTACACTCTAAGAGAAAGATCCTAAAACTAGATTGTGTTCGGAAAGATATTTCCATGTGCTTGCAAAAACTAAAATTATACGAGTTATCTTACCATCATTAGCTTTAATGATGGGCCTTCAGATATCAGTAAAATCTTGGACTATTCACCATTCTTTCTATAGGAATATTTTTTAAGGAACACTAAAGGTTTATAATATACTACATACCGTTAAAGACAGGTAAGATATTCTTCTCCAGATGTTAAATTAGAAATGATCTACTAACATTAACAAAGGAAAGGATTCTTAATGAAGAGAGAGAGGGAGAGAAAGAGCAACTATCAATATTGACTTTTATTACAGAAGTTTATATACACTCCAGTTGTGTATGGGTAAGATTTAACTGTTAATGAATTACAGGAAAATATTTTCTAAAATTAATATCATGAGCAAACTTTATAAACTGGCATAAAACATACACAATAAGTGTATTAGAATTATGAGGATGATACTTTATTTAAATGAAATGTATATTGTAAGAGAGAACTAGCCACATATAGGCAACTTTAAACACCCAGACAAAGGATTTATTAGGTGCTATTAAGCTAACTTGTGAGATAAAATTTATATAAAAATAGAAATCTGAAGAAGTAATCCATGAGACTTGCAAAGCTGTAACTTGACATTGCTACAGGAAATAATGTCACGTTACAACAGTCCCGTTCCAATGAATTCCTGTTGTAACAGGACATTTTGCCATAACAATGTCATGTTACAGCTAAATAAATTTCTCGTATTCTCCAAATTTATTTTTACCTTACATGAGTTTATTTCACTACACATTTTATTTAATTTCTTTAATTTACGCACTTTTTAGTCATATGTTGATTTTATCATATTTAGCTCTGTGCACAAATTTCCTTTCTGTTACATGCACAATTCACTGCATACACAGTTATATTCATAACTCTATTGAGTTGTCTTTTAGCTCATTGGCAGTACTATTTACCTATACATATCCAGTGTGGATTCTAAATCTTGATGCTTCACTTGACATTTTGTTTTGATTCGTTGTTTGCATCTACTGGCACACAGCTGGTCATCGTATTTTCATATTTTTTAACTAAGATGTTATAGGTGATAGATATGTCTCTTAAAAATTATACCATGAGATGGACACGGGACATTTCAAAACGTGTTCTGTTGCTGTTTCTCTTGATGTAACCTGTCACAAAACCTAGTGAGGATAAACACAGTGGTTGTTTGTGAACATAAATTTTTTTCAAAACACAGTTTTGACTATGTTGATTTAATTGGTGTTTTTGGGAACAACTAGGTCAATGCTGATTTTTGGACCATTATTAATTACTTTCATTTCCAATTTTGTCAATATATTTAATAGGTTACTGACATATAAAATGTTCATGTGATTTCAATTGGGAAAATCCAACATTGTACACCATTACTTTTGTAGATTATTAACAAATTAAATGTTACTACCTTTTATAACATGGAACTATAGAAAAAAAGCACTTAATTAAATTTTGTCACACTTTTTCTTCCACCAAGCATGATTTAGATTTGTATATCTTTCCAATTGTAGTCACCTATCCAGGTGACACAGTTGGTTAATACATCGGTCATAAAAACCAAAGATACAGGTTTGAATCCTATCCAGGACCTTATATTTTCCATCTCTCAATTGCTAGCTGGATTTGAAATGATTATTTATACTATATATAAAAGTTTCAGTTATTATTTCATCTTGTTAACTAATACCTGCCTTGTGCAATTATCCAGTATATACATATTGTTGATATTGAAGTAAACTTCCACGTATACAACAAACACAGTCTCTTATCTAAATAAAGAAAACCATTTTCTAGACTATTTCAGTTGTTAGAACATAAACGCTCTCCTGCTCGAATAAATTAGTATATTAAACCTTATTAAAAATTTTAGATTACAAATATTTACATATAATAATATTGCAAAATGAAAACCAGTGCATAATAAATCACAAAAAAGGAACTAAAGTTTCAACTACCACTCAGAATAAAGTTACATGAATTTCCAGTGTCAGAGCATCTCACCACACTGTTAATTTCTTTAAGAATATACCTTGTATCACAGGTACGTGTAAATTGCTTTTAGTTATAAATAATTTCCTACAGGAGTTTATGAATTAATTAAACCTGAAGACTACAACTTCTCACAATAAAATTATTATATGACAAAAAGCTAATGCAAATATTTTCATAATGTCCTTTAATGAAAAACATATCTTAAAAGCTAATCTGGTCCTGATTTCATGAACCTTGAATTAATTCCAGACCAAACATTTTTAATGCTTTAAGCTTTCACCGCAAACTTCTTTTACAATGATTGCTTCTTGAATAAAATTATACAAGACCTTCACCTGGTCAAGTCAAAGAAGAAATAGTTGTCTAAAAATACTTCTATAAACTATACATATAGACATAGAACAAACAAAGGTTGAGTTGGCATATCACAATGGTTGGAACTTCATGCTTGCCTTTTCTATATCGCATCGAAACAATTTATTTCGAAAATATAGTAAACTAATGTTTGTGTTAACAAAATGAGTTTTATTCTTGCTATATTTATTTATATATCTAGATAAAACCACTGTTCTGACTCATTAGCTGACTGATACAAACTTCAAAAAACTAAACAAATCATTGTAGTTTTTCATATTTTCTTAAAGAAATGGAAGTTTTAATAAAATATTTCATAAATCAATTTTGCAATTATCTATTTTTTCTTGTTTGGTCGATATTTTAACTCTTCAATTTCTAATAGATTACAGCCCAATTATTAGGTTCATGTTAAGGGGTGATTGAACTATTTCTAAATATTTATATTCTTAAATATCGCTAAACATTTTTACAACATGCTACTGATCAATTAGATTAGTTTATGGATACTTCAATTAAAATATATTATTATGTACAATAGTTAATAAATTAAATAGAAACAGTTCATTAAGTTTGGTTTGGTTGGTTGATTAATGATTGAGTTGTATGAAAATAAATTCACCTATCCTAATCCCAAACACATGGTGCAATTTAACATATAAAACAGCTCCTCTATTATATAGAACCATTAAAACTGTTTCTTGTGTCTATTAGTGAATTTTTATTGTGATTTAAGGTCCTGTTTCTTTATTTATGACTTGTGGTTAGATGGGTAAATTACATATTATATATGGTTAAGTTATATAGTTGGGTTGTATTTAATTTTTGCATATTTTATTATTATTAACGAATTTTCAGATGTGTAGTCAATTTGCCTGCAAAATTTGTTGATTGACATCTTTTAAAGATTTCTTGTAATAAATAATGTTTCGATTCACAATAGCCATACCAATTGTATGGGTGAATAAATACCAATACCACTTTCTTGTATCTTTCCTTAAAACGACACTTTTCCAAAAGCCAGTCATGATAGTCAACATTGCCCTTTTATGTTTATTATAATTTTTGACAGCACAGCGTGGTACTAGAATATGTGGCTCTTGCTGTCAATTCTAGTGAGAAATTTATACTGTTGGAAGAATTGTATCCAAGTTGGTTGCTAGTGCAACACTTTGTTCTTTTAACTCTTCAGTAAGTAGTACCTACCTAGCGAAAATTTATCGAAATATATAGTGTCTTTTTGTGTCGTCAACCACAGATAACATATTTGCAATCACCTGTTTTGGAACTTTCTTTCACTTTCTTGCTACTGTATAGAAAGAAGTTAAACTAAATTCATTGTTCCACATAAAGCCATAATGTAAAACCAAATCTTGTATGTTTACATATTGTAAATCATTTTAATGATGACCATAATATTTATACAATCAGTTCATCTGTAAATAAGTGTGTATCAAGAAACTCGTCATTTTTAAAAAACTTATTGGTCATATCTATCAGTGCTCGAATTTTAAAATGTCACTTTTGTTATCATCAGCCTGGAAGCAGTCGACAAAATGAATAAGCGATTTTATAATTTGAATTCCCAAATCTCTGGATCTACCCAAACGTCTCATGCTAAAGATTTTCATGTTATTCAGAAAAATAGTAAAAAAAACATATAAACTCCCTGATTTCATCAGTAATTACCAAATAGTTTGGTATATTTTTTCTAATTGCTATGTATTGTATTACTAAAAGAATTGTTTAAAAACAGTACGAGGAAATATCTATCTCATCTGTTAACATTAATTAACTACATGGACTAATCTAGAATGCTAGAAATACGTTCCCTGTATTTTAATTCAAACCACCTAACGTGATGAATCATACACCAATTTAACCAATCCTGAATATATTTAAACTATGATATTCTGACAAATTGAATAATAATAACTATGGTTTTCTTGCATTTCTGTATTACTTGTACTATTCAAACGAACATTTAACTATGTACACCTGGCAAAAAATGAACACAAAATATTAATGAAATTAATTTGTAATTGCTAAAACTGATTTTCCTGGTACTGGAATTGAACAACCTTTTTTTTTCTGAAAAATAATGAGCCATTTTAATTTTTATTATTTTTACTTTTAAATAAGTTTGCAATTAGAAATGCTTTTCCATAAAATCTTATACCTAGTACATTTTTAAGTATATGTTAGAATATATCGTTTTTTATGTAGAACTTAATTTTGTAATTATGCATTATGATTCTTTCGTGAAAAAATGAGAGCCCTTAACTGTAACTTTTTATTTGTTTCGTATAATATTTATTATTTATGTGAAGTAATAGCGGTTCAGATTTAGCAATATGTGAATGATTTAACAAACAGCAAGTTGGAGATTTCAGTGATTATTCATCATTATTCACAAAAACAACTCACTGGTGCAATTTATATCAATTCAAATCTAACTAATCACTTTGATAACTTTTATCTGCAGGTTTAATAATAATAGCACAGGTTTGTAAAAATAGAATAACCACTTCAGTCTCAAGTTGAATGAATGAGTTAGCTTCATTTGGTTAGTCATTATCATGTTTACAGTGTTGCACATTTTGTATGAATAGGAAACTTATATAACAATTAATCTAAGCAGTATATTGTATTTAATAAATAATACTTATTTGCAAATATTAAGACATTTATAAAACACAGTATTCTTTATATTATAGGACAAGTTTAAGAGACATTTAAGCTTCACAACTAAATTTGCTTATTTAACAACATGCTAAAGATCTTAAATTAATGGAACCTATTCAACTCTCTTCACAACACTAATGTTTATATTAGAAATTAAGTGTCTCATTATTAGATTCTACAATGGTATGGTTTTCAAAGAACGCAAAACATTAAAATAGAATTGAAATTTAGTTCAAGCACTTAGACTTCTTTAACATAATAATATGTTAAAGGTTTCTATAAGGAGCATGTCTTCGAGAATATTGCAATATTTTTGCAATGCTAGAAATGGGCATCATTATTTGTTATAACAAATAAGTTTTTGTAATTTCAAATAAGTCTACCAAAACTTTTATTGCTACGTTGACAATCATATTGATTTTCAAATTCAGCATTGGCTTATTTAGCATACTAATAATGGATTGCCATTTTTCATTTTGCTAAGAAAAAGAATACCTTTTGTAATTGCAAATCAATTTAGTGTAGAAATTTAAATACCAGCTAGGAAGATTATCTTTTTGTAGAATTTATCAAAAATGAATAATTATTATAGTATATTCAAATGATAGGCCTAAGGCTTCTTTAAAACAAAAATATATAATAATGATGGAATTCTTTTAGATTGAAGAACTAGAAGTTAACATTTTTTTAAACAATGTAGATTTTGTAATAATAACTCAAATCACGCAAAACTTAAATACTTCCAAGGACAATAATAATTTTAGTAAGAGTGCTGCTGTTTGTTTTGTATCCACAAAAAAACTTTGTTGCCTTTTTTATATAAATTTCACTATAAAAATTTATATATCTGTAAAGCAATTTATGTGTTAGTTAATAAAAATATATACTATGATTTTTGCAAATGCAAAAAAATTAGTGTTTGCAGAAATTTGTCGTCTTATCGGGAAAATAAAAATAACTCCAGAAATTGCATCCAACAACATGCAGACAGCGCTAGTTTACATAGTTTGAAACATTTAATTGCTCTAAAAAGAAAAAAATTAATCTCATTTAGTTAAGTGTTATATCTAAAATTTGATGAAGATTGATATAGCCTAAAATCTTTGATTCTAAGCAAGGGGCGATGGAACATAACTTTCCATGAAAGCATATTGTCCAATTGAAAATATTTTACAGAATAAAGCTTTATGCGCTTGTAGAATGGCTGTGGCTGGATAATAAGGGTAACAGCTAACTGATTGGACATAAATTCAGTAATTTTACATCTTCATAAAAAAACATTTGATTTGTTCATGTTTTTTGAAAGCCCAATGTTTCTCTTCTATATAGAACAATACATCGCATTTATTTTTCTATTTATAACTACAAAATAGTCTGCTTCTTTCTTGTTAAGTGATCCGTTAGCCATTACTGTTTTCTATTTTCTCACATCTTATGTTTTTTTATGTCAAACATATATATATATATATATATATATATATATATATATATACATACATATATATACAACTGACAAAAAATCAATTAAATCAATTAATACCCCACCATACAAATTTTTTAAATCTATTACAGATATTGTCTAATACTTTTCCATTACAATATGGCTTTAGTGTCCAAGATCTCCATTCCTATCTTAACACTTTTAGTAATTTTCAGTTACCACATGATTACATTTTTATTTCTTTAGATGTCAGGTCACTTTTTACTAACATATTCAGTGTTCTTGTAATACAAGTTATAACTGAAGTATACAATCATATTGTCAGTTTCCTCTTGATTTGTTCATAGTATCTATACATTTAATCTTTAACAATATTAACTTCACTTTTCAAAATCAAGTATATATTCAAATATTTGGCACACTGATGGGTTTACTTTTATCACATTTATTGTGGAAATATTGCATCACCCGGTTATGTTATGTTCCAAATGAATCGTAAAAAATCTCAAACGATGACGTATTGATACAATTTTTGTATATAAGCGGAAGTAATCCACATTCATGGGATTCAGTCCTAAACCAAACAGCATGTAACTTTGAGTAAAGATTTGAATGCATAAGTTAATTTATAATATTATGATATGCAATAAGCACTTTAGAACTTTGCATGAATATGAAACTTATAAATTTGAGTAGTTTCAAACACAGAAGTTATCGAATGTGATTATTTGATGAAGCATCATTTGTTTGTTAAAAATATTATGAAAATCGAACATTCTTTGGTACAAGAGCTACTCTAAAGTTAATTAATTAAAAGTAGAAGATTCACTTTGAAAATTAATATTCTAAATGGATATTTAAAAGCATATAGATTATCTTGCACACTGAGATTTCAACATCAATGTAAAATGGAATCAGGAAAGTATTTAATATCATTAATTATGTTGGAGATGAAATTTTGATAAGAGCCATTTTTGCAAGTATAAAGCTTTGATTCTTTGTTTGTTAATTAGTAAAAATAATTGAATATTTTATAATTTAAATTAGAATAAGTTCTTATTTTATATTTTGTGTAAGTATAATTTACAGCAAATTTTGAGGTCGAAGTTTGAGGTATTTTGACCCTTTACTAAATAGATTATCTGTCAAGCATTATTGGCCAATCACCCTTACAAGCATGGTAATAAAGAATGGGTAGACTATTCCTCTTATTAATTAAAAAGAATTGTGTACCTGTTAGTAAGGACTAGATAAGAATTTTAATTATTTTCTGTATGAACTAGAACTGTGAATTGTTTTATAAACTTTTGTATGAGAGAAAAATGTTTTTGAATGTGTAGATGTTTTTTAGAGGTTGCTGTTTTATTTCATTCTATAGTAAATTCCGTGAAACTAGCCAAGCAAATAAAGAAAAGAAGGTAAGGTAGTAATTCCATAATTTCATAAGTTTAATATTTCCCAACTCGGCCGTATCACAGCACTCATTTAGCAACGCCCAATGCAAGGCATCACAACAATATATATATATATATATATATATATATATATAATATATAAATATTTTAGATAGTTAATTACACAAGGTAAGTTGATAAATACTATCGTATTACAGTGAGTAAGATGAAATAATAGCTTAGACTTTTATGCAAAGCCTAAATGATCATTTCAAATCGAGCTAGTAATTGAAAGATGGAAAATATAAGGTCTTGGACAGGACCTGAACCTGTATCCTGGTTTTGCCGGAACCATGCGTTTACCAATTACGCCACCGAGACCGATAACGACAATTGGGAAATTTACAAATTTAAATTGTGTACACAACTATACATAAACCTAACTTTCAATTATGTTTGGCATTTTTGTCAATCATATCTGACATTGTCAAGTTTTTGACTTATGTCAGTTATAGACAGGAATCGACGCTCAAAATTATGGCTATAAGCCAAGTATTAAATATATAAATATTTTAGGTAGTTAATTACACAAGGTAAGTTGATAAATACTATCGTATTACAGTGAGGAAGATGAAATAATAACTTAGACTTTTATGCAAAGCCCAAACGTAATTTTGAGCGTCGCTTTCTGTCTATAACTGACATAAGTCAAAAACTTGACAATGTCAGATATGATATATATATATATATATATATATATATATATATATATATGACATGATAAGGGGTCATTATAGATCGTTAAAACCCAATGCCCATAAACAAAACCCACATAAACAAAAGAAACCAGAAAAAACAGAAATTTCCTAAGATTTCTTGTTTCGCCCTGTATAATATATGCGTATTGATATACGCGTATTGTAGATACATAGGTATTAATGTGAAAAGCAAAAAACCTAATTCCGTGCTTGTAAATAATCACTCTAAGATAAATTCGTATGTAATAAAAATGCACTTTCCGTGCATAAAAATAAATAACTTTGTGTATTAAAAACATGTTTTGTTTGCATTCAAAAGCAATTAAAAACGTTGGTTATTTATGTAAGGAATAATCAAAAATGCACGTTCTGTGCATAAAAATAAATAATTTCGTGTATTAAAAACGTTTTGTTTGCATTCGGAAGCAATTAAAAACTTTGGTTATTTATGTAATATATATATACATATATATTGATATGATAACGCCGTACGCTGATGTAATTACCGTTCAGCTGAATGCCACAGCTCTGTGTTTTTCTCTAATCTTCTAATTTTATTATGCCACGGCTAGCCCTTTTTAATTTACACAGAGTGCGCATCGATACGATGATCAATTTTCATTTACCCCCCCTAATTACCTGTTTGAATTGATAAAACGAAGTCAATCAACATTCATATAAAGAAAGGAAATAATATTTACACTTCACAATTTTTGTAATTCTTTAAATACACCCTTCAATCAATTAATATTATATGGATTATTTATCTCAAAATATAAAGTCACCAAAAACGATACCTTTACAAAAACTCTTGAACATTCTAGACCTTTTTATGATTTTTATGTAAGTTTCAACGTATTCAATGTTCTTGTTGACTCCTTACAAACTTGTGAGAAAATTATATATTCAGTGTTAAAATTTAAATTTGAAAAGATTCCTTAAAACTAGGTAGGTCTGACCTGTGATCTCCTGATGAGTTGTTTCGTGTTGTGCATTAACACCCCCTCATTATCTTCAATCGAAAACCAATGCTCTGCTTTGTACTCCTTATGTTTGAACCAATAATTCAGTATGGTTACTTCTTTGTTTCCAAAATTCACTTCGTGCTTTATTCTTTATTTCTCTGGATACGCGTTGGACATCTTCCCAGACTTAGTATCATGAATTAGAAGTGGACCAGAATGGTATTAGACGCGGATTAGAATTCCAGACTTTGGATCATAAATTAGCAGCGTATTAGAAGTGGATTAGAAGCCCTATAATATCATTATAAATATTTAATTTAAATTAATTAACCAATTTCTACTCACGTTTTCTGCAAAAACGGCAAAAGCTCTTCATATATTCTTAACGCAATTCTTACACAGCATTGTTTTGCACTATAATATAAATTTTATTTATCTGACGCGTAAATATTTGATTAAGAGTATTGTGTATTCGACGTGCTTGAAATTGAGACTCACTGTTTCTTATCACCTCTTGGTGTTATATAGCGTTTTCCGTCTACATTTGGATTGGTTTTTCAAGCAGCCTTGCAAATTGTTGCGACCAACCATATTTGTCTTGGATATTTCTAGTGTATTTTCAAGCTGATTTCTGATGAAACTATTTTGGGGTTTCGAATCATGCTATTATTTACTATTATTTTACTATGTTTGACCGCCTTATTCTTGTTATCGTCGCTGGACTTTTAGCTTATGTCTGTTTTCTGTAGATAAAGCTTTTGGAGCATTGTACAAAAATAAATGATGTAACACGATTGCTGTTTTCGTTTATGTATTTGTTTAAACGCATCTTTGAAAGTGCGTTTTCTTATCAAGGCGTTTATTGTTCCCTCTTTATCACAAGTGTAATTGCATGCAGATTTATTATGTTTTATCTTATCTTTTGAGTATCTATTTTATAAACTTGTTGAACACTTCTCAACGTAGTTTAATTACATGTATGATTATTTCTCTGCTGAATACGCGTTTTATTATTAGAAGATATGCTTATTGGCATTGATTAAAGTTAATTACGGTTCATATACAGGGTGTTAAATGCTTGCTATTTACACAATGTGCGAATTACTTATTTTCCTGCTAAATAAATGCAGTTTTCTGATTCCCATTGCTATTTGCAGTTACTACGCGGCCCTTACTACTCAATACACCCCTAAGCAACTCCTTACCACAGCAATATATATATATATATATATATATATATATATATATTTGTGGATTTAAAGGGGTAAATAGGTTACACAATAAAAGTTTAGCAACCATGTATATAGAAAAGAGCAAATTATTTACACGCCAAATTAATTTAATTCATATAGTGAAAACGGACGAGTATTTAAGGTATTTTTATATTTATTAATTGGAATGTTAGAATTGCATGAAGGAAGAAAGCTTTAAAGCATATAGAAGCTCAAGGATACGCATAATTAATCATAATTTCTTTTAATCAAATGCACGAAAGCATAAAAGGAGCAGGCTTGTATAAGAAAATCAATAATTTCTAAGGCAAATGTATTCGTTTTAAAAGCCAACACTCATTTACACAGATACTACGAAGCAGAAAATCGAGGAATTGTTATTTTCAAACGGTCGATAATTACAAGAAACTCCTGTTTGTTAAATGTTACGTTCAGAGAATTTGAACGCACGTTAATATAGAATTTCATAGAAATTTTTTTCAACGGTCAATTGGTATAAGCAGCTATAGTAACAAACATCTTAAGGAGGGAGTGGAATGAACAATCGGTAATATACAAGAGATAGAGACAAATATAAAGCAAGCATTGAATTGAAAGTCACGTAAGATATACATGTGGAGTTGATGAAGGACGTAGACAATATCGATTTTCTGTAACTCAAGTGGGGTTTGGAAGGAGACAACAAACATGCATAGAACAAAGATGAATAGCGGTTAGGCGGAGCATTGGGACGACAGAAAACTTTGTCATTGGTTGAAAGCCAACCTTTCGAAAAGAACGCACACGGGAAGGTAGAAAACAAATTCTATGTAAGTAGCACGTAGGACGGGAGAAATTTTGCAGAATTTAGTGTCGGTTGCGTTCAAAATTTTAAGAAGCTGCTTTAGAAAATAAGCTTTTCAAATGAAACGGGTCCAATAGGGGGATTGGATAATAATATAAATACCTGAGCGAAGATATTAAAGTTCTCTTCTCTTTTACTTCCATTGAGTTCTGAATACGGGTTCAGACCTACATAATAATAAAGCTTTTGGTTAGAATTTGTGTGTGTAGTAAAGTTATATTTACCATCTTAGTTGAAAGTATAAAACGGTAGTAGCGGACCTCAAGTTATTAACGTGATGCACGAGTTAGTGCTTATTTAATGGTCTGGCTATTACGACAAAATTATTAAATGGATGCATGATATTTGGGGTAAGCAGAACTGGAAATCAATTTTGTATGCGTGAAATATCTAGTATGGAATGGTACTGTGAGACGAAGCGAATATCTTGTGGAGAACAGGAGTGGTAGCGGAGATATCAGATGGTAGAGGCCTATGGATCCGGCGATCAGCATAGTAGATGGAAACAACGCTGAGGGGTTTCTAGTAGCCGTCTCCTGAGGTAATGAAGAGTGAAGGTGTCTCCAGGTAGTAAATTTGAAATTTCTGTTTTCATTTAAACATTTGTGGATATTTTTTGTGTTGTGTGGTTGATATTTTGGTGGCATATTTATTGTTTTAAAACTTGTTTAATAGGATACATGTACAGGACAATTTAATAATTTTGAGTATTGAAAAAGGGTTTATTTAGGATATATAAAAAAAAATTTATTTAGGCTATAAATTGTGTTGTAGAGGGTAAACGGGTCTGTAAATTTGTTTTAATTAATGCAAGGTTTTAAAAGGCATATACAAACAAAACTGGGTTATGAGCTCACAATACTCCAGTGTGAAGTCAATTTAGGGTTACATGTGGGGCCCATCTACTCATATCTACTCGAATTTGTTTAAAATCATTTTAAAAATCAAGGACTTTAAATCATTCAATAAATTGAGCTGGTAATTATTGTACCAAATTGTTTGGACACATGTGTAAATATATTTTATCTGTTAATATGTGTAAATAAATGGTTATCGTATTATTTTGGTAATTTTATTTGATGGTGTGTGAGTGTAAAAGAGATATGTCCACAAAAATAGATATTCAAGAAGAGGCCGACTGCTGAGCTAGCCAGGGAAGCAGAGAAACAGAGAAATTCGAAGGCGTCCTAATAAAAGGGTAAGGAATTTTTTTAATTTTTTTTGAAAATTTTATGTTGGCCCAAGGAGGGGCACGAATTTTACTGAACTTCCACGGCAATTTTATGACGCCCAATTCGTGGGGCTCGTTGTTAAAGCTAAGTCTCGACTTACACAGCAATTTTATGGCGCCCAATTCGTGGGGCTTGAATGATATTTAGGAGGAGGCTCGAGTGGCCCCGAGATTATCCCGACTTCCAGAGTGTCCCTGAGTCCATGGCAATATATATATATATATATATATATATATATATATATATAAGGGTAACTGTTCGTCTGTAATTTCGCAATTTTATATAAAATACAGTGTTAAACTATATATGTGATTCCACATTTATAAAAATCATAAAGGCGAATTTATCTATACAAATTGAATTAATATTTACATAGCCATTTTCATAACGATTACTTGATAGTTTCATAAGGTGAAGAAACACCCATTGACTGGTTTCAGCCTTTTGGACCTTGTCAGAATGGAGTAGTTATAAATCAATGAAAGAAATATATTGAATATATATATATATATATATATTATATTATTGGCAAGTGACTCAATATTAGCCACAAGGGCATACTGTCGATGCGTTTTGCCCTAATTGGGGCTCATCAGGACAGGAGTCCTGAGCGTCAACAGGATGCCCTTGTGGCTAATATTGAGTCACTTGCCAATAAATTTCATTGTTTGATATTATTTTAAGACTCATTAAATTTACTTATTCTATATATATATATATATCTATATATATATATATATATATATATATTGTTGTTTATACTGTAGCAATACCCATGCGCGCCCTTTTTGTGAATTAAGTGTTAAAAATGTTTGTCAATTTTTGATTTTTAATGTATAATTTTAATTGCGTCGGCTAGCTTAGTTTTTAATTTACGTCCGGAGCTTGCGACTATACGACAAACAAAGGGTTGCAATTTACCTTCTACCTCTCCTTCCTGTTCTAATCTTTAAACCAAAACACCGTTAAGCACAAATTATTATAATGTTCTCAAAAATATTTACAACGCATGAAAAGTTTAAGAATTTTCTAATTAGAACTTTCATTTAATAATTGAGTAAAAATTTATAATTATCATTCCCAAAGTTTATCAAAAATCCAGCAAAATCACTATTATTATTATTATTATATGCGTTTGCTATCTTACGCAATTTTAAACCTGCTTGTTTTAATTGGGATCCTTGACGTAATAATGATGCGTTATCCATGCGTGTCGCGTTTCAGCTTGCGTTTATGTTGTTTAACGACTTGCGAATTTGTTTATTTAAATAAATCTTTAAAATATTTTTCATTAACTAAATTAATTATGATTATGGTTTATATACAGGGCGTTGTCATTTACTTTCCAGCCTAATCATCGTATTTCTTGTTTTCTTCAGAAAACTGTCTCGTGTTCTGAGCCCTCATGTATTTTATATGAAGTGCGCTATACTATTGGTCCTAACTACTCCTAAATGATCTTATTAACACAGCATTCCTTCCCTCCCCCCCCCCCCAAATTAAAACAAGGTCATGAAAATACAGAAGTCGAATAAAATATATACCGCAACTTCATAGAGGTTATACAATTACGTTCTGCGATTTGGTATTTAGATTGTTACCAGAATTATGTAATGCATTAAGTAACATATATCCCATGGCATCACTCGTTTTCTATTACAAAATTAGGGTATCTGTTTGTCTACAGCTTCATAGTTTTATATAAAATATGAAGTGTTAAGATATATTTTTGAATTCTCATTTATAAAAATCATAAAGATGGATTTACTGATGCAAATCTAATTAATATTTGCATAGCCATTAACAAAACCATTACTTGATTGTTTCATAAGGAGAAAAAACATCCATTGACCTGTTTTTTTTTAATATCTCCCTAGCCAAATATTATATCCTAAATTGCGCATTTTATTATAACGGTGTTGGAAAAATTGGATTTTAACTATGTATCCTTATAAAACTAATTTATAATAAAAATATTTGATAGCATACAAAGTTCAGTTGGACATACGTCAATGAACCACAAAACTTTTTTTAATGGCACTTCATACTGGAGAGGTATTTTACATTTGAATAATAGTATCGTTGTTAAACACCTATTGTTAGATATAATTATATATTTTATTAATAAGTAATACTTGTGTTTTAAAAACAATTTTAGTAAGATGGGTTATGTCACTTTTTAAGTGCCAGCATACTTACGTTTATGCCAGGTAGAAAGTAATTTAAAATCTATACGTTATGATTAAAAAAATTTTTGTATTCCATTATTTGTCATTAGTGTCACAATAACTGACTTCTTCAATATTTTACCCTTGTGGATTGTAGAATTATCAAAAGAAAATTTGTATTACAATAATTATAACACTTAATATTTACTACTTTATAATTTTCAATACTTAACAAGAAAAGCATCTTTTATATTCTTCATAATACTATAATGGAACACTAATTCAGACATCAGCATTTAATTATAACTATTTTTCTTACTTTCTACAATTACTCAGTAACAACTAAAAAAGATTAAACATTCTTCTCAAACCACAGTATGGTAAGAGTATTACTAGGCCTAATGCAGTAAATATACACGTATACTGATGACTTTTCAATTTTTTTTATTTTTGATGAGAAAAGAGTAGTACAGTATTCACATAGTAAATGATATCTTAGGAGTACAAAATATTTCCAGACTTTTTCGGCAACTTTACATTCAATTTTCAGGGTACCTGATGCATAAGTTGTTTGCAGCTATATACACTTCCATTATATTATTGGTTTTAATTTTTCTAAATGAAAACTATCACCTCTGGCCAGTTTGTAGGTAATAGTTATTAGATTATAATGTGGCATACACAAACAATTTTTAAATGCTTTGTGGTGGACACTTGAACATCTAAAAAGTTGTAATTCCATGAGATTAACAGGGTAAAACTAATTTTGTTTTGCTCGTTTCGTGATTAAAACCAGCTGGAATGACTTAAATAAATTACCAGGATGAAATATTGATTTTTATTTAATCTATGAGCATAATTGTCCTTGTTTTGACCATGATATAGCTAAATTTCCACTATTATGGAAGAATGCATAAGAATGTTACAAGAGCATAACAATGATAGTACAGTTCTTGTTTTATTCAACAAAACCATCAAAAAAAAGTTTGAGAGTCTAGAACTTTGTAACATTCAATAAACATGGGACACTGTTTCTGCTTATTTTTAGTCACTTATTGTTACATTCCAAGTGATACAGAGATGTTTTTAGTAGCTAGGTTACAGATAGTGAAACAATAATTAGGTTTAATTAGTCTTAAATTAATAACAAGTCAGAAAATTTAATGTCGTGACTCAATGTTAGCCACAAGGGCATTCTGTCGATGCGTTTTGCTCTTAATGGGGCTCATTAAGACAAAAGTGGCAAACCTATAATACTGCATTTGTGTTGTTTCACTCGACTTTGGGTTTTAGCAACAGTCGACAAGGAAAAGATTTTACTCAACTGTCTTTTTCTGTAACCAAAAATAATAATTATAAACAATAATTAACTTTATGAGTTTTAAATTTATAGCAAGTAATAAAATTTAATGGCAAGCAACTCGATATTAGCCACAAGAACATTCTGTCAATACGTTTTGCCCTTACTGGGATTCATCAGAACGAGAGTAGCAAAGTTATAATATGTAATCATAAACTAGAGCTTGCAAACATTCCAATGAAGTTATTCCAAGAGGCGTTTGTGTTTTCTAATCTGTCAGTTCTATAAATGACCCATTATCTTATCCTTCCCACGGTGAGAATATTAGGAATTGTTTATTGTTTGTTTTATTGAAACTTTTTAGCGTTTGACTTTTATATAAATATAAAATATATTACACACGGACATTATTGATTTGTTTTACAGCTTTTAAGCAGCATTTATAATATGTTCTGTTATGACTCGTGAGGCAGGCATATATATATATATATATATATATATATATATATATATATTGCTGTAACAATGGCCTCGCATTGGAGCCACTAACAGAGTGTATGAAAATGACCACATGTTGGGAGCATGGCTGAAAGAGTGTTGTGAAAAGATACTTCTGGTTTGTAAACTTGAAATTGTTCACTTACCTACGTTTTTAACTTTGCCTGGCTAACTCAATGGAATTTATGGAGTTTTCAAAATGAAATAAAACGCAACAATATCATAAAACATTTATACAATATGAAATATTTTCTTTCATATAAAAGCATTTACAACTTCGTTTCTTTCAAACAAAATAATTTCTAACAAGTCTTTGTTACAAAAATATTGTTACTTACCTTTTTTTATATTTACAGAATTAAACTTATTCTTTTGAGGATCGTTTACCTGGTTATAAATTATTTCCATGCTGGTAAGATTTGTTTTGGCTAGAAAAATCTTTGACATATAATCTATTAAAGGTCATAGTATTTCGAACTCTGAACACAAACTCGTGGTAAAAAAATCCCTAACGGAAAAATTATTAGGACTATCTTAAGCTAGAGATACAAATACTCTAATATTAGTTACAAATAAATTTTAAAAAAATACTACTTGTGGAATCCACAAAAACGCTCCTCGTAATTAAAATCTTCTTTTTTAAATTGATCTCCAAATCGGCTTACAAGTTTTTCCAAATTAAAATTCTTGATTTCCAACGGCAATTATCAAAGTACCTTTTTGGGTGAAATCTTTTCAATTATTTAATACCTCTTTAAACATAGCTTTATATTGAAGAATTTTTTGCCTTTTCTTCGTAATTAATAATTCCATTTTTGTATGTAATTTGGATTTAAAAACATCACTTCAATATTCATTGCAACCTCGCAACTGCTTTACTGCATACTTCTATAACGCAGCGGCTAGCGCTATAAAATAACATTTCTTGATCTACTTTAAGCATCGACTGCATTGGATTAAATTTAATGAATGAATTCTCTGCAAAACGATAAGCGCTCCTTTATATACAAATTGTCTATTTTCTAGAATTTTACCAGAATAATATCGAACATTACGATGTAAGGGATCTCGGAATACCCAATTAACGTATGAAATTTCGACATTTTATTACCTTCTTATCTGTTCTAGTTATCTGTGACACGTTAATTGTCATTGTCTCACATATATTATAATTTACGGCGTCGCATACTAACGCAAAAGAGATTAGCTAATTTATCCGCTATTCTAGGTATTTTACAGGTTTTTTCGATGTTCAAGCTGCTTCTTGGAATAAAAATGTTTATTTAATGAGTTTATACGTAGTTTTAATTACTGATGACTCATATTCTAGAAAGTTATTTAGAATCAATTGCTACAATCCAAGGGTTACTTAATTTAAATTTTGATTGCTTTTTAATGCAAAAGGATTTGCGTTTTATAGTAAATACACGAAATTATTTATATTTATGCTAAATACATACGAGCTGTTCTATGCTATTTACTGCAAATTTTATCAAAAATGTATGGATTTGCATTCGCATCGAAATGCATTTTATGGCATCTTACAACCAATTACTGTTACATATACAACATGCCACGTGCCATTTATTTACAATATACTATATCATACAGGGTGATTATTTATACACACATGGTACATCAATGAATAAAGGTATGCTTGTATTATATAGGTTGTAACCATGAATTTACAGAAAATTCTTTTTTTCGGATTCTGTTATATTTTAGTGGGATTTATTTTTAAAATTAAAAGTTTCAATACCTCTCGTGACCCCTCATCACATAATTTTCCCCCAAATCAAAATATAAAATTCAAAATCTGCATTATTTTTTCGCATATTTGAGTAATTTTACTATTTTTATTTCCAACTACCTGCTATCTATAACTAATCTATAAGCTTTATAATACACACGCATAATATTTTCATACTAGTACTTTTCTTCTTTTAACAATCCACCTTTTCCTATCCTATAATCAACTAAACTGTCCTTAACTTTTATACCAATTTCATTTACAATCTAACATTTCTATCCGATATCTCTAATTTTTTCATATTTACACACAATCTCAACAAGTTTCATTTCACACAAAATTCTCTTCACTATTGTACATAATTCATCATATTATCACTCATTCCTCTTTAAACAATCGTAATTTTGGAAAAATATAGGATATAAAATTTTCATAAAGTTGTTTCAGCAACTACCCAGCTATACTACTCACGTCGAAAAATTATGTTCTGGAATCTCTATATCTAGCTTACTTACGTTGTTCTCAAATCATACATCTTTCAATTACTGCATTAAATGCATAAACATCAGTCTTAAATGGTTCACTATCAATAACTTCTTAACTCATTTTTACAATCAGTAGCAATTCTTAACTCTATATTCCAATTCATACAATTCTTCTTATAACAACAATTATATTTTATTCGTACCTTCACCTGGACATTCAGCTACAACTGATCCCTTATCTACATTATCTTCACATTCTCTCTCAAAATAATTCACACCTATACTCTTAACTCCCTCATCCTCATTTATTTCACTAATTTCTTTCTTTTTCCTGCGCTTCCAATTCTTTCTTGCATCCGCATATTTAAATGAATGTCTCTTCAAACCAAACGCTACCCCTCCATATTTATACATACGCCATTTAAAATAACGATCTGATTCTCTAATCACAGTTATCCCAAACGAATTATTAAGTTCTACTTTCCAAATTATTTCATCATTATTTAATATCTTACTACCTTTATTTATTTTATTTTTAAGAGCTGCATTCACAGAAAATTTCTGTATCTCCTGTTCAACACCTGAAATTATACTATTTTCCACAGTTTCATCTATTATTTCTATCCCTTCAACATCATCTTTTGCAGTTTTCAATAATTCTGTCTTTTTTTCTAAAAACGCTACAACTTCTCTCCTAACTTCACCAGGACACTTAATACTTAAACTTCTATCCACTTCACCTTCCATCTCCTCCTCAAATTGATTCAAATTTGTACAATCTCCTTGTACTTCTATATGGACGTTTTCATCCCATTTAATCCTCTCAATTCCCATAATTATCAACTTATTCTCGGTATCTATTATACCTTTCATCTTACTTAAAAAATCCATTCCCAGAATGGCATCAACTCTTAATCCTGGCACTATTAAAAACTCTTGCTCAACTTCCATCTTTCGTAACTTAACTTTCAGAATTACAACGCTTGATATTCGACGATACTAAATTATTTCTTCTAATATGGATAACTTTCTGCATTAACACCGCCAAAGTATCTTTAATAAAACCTTCACTTACTAATGTTGCTTCAGTTCCTGTATCTAACAGTAATTTTATCTCTTTTTTCTCTACTTGCAATTTTATTATGGGTGGTAAATCATTTTTTTTATTAACTTTTTCATCATTTTCCAACTCAATAAATTCACGCGCATGTTTATATTTATTAATTTCTGTATTTTAGTCATTTGATTTGTCTGTACCTAAAAATCCTGCCTACTTGATGCTCAAGGCTGATTAACTATCTTCGCATATGTTCTTCTATTTTCGTTGCTACCATTTATGTAATTTCTCTGTGCGTTTGCCATGGTTTCTCTTTCTTGGGTACCGGTTCTATTCTCAATTGTCCAGGATTCATTATTCTCCCTTCCAGTTATTCTTTGGCTATTCCTTAAATGGTATGCATTGATATCTCTCCAGTCCATTATTCCTCTGGAACCTAAATGTGTGCATGGGCTGGCTTCTTAGCCTGGTCTCTATCCTCCTTGGTTGACCCATATCATAACATTGAAGATATTATAAAAACACATCTCTATCAACAATATTTTATAAGGCTATGTATTGCCTTATTTTCGTTTCGAAGTGACCTGCTAAATACTTTATAATTTGCTTGTCCTCTAAAGGAGGATCAAGTTGTTTGGCAACGTTAAATTTCTTGATCGCATACAACTCTCTTGTCGTGCCTAAACCGCTGTTATATTTGTCCATCAATAAATTATCTCTGACTTTAAAAATTGCTGGTTGTCTTCCAAGAAATGCTTTAAAAATTTAATCTCGTAGTCTTTAAACGAATTTAACTCAATTCATCTCAAATGGTTCACTATCAATAACTTCTTAACTCATTTTTACAATCAGTAGCAATTCTTAACTCTATATTCCAATTCATACAATTCTTCTTATAACAACAATTATATTTTATTCGTACCTTCACCTGGACATTCAGCTACAACTGATCCCTTATCTACATTATCTTCACATTCTCTCTCAAAATAATTCACACCTATACTCTTAACTCCCTCATCCTCATTTATTTCACTAATTTCTTTCTTTTCCTGCTTCCAATTCTTTCTTGCATCCGATATTTAAATGAATGTCTCTTCAAACCAAACGCTACCCCTCCATATTTATACATACGCCATTTAAAATAACGATCTGATTCTCTAATCACAGTTATCCCAAACGAATTATTAAGTTCTACTTTCCAAATTATTTCATCATTATTTAATATCTTACTACCTTTATTTATTTTATTTTTAAGAGCTGCATTCACAGAAAATTTCTGTATCTCCTGTTCAACACCTGAAATTATACTATTTTCCACAGTTTCATCTATTATTTCTATCCCTTCAACATCATCTTTTGCAGTTTTCTATAATTCTGTCTTTTTTACTAAAAACGCTACAACTTCTCTCCTAACTTCACCAGGACACTTAATACTTAAACTTCTATCCACTTCACCTTCCATCTCCTCCTCAAATTGATTCAAATTTGTACAATCTCCTTGTACTTCTATATGGACGTTTTCATCCCATTTAATCCTCTCAATTCCCATAATTATCAACTTATTCTCGGTATCTATTATACCTTTCATCTTACTTAAAAATCCATTCCCAGAATGGCATCAACTCTTAATCCTGGCACTATTAAAACTCTTGCTCAACTTCCATCTTCGTAACTTAACTTTCAGAATTACAACGCTTGATATTCAGCGATACTAAATTATTTCTTCTAATATGGATAACTTTCTGCATTAACACCGCCAAAGTATCTTTAATAAAACCTTCACTTACTAATGTTGCTTCAGTTCCTGTATCTAACAGTAATTTTATCTCTTTTTTCTCTACTTGCAATTTTATTATGGGTGGTAAATCATTTTTTTTATTAACTTTTTCATCATTTTCCAACTCAATAAATTCACGCGCATGTTTATATTTATTAATTTCTGTATTTTAGTCATTTGATTTGTCTGTACCTAAAAATCCTGCCTACTTGATGCTCAAGGCTGATTAACTATCTTCGCATATGTTCTTCTATTTTCGTTGCTACCATTTATGTAATTTCTCTGTGCGTTTGCCATGGTTTCTCTTTCTTGGGTACCGGTTCTATTCTCAATTGTCCAGGATTCATTATTCTCCCTTCCAGTTATTCTTTGGCTATTCCTTAAATGCATTCCATTTTGTATGTAATTTGGGTTTAAAAACATCACTTCAATATTCATTGCAACCTTGCAACTGCATACTTCTACAACGCAACCACTAGCGCTTTAACATAACATTTCTTGATCTTCTTTAAGCGTCGACTGTATCGGATCAAATTTAATGAATGAATTCCCTTCAAAATGGCAAGTTCTTCTTTATATACAAATTGTCTATTTTCTAGAATTTTACCAGAATAATATCGAACATTACGATGTAAGGTATCTCGGAATACCCAATCAGCATATAAAATTTTGACAATTTATTACCTTCTTATCTGTTATAGTTATCCGTGACGTTCTTTGTCATTGTCTCACATATACTATAATTTGCAGTGTCGCATATTAACATAAAAGATATTTAATTATTTATCGGTTATTCCAGGGATTTTACAGTTTTTTTCAATGTTCAAGCTGCTTCTTGGAATAAAAATGTTTATTTAATGGGTTTATACGTAGCTTTAATTCACAATGACTCATTCTAGAAAGATATTTATTTAGAATCAATTGCTACAATTCAAGGGTTAATTAATTTAAACTTTGATTGCTTTTCAATGCAAACGGGTTTGCGTTTTATAGTAAATACACGAAATTATTTATATTTATGCTAAATGCGTAAAGCTCGTTCTATGATATTTACATTATAATGTGAATAAGGGCCGCTATACTTGCGGCCACGTCCCCAATGCTCCACCCGAAAGTACTACATTGGGTTTAAATGCGAAAATAAACGTACTTCAAATTAAATCTCACTTCAAAATTCATCAATCTGAAATAAAAACCTAACAAACTGAAACTAAAACTAAAAATAGGGTTTAAATAATGGTATCCCTAGCGTTGATTCTGGAGTGTTCCTGATCAACAACACACAAGCAAAAGTGGGACGGATCCGTAATACCGGATAGCAGTCGCCAGCTCTACTTACCGGTGCGACTTGAAGGGTCGTCTTAAAACTATCCAAATCTAGCTAGCTAATTTTAAAGTGGATTCAAATTTTCTAAGCATTTGCCAAATATAATAGTGAATCCGGCTATTTTGCCTACTCTATAAATTTACAAATTCGTGCTTCCTGGTCTAAGTAATTTATTTCATTTTTAGCATAAAACCGTCCCTAGCTATTCCTATCATTCCCTGACCGATTTATATTATAATTACAATCAATTACAATTATCTTATAAAATGCTGCCACCAAAAATAGCGGCAGAACGTCAGAAAAGCAATTCAAGCTCCAAATAATATAATACATGCAACATAAATGTAAATTTAAAATATAAATATAAATAAATATAAATATATATATTCTATGATATTTATTTACAGCAAATTTGATCAAAATGTATAAATTTGCATTCGCATCGAAATGCGTTTTACGGCATCTTACAACCAATTACTGAAGTTACGCTTGTATCATACAGGGCATAATCATCAATTTACGGAAAATTCCATTTTTTTCGGATTCTTTTATATTTTAGTGGAATTTATTTTTAGAATTAGAGACCCTTTTACGTCATATATATATATATATATATATATATATATATATATATATATTTTACTATGTAGTTTTCGCCCCACGTTGTTGTTTCATAAAAAAAATTGATATGATATGATAACGCCGTATTCGGTGTAATGACGTTTTTACTTAACGCCACCACTCTGTGTTCTCGCTTCAAATTTAATTTTACTAATTTTATTATTATGCCACGGCTAGCCCTTTTTAATCTACACAGAGTGCACAACGTTACGATGATCAGTTTTCTTCTTTTCACCCCTTTCTGATTACTTTTTTGAATTCAATCTAAAGTCACCAAAAACTACCTCTTTACAAAAAAATCTGGAACTTTCGAGACCTCTTTATGCGCTATTACATAAGTTTAACGTATACAACGTTTCTTGTTGACTTCATTGCAAGTTTTGTATAAATTGAATAAATTCAGTATTAAAATTTAAATAGAAAATATCTTAAAATAAAATAGATCTGACCTGAGATATGTTGTTGGTGTGGTGGATCAACACCCCCTTTGTTGTCTTCAATCGTCTACCAATGCTCTGCTTAGTTGAACCAGTATTTGAGTACAGTTACCCCTTGTTTTTCAAAAATTACATCTTGCTTCTTTATTTTATATTTGCCTGCAAATGTTTGAATCTCTTCCCTTAAATACTTTCGACGCAGCTTAGAATTGTATCAGAATTGTACCAAAATTCAATTGGAATTGTCCCCTTTGAATCCACTTAGAATTAGAACTTCTATATACCAGAAGTATTATTATCGACGCATACTTGGAATATCCAGGCTTGAATTACTATTGTCGACACGTACTTGAAGCTGTTTTCTATTAAAAAAAAAACGGCAAAAACTCTTTGTAATTGTTGCACTATTTTCACTGTAACATACACTTGATATTTTATTATACTTTATTTAAATTACGCGTGGCTTTCTGGTTAACAGTGTTGCAGCTTCAATGTGCATTAGTTGTAGACTCACTTGTGTTATCACTGCTCTGTGTTAAATGGCCTTTTCTCACTACATGTGGGCTGGATTTTCAAGCAGTTCTGCAGATTATCTCAACTAACCAGGCCCTGTCTTCAACATTCCCTGCATTTTGAAGTGGTTTCTGATGCAATTAATTCGGATTTCCGTGTAATGGTGTTTATGCTATTGATACATTATTATTTGTTATCTTTGCCATACATTGTTTTGTGTAGATATCGCCTTTTCGATAATTGTACAAAATAAATGATGTAACTTAAATGCTGTTTCCGTTCATGTATTTTTGCATCTTTGAAACTGCGTTTTCTTATCAAAATGCTCATCTTTTCAGCGTAATTGCATAAAGCTTTGTTACATTTTATCTTTTCTACTGCATATTTGTTTTATAACTAATTAGACACTTCTCAACATATGTTTAATTACATGTACGACTATTTCTTTTGAATACGCGTTTTATTGTTGAAAGATATTCTTACTGGCATTACTTAAAATTAATAACGGTCTATATACAGAGTGTTGAATGATTGCTATTTACATAGTGTATGAATTACCAATTTTTCTGCTAAATACGCGTTCTATTGTTGTAAAATACATAATTACATAATGTACGAATTACTTATTTTTCTGCTAAATAAACTGAGAGGACGCAAAAATTATCGACAAAGAAGAAAACCACCAAAAACGCAAAATCAAAGAAGCTGCTTATATAACCCTAAATAAAAATAACTGTGTTGCAAACGAATCCGTAATTTTCAGTAAACAATGGATTCCATTACTAAAAGAAATTACAAAAGAAATAACAAATGAAGATCAAATGCCCACAATATCTAGGTAGCATTGCAAGTTTTTCCTGGGTTTTCCTTGCGATATTAACATGAAATACAGCCTACATACATGATTTCTATTTATACATACAATAAGTAATTACATAACAATAAGCATATTAACTGGAAAACCTTTATTTCGGCAAAAATCTAAGTGTTGGGGGATCTTGGTAGCCACAGGTTGCTCAACTCCCTTCACTGAATCTCTGTAAAATAAGACATAAAATTAGAAAACAATAGAAGGGAAACGAGCTATATACATGCTGTGTGAGAATTTCAGAGAACTATGTAGGCTAGCTCAGAATATAAACAAGTGCAGGTACACGTGTCCAACCAGTTTTGAGATGAAGACCTAATGATGATGATGATGATGAAGCATATTAACAACCACTGTAAAACAGCATTGGTATCTGACAAGTGTAAACCCGCAATAGGGTTACCTCGCAACCATATACAATCTCCGTTGAACAGTATTGGTATCTGACAAGTGTAAACCCACCATAGGGTTGCCTCAGATCCATATACAACCTTCATAGAACAACATTGGTATCTGACAAGTGTAAACCTGCCATAAGGTCGCCTCAGAACCATGTTAAAATCTACCAAAGAGGTAGCCATGGAAATCATCAGCCTATGCTACTGATAATGACCATTTAGTGGCCAAAATAACGTATCTGGTTTAAAATAAAATGTACTTAAGAGGTTTTCATTATATTTAATTTAAATCATTAGAACTAATTATCTCAATGGAAAATGTTGAATGTGCAAAATGATAAAATATGATTGTATCAAAATGTTTTATGATGGTTGATAGGTCACACTTTATTTAAAGTCTACATTAATTAAAGAAATTTGCATTATTTTATTATATAATGTGAATATAAAACTCATTGTAGAATTTTACCAGAATAATATCGAACATTACGATGTAAGGTATCTCGGAATACCCAATCAGCATATAAAATTTTGACAATTTATTACCTTCTTATCTGTTATAGTTATCCGTGACGTTCTTTGTCATTGTCTCACATATACTATAATTTGCAGTGTCGCATATTAACATAAAAGATATTTAATTATTTATCGGTTATTCCAGGGATTTTACAGTTTTTTTCAATGTTCAAGCTGCTTCTTGGAATAAAAATGTTTATTTAATGGGTTTATCGTAGCTTTAATTCACGATGACTCATTCTAGAAAGATATTTATTTAGAATCAATTGCTACAATTCAAGGGTTAATTAATTTAAACTTTGATTGCTTTTCAATGCAAACGGGTTTGCGTTTTATAGTAAATACACGAAATTATTTATATTTATGCTAAATGCGTAAAGCTCGTTCTATGATATTTACATTATAATGTGAATAAGGGCCGCTATACTTTGACCACGTCCCCAATGCTCCACCGAAAGTACTACATTGGGTTTAAATGCGAAAATAAACGTACTTCAAATTAAATCTCACTTCAAAATTCATCAATCTGAAATAAAACCTAACAAACTGAAACTAAAACTAAAAATAGGGTTTAAATAATGGTATCCCTAGCGTTGATTCTGGAGTGTTCCTGATCAACAACACACAAGCAAAAGTGGGACGGATCCGTAATACCGGATAGCAGTCGCCAGCTCTACTTACCGGTGCGACTTGAAGGGTCGTCTTAAAACTATCCAAATCTAGCTAGCTAATTTTAAAGTGGATTCAAATTTTCTAAGCATTTGCCAAATATAATAGTGAATCCGGCTATTTTGCCTACTCTATAAATTTACAAATTCGTGCTTCCTGGTCTAAGTAATTTATTTCATTTTTAGCATAAAACCGTCCCTAGCTATTCCTATCATTCCCTGACCGATTTATATTATAATTACAATCAATTACAATTATCTTATAAAAATGCTGCCACCAAAAATAGCGGCAGAACGTCAGAAAAAGCAATTCAAGCTCCAAATAATATAATACATGCAACATAAATGTAAATTTAAAATATAAATATAAATAAATATAAATATATATATTCTATGATATTTATTTACAGCAAATTTGATCAAAAATGTATAAATTTGCATTCGCATCGAAATGCGTTTTACGGCATCTTACAACCAATTACTGAAGTTACGCTTGTATCATACAGGGCATAATCATCAATTTACGGAAAATTCCATTTTTTTTTCGGATTCTTTTATATTTTAGTGGAATTTATTTTTAGAATTAGAGACCCCTTTTTACGTCTATATATATATATATATATATATATATATATATATATATTTTACTATGTAGTTTTCGCCCCCACGTTGTTGTTTCATAAAAAAAATTGATATGATATGATAACGCCGTATTCGGTGTAATGACGTTTTTACTTAACGCCACCACTCTGTGTTCTCGCTTCAAATTTAATCTTACTAATTTTATTATTATGCCACGGCTAGCCCTTTTTAATCTACACAGAGTGCACAACGTTACGATGATCAGTTTTCTTCTTTTCACCCCTTTCTGATTACTTTTTGAATTCAATCTAAAGTCACCAAAAACTACCTCTTTACAAAAAAATCTGGAACTTTCGAGACCTCTTTATGCGCTATTACATAAGTTTAACGTATACAACGTTTCTTGTTGACTTCATTGCAAGTTTTGTATAAATTGAATAAATTCAGTATTAAAATTTAAATAGAAAATATCTTAAAATAAAATAGATCTGACCTGAGATATGTTGTTGGTGTGGTGGATCAACACCCCTTTGTTGTCTTCAATCGTCTACCAATGCTCTGCTTAGTTGAACCAGTATTTGAGTACAGTTACCCTTGTTTTCAAAAATTACATCTTGCTTCTTTATTTTATATTTGCCTGCAAATGTTTGAATCTCTTCCTTAAATACTTTCGACGCAGCTTAGAATTGTATCAGAATTGTACCAAAATTCAATTGGAATTGTCCCCTTTGAATCCACTTAGAATTAGAACTTCTATATACCAGAAGTATTATTATCGACGCATACTTGGAATATCCAGGCTTGAATTACTATTGTCGACACGTACTTGAAGCTGTTTTCTATTAAAAAAAAAAACGGCAAAAACTCTTTGTAATTGTTGCACTATTTTCACTGTAACATACACTTGATATTTTATTATACTTTATTTAAATTACGCGTGGCTTTCTGGTTAACAGTGTTGCAGCTTCAATGTGCATTAGTTGTAGACTCACTTGTGTTATCACTGCTCTGTGTTAAATAGCCTTTTCTCACTACATGTGGGCTGGATTTTCAAGCAGTTCTGCAGATTATCTCAACTAACCAGGCCCTGTCTTCAACATTCCCTTCATTTTGAAGTGGTTTCTGATGCAATTAATTCGGATTTTCGTGTAATGGTGTTTATGCTATTGATACATTATTATTTGTTATCTTTGCCATACATTGTTTTGTGTAGATATCGCCTTTTCGATAATTGTACAAAATAAATGATGTAACTTAAATGCTGTTTCCGTTCATGTATTTTTGCATCTTTGAAACTGCGTTTTCTTATCAAAATGCTCATCTTTTCAGCGTAATTGCATAAAGCTTTGTTACATTTTATCTTTTCTACTGCATATTTGTTTTATAACTAATTAGACACTTCTCAACATATGTTTAATTACATGTACGACTATTTCTTTTGAATACGCGTTTTATTGTTGAAAGATATTCTTACTGGCATTACTTAAAATTAATAACGGTCTATATACAGAGTGTTGAATGATTGCTATTTACATAGTGTATGAATTACCAATTTTTCTGCTAAATACGCGTTCTATTGTTGTAAAATACATAATTACATAATGTACGAATTACTTATTTTTCTGCTAAATAAACTGAGAGGACTAAAATTATCGACAAAGAAGAAAACCACCAAAACGCAAAATCAAAGAAGCTGCTTATATAACCCTAAATAAAAATAACTGTGTTGCAAACGAATCCGTAATTTTCAGTAAACAATGGATTCCATTACTAAAAGAAATTACAAAAGAAATAACAAATGAAGATCAAATGCCCACAATATCTAGGTAGCATTGCAAGTTTTTCCTGGGTTTTCCTTGCGATATTAACATGAAATACAGCCTACATACATGATTTCTATTTATACATACAATAAGTAATTACATAACAATAAGCATATTAACTGGAAAACCTTTATTTCGGCAAAAATCTAAGTGTTGGGGGATCTTGGTAGCCACAGGTTGCTCAACTCCCTTCACTGAATCTCGGTAAAATAAGACATAAAATTAGAAAACAATAGAAGGAAACGAGCTATATACATGCTGTGTGAGAATTTCAGAGAACTATGTAGGCTAGCTCAGAATATAAACAAGTGCAGGTACACGTGTCCAACCAGTTTTGAGATGAAGACCTAATGATGATGATGATGATGAAGCATATTAACAACCACTGTAAAACAGCATTGGTATCTGACAAGTGTAAACCCGCAATAGGTTTACCTCGCAACCATATACAATCTCCGTTGAACAGTATTGGTATCTGACAAGTGTAAACCCACCATAGGGTTGCCTCAGATCCATATACAACCTTCATAGAACAACATTGGTATCTGACAAGTGTAAACCTGCCATAAGGTCGCCTCAGAACCATGTTAAAATCTACCAAAGAGGTAGCCATGGAAATCATCAGCCTATGCTACTGATAATGACCATTTAGTGGCCAAAATAACGTATCTGGTTTAAAATAAAATGTACTTAAGAGGTTTTCATTATATTTAATTTAAATCATTAGAACTAATTATCTCAATGGAAAATGTTGAATGTGCAAAATGATAAAATATGATTGTATCAAAATGTTTTATGATGGTTGATAGGTCACACTTTATTTAAAGTCTACATTAATTAAAGAAATTTGCATTATTTTATTATATAATGTGAATATAAAACTCATTGTCCATGTACCTAAATCAGATAGCTAGTTCTATATTAGTTATTCATGTATATTAGTGGCCAAGTTATGTTAATCCAGTAGTAAGTACTTTAATAAAATTTTAATGGTTAGCAAGTTATGTTTATAACAAATTTGGTCAAAAATTGTTCATATTGTAGTTTTAATATGCACTAATCATAGTACCATCAGTTATACGAATTCTTTAATGTCCAAATAGCCAACCATCACAAATGCTCTTTTTTATGGAATATTAACTAGTCTTCATAGGAATCCCGTCTGAATCTCAATACATTTTTTTAAAATTGCAATATTTTATAGAGAACAATTATATACTTGATCAGTTGTAATTCAAAGTTGCTACATTTAAATACTGAAAAATTAGCAATACTTATGTCATTTATGCCATGAATGTGCTATATTAAGAATATATGTAATCTAAAAAGTGGTATTCCAAACATGAGTTTGGTATTTTGGTTTACACTGTAACTTTAAGATAATTGTTTGTGTTGTAATTTGAGGATTACAGACTATTTTCAGTTCTTACCGAATAAATTCTATATGAAAAGAGAAGATAAAAATAATTAAGGAGGAATAATCAAATTAAGTGTTGAGTCCTCTTTCTGTCAACTATTTCTTCAACATGAGACATAATTTACAGTTCATTTAAGGAATAAATGCTATTTGGTAATTTGCAAGGGGGGGTTAGAAGTTTTTTATATTATAGTTGTTATGTGAAATAAGCACAATCCAGTACTTCATATAAATTACGTTTGTAATTGTGTGAAATATGTTTACAATTCATATTATTAAAAGTCACATCTGTGCAAATGTACAGAATGGGGAACTTTTAAAAAGTTAATTTCTTGAACAATATTTGGAAAATTTATATCTATTAATATATCAAATTAATTCCTGCCAGGAAAAAATTCTTCAGTTTGATTATCACAAACTAATCGTTAAGATTATGCAACAGTCGTTTAATTTTGTTCAATCGATCGCCAAGTGATTGTGGATTATTAATTTTGGCAATCATCCATCCTTACTACCAATATATTTACATTTTTAAATATTATATTGTTTACGAAATAATTCATTCACAAATTAAAATTATACAAATTGGTATATTTGCGGAAGTTGTCAGTTCAATAGTTTGAATATTAGAAAGTTATGATATCCTTTGTTATTCATTGTCATTTATTTTATGTAACAAAGGATCTTATTGAAGTGTATATTGTAGTAGTGACATCTTTAGTTTAGAAATGAGTTGAGTATTACATTGGATTACTGAATTTTATATCCTAGGGAAATGTATATTTTCATGCCCTAAAAATTCTAATTGGATGGAGATATGATATTTTAAAATAGTTCAGACTTGTTCATGTTTAATTGGTTAACTGAACTGTGATGGGAATCTGTAGGTCAAGCATTCCATTAAAAAAGTTTTTTAGTTTATCACACATTTTTCAACTTCATAATTATAAAAAAAAATTTTATTGATCACTCTCTCAGCCAAGCAACTTTACAGAAACAAGTTTTAATTTTAGAGACTAAAAATTAGTCGTGGAAGCAAATGAAAAGTTTGTGATATGTTCAGTATAATTAGAAATTATTTATAGTTGCCTGCCTAATGGTTACACTTCTTTTGCTTCTTTCTACTGTTACTTACTTCTTAGTTTTCTACCTTGGTCAATATGAAGTATATTGCAGTGATTCATCTACTATAAATAACTAACAGATGTAGTTTCCAAGCTGCTATTATTAAATGTAGTTAAGAATGTTTGTGGTGTTAGTACTTATGCTGACCTGAAATAGTGAGGTGAAAACTTGTTAAATTATTTTTGATTGCAAGTTTATTATTCTCTTTAAGTGAAGTGATTTTACTTATAGAAACTTCAGTTTAAGTAGGTAGACAGGAATGTAAATTCTACATGAACTGAAATTTATTTGATTAAACCAGGAGTATTTGGGTTAAATTAATTCTTTTTAAATTCTTAGGATTTGTATATTGACGCGGCTCTGCTATGCCTATTTCTGAAAACAAAAACGAAAGGGATATTACTACATTCACAAGTAATTTATACTCTAGCAAAATTACATCTTACAATAATAAAAAAAATTTTTAATGTAATATCAAAAATTCAATATTTTATAAAGTTTGAGATTTGTAGGGTCAAAATTAAATAGAACATTAATTGTTAATGCTCCAATATTCTGCAAGTATATGAATAGTGCGAACCAATAAATATTATACTGCAGGAACACCTAGCCAAATGTCATGTGATATATATATATATATATATATATACTTATATATATATATATATATATATATATATATATATCAATTGAAAGCTCTTGACGCTTAAGAGTAAATATATTATTCCCACTTAAGTGATGTTTCTTAAATATCAATAAGAGTAATTTTTATTTTTCAAATAATTTTTTAAAAATTGAAGTAATAAACAACTGCAATCTCATTTAACAAAGAATTAAAACAAGCTGCTGATGTACACGGGTGTCAATTTAGGTATAAAAGAAATTTTATTTTACAACTAAAGATTAAATATCTGCATTTTTCTTTAAATATAAAATTTTGCAAAAACTTTATTCAAACACAATAACGATAAAAATAAAATTGAAAACCTAGGATTTTGTGAAGAAGTTATGTGGGATGTAACTTACAATAGCCTGTTCATTTCTGTATTAATGATTGTCCTTAAATATTATGTATGTTGGTGATATCCAAATTTAAATTAACATTGACATAAATGATACAGATTTTGCAATGGTGGTCGTGTTGTATATTTTGGGTGGCAAGTGACTGCGGACAAAATATATGAATTTTATATTTATGGAAAAGTTGTAGTTTTTATCAACAGTCGAGGAATTTTATTTAAAAAAAAAAATGTAAAATCCATTTCACTAAAATTTCCACGGCTCCAAATATTTCTTTTTAGCTGTTTAATTATCTAAGTGGGTGATGGCTTTTTCGTAAAATGCTGATATAAACTTTGTCATAACAACTTTAATAAAATTCTTATGGAAAATCATGAGCTTGCTGTTTTTATATCTCCTAACTGATAAACTAAAATAACAGCATTAATATACACATTTATAAAGCAAAATATCTCATCGGAGGTAACATCATTATTTTTATGTTAAATAATACCTGCCTATTGTTACACATTTGTGGTTAATATGCTTTTGTGATGTCCCCTTGTATTGAATCTTACTAGACTTTCTTTAAATTTATTATTTGCGAAAGATTTAAAACACTATATACTTGCAACTGGTCTCATAGCTTGTTCACAGATATTAATTACCAAATGTTAATTATTTTTAGTAAAATATGGATTTTAGTAAAGTTTTGCAAAAATTCCAAATTAGTCACAGCAGAAAGTTCAGTTATTTTGTTTAGATACCAACTGAAATCACAGGTTATTATCAGTAGTGGGATGTCTGTATTTGGGAAGGTAGTGTCACTATTACACTAAATGTGAACGGAGAGAAGCATACCCTAAAATTACCATATAGTAAAGGATATAATCGGAAGGAAATTTTTTAAAGCATAATATAGAGGCTAATTCAATTCGAGGCTCACCATGGAGGTCTCCCTTATTAATGGACATTAGAGGGTATGTTTAAATTTGGCAAAGTTACTAAATTTTACACTGATTAATAATCTACAAAAACAATTTGGTATTCGAGATATTTTCAAAATATAAAAAAAATTGTTTTTTATTTTTAATGCCGTTGTTTCAAATAATATTTGAACTATACAAGCACTTTCTCATGGTCACCTTTTACTCCCTATGGAATGGTCTGATTCAATTTGTAAAATGATTGTCATTATCTTACCATCAATGTTTTTATTTCTTATGAACGCCATTTTGGCTTGTGTACATTCTAATTTACCAATTTTTTTTTGTTTACAGCTTAATAGTTGGAAAAAGCTTTTAAGTCATTGCTTAATTGTAAATAGCAGTATTTTAATACAATATTTTGAAAATGGTAAACTTAAATAACTTTTTATAAGTTAGGTGCTGTATTGATGAAACAATAATTACAATAAATGCTCAAACTACTAACAATTTTTATTAACACATAATTGTTTGTTTTTTTGCATTTAGCGCAGTTCTTTGAATGGGCCTTCTAACAATAGCGTCAAATGCACGAGTAAGTCTAGTTTTACGTTCTTCCATGTTTCTATAATCTTAGGTAATCAGATGAAATTATAATTCAGACATTTTTGAAATAAACATGACACTTGAGATAGCTATCTTTAGTAGTGATTTACTAGAATTACTCCAATACTCCAAAATGTTTTTCTCTTATTTCAAAAATAACTTGTTGAGTTGTGGCAAAGCAAATTTTAAACACGGTCATCATCCACAATCAGATTTTATATACGAATGACATTAACATGAACCATCTTATTGAAATAATATATTCACTTTGTTTAATAAATATAATCTATATTCAAAATTGACAACTGTGTTGCTGCCCAAATAGCACCTTGTATGCTAGAAGTAAAATACAGGTAAGGCAGTAAATACTTCTGTTAACCAGCTTAAAAAAGTCTATATATTTAATAATATTTACTGACAACATAATAGATGTAATTTAAATTTTATTGTTTCTACCATCTTCTATAAATAAAATTAATAATTGAAAATTATTGTATATTGTGAAGCTACAGTTATATAGAATACTTAATATTAACAAAAAGGCGTTATTTTATTACTACTATGTAACATTTGTTTCGGATTGTTACTGGTGAAATAGACATTAAATAAATTAAATTTTGAATTGCCCTAAAGGGACGGGAACCCTGTAACAATAAAAAGGTGCTTCGGCTAACTGCAGTGGTGCAGGAGTAGATTCCCATGGATAAATGCAAAGAGAAATATAAAGAAACACAAAATTAATGAATAACAAGGTTTTAAAATTCATAAATTCTACATTACATTAACACTTACCTTGAAAGTCTTGTTTCTGTCAAAATTGAGGGGCACCAAACAATCTCCCACCGCAAGGCTTTTAATGTCATTTCTATGTGGAAGACTTATTATCCATAAAACGCCCTTGTTTTGGTGTCCTGAAGTTGGTCATAACTAAATTTCATAGAATACTTAATATTAACAAAAAAGGTGTTATTGTATTACTACTATGTACCATTTGTTTTGGATTGTCATGGGTGAAATAGCATTTAATGAATTAAATTTTGAGTAGCCCTGAAGGTACAGTCGCCTTGTAAGAATTCAAGGGTGCTACAGCCAACTGCAGTTAAAATAAACATCAATCTAAACTTAATCTCTATTAACATTAAAATAATTTGAATGCACACATTGATATACTTTCCAAAAATAAATTCTTATCTGCCAATCTGGCCAGGTATAGCTAAAATGAATATACCTTAAAGAAAATTCTAAAAAAAAACCTTAACTCTAAGCCATCAACAAACTATTTGTCATTCAATTTGCCGTCTTTCCTATTTAATGAGGACATTTGTAAATTCCAAAGTATTGGCAATGTCAGTCACAAAACTTAAAAAAAAACAGTTAAATATCAACTTTATGCTATATCGGTGTCTTTTCCAAAATCTTTTAACACGTACATATTTTATAAATATTTTTACCTAATGATATTATCCTTCATCCAAAACATACTCACTGTGATGTTCAATTAATGTACTACGTCGAAAAATGTCACAACATATTTATGTCCAAGCTCACATAAATTATACCGAATCATAAACCAGCCTATAATATTACTTACAGTTTTATTCATGTAATTTATGTATTGTCCAGACCATGTCAGCTTTCTATTTTCCAAAACAACAGCTTCAACACATCCAAAATCTCAATTTAATAGTGGGATGATCTTACACTGCCGAAATCTCCACCCCTTTCAAACGGTCACCATGATAATAAGTACACACTCAGGTGATGGAAAATACCTAGTCTCACTCAAGAGGAAGTTCACATTTAATATCATATGTTGCATTTTTTGTTGTCTGTGCGAAACATCTATCTTTATTATTCCTTGCAGCTGCATTACATCCAATGTTCTATCTAACTGGACTTCATATCAATCCTTCCCTCTCACGGTAAAGTCTACCTTCATCTATTCGTGTAGCTCTCTACATTTGGATGTATGCAGATTACGGGGTTCTGTACAACTGTGTCCTCCTACTATAAATTATATTTTATTACGATCAGCATCTGCTTAATACATTGTCAAGCTAACTCATGCTTATTTCATCATTCTCACACTTTCAGTCTATTATAATGAGACGACTACATGTTCTATGTAAACCTATACTTCCCCATTCTGGTTTTTCCCTTTTATGATAATCGGTCAAGTCTACCTTTGTCTATTCGTGTAGCTCTCTACATTTGAATGTTTGCAGATAACCAGGTTCTGTACAACTATGACCTCCTACTATAAATTATATTTTATTACGATCAGCATCTGGTTAATACATTGTCAAGTTAACTCATGCTTATTTCACCATTTTCACACTTTCAGTCTATTATAATGAGACGATTACATATTCTATGTAAACCTGTACTTCTCCATTCTGCTTTTTCAATGTCTGGTTAATACATTGTAATAAAGTGTATGTGTTTTTCCCTTTTATGATAATTGCAACTATGTCTATTAAATGTACTTCATTCAATTAAAATGCAAAAATTCATGTTTGGGATGCATACATTAACAAATCCAAAAATGACATTCTTTCACTATGCAATTCTGTCGTTATACTTGGTTTGGTTATATTCTTGTGGTTTAAAATAATTTGCAACCCGCTATTCAAGTTCTCCTGTATATTTAACAGAAATAAAATTATTTTTGTGGTTTTCAGTTTAACCCGAATAAAATTACACATTTCATTGCAAGTTTGTTTTTAAACACTTTTACATAATCATTAAGATTATACAGGGTGCTTCAATATGAAGTTAGTTGATTTAAGTTTAAATATTATTTTCTTTCACTATAATTTAACGTTAACATAACGCATTGCATTACATCCCTTTTACAAACGAGAATTTTTCAAAAAATCTACTATCGGTACAGCCCCGACATTAGTCTAGTATCTATTCGATATCAAATGTCCTTTGTCAATCCATGAAGTCGGACAAAAAATTAAACAAATACAACATTAAACGTAAAAGTCAAAAATAAAATCCCTCAAACCCTAACTTATGCAAAATTGTGATTGTCGCCGAAGGTGAAAGGTTGTGAAGCATCCTTCTCTACTCCATAAGTACACAGAACACCCATGGTGATGCAGTGCTAAAATAGTACTCTCTGAGAAACGAAGCCTGCTTCATCCCCAATCAAGTATTATCCTAACTCTATGGGCATAATTTACGATTGGACAGTTTGGTCAGGAAGTCCATTTAGAAATGGACGCCGGCAACCACTATCTCGATCCCTTTATTACAGAAATCCACTAAAAATCAAGAATTCCTCCAAATTTAGCCCCAAATCAACCTAAATGTACCTAATGCTCGTTAAGTATGGATGCTCAAGTCAAAAATCTAAATTTCTTAAAAATAAAAACTAACTAAAATTATCAAACTACACTCAATTAAAAAATAATTTCTGCAAAAATTTAATTTAATTAAGTACCGTATTGTACTAACTTATATTTAGACTCAAAATGTTTTTAATCCCAATTATTATCTTCAAATTTTTATTACAATTCTCATTTGGTTTCAAATTTTTTTCACATACCAAATTCCTCAGGATTGACCTAAATTATCATTACTTCACACATATTCATCAAAACTTTATCAATCATCAAAAATAAATTTAAAAATTCAAATATTCATGTGGCGTTGAAGAAGTCTGTTGCATCTGAGAGAGAAATATTTTGCCGCAAACTTTATTTCCCACTTAATAACTAACTCCATGCCATCATAATTGTGTTTTCTCGAAATTTATCTTAATCTGGTAATTATCAAATTATTTTATTTTCCACATACCTTGTAACTCATGACTCCATTCATTTGCCCATTTAAAATAAAAAGAATTTCTCAGTTTTCCAAGTTAAGATCAATCAATTTGTCTTAAACACCTTTCAAGTATAAAAAATAATCTATCGAAAATAACGTTATCTCAACTAAATTAAAAAAAAAACCTAATGTTTAAAATATTTTAAACTTAAAAATCTCACATTGAAAAACTTGTTGATTAAATGATTAAAAACAAAGATTTTACAACGCATACGTGTATTAAAAAAAAATACATTTTACCAATTTTAAAAAAAACCAAAAACCAACTAAACAAAAACCTAAGATTACAAAAAGTTTCTTTAAAGTAATAAAAAAAAACCATCTCATAAAAAAATTAAAATCATAAAAAATCTTATTTTTAAAAATACCCTATTAAAAAAATGGTCCTGGTAAAAACAGCTTACATGTTAAAAAAATTGCTATGAAATAAAAACTGCCTTCTGTTAAAAAATTTAATTTGTTTGAAAAAACTAGACCTAATTTTTAAAAAAAACTATCTATTGAAAAACAACGAACCTATTAAAAAAAGATCTTAAAAGCAAGTCTAGCATTTAAAAAAAACTTTTTATCGAAAAGAAGATCCTGGAAGATGTTCACCAATAATTTTCATGAAACGACTGAAATGAAAAAGAACCCTGAAGTTGGAACGATACTTTAAAATTTAAAAAATACTTCATCAATAAAAAATGCTTAGAAGTTGGGTGCCAAAAATTTTGTTATAAAATAATGTCAAAACTATCTCGTATTTAAACTATTACGGTGAAATAAGCATTAAATAAATTCAATTTTGAGTTGCACTGAAAAGGCGGGGACCGTAGCAATAAAATGATTGCTTTGACTAACTGCAGTGATGCAGGAGTGGGTTCCTGTGGATGTGAGAAAAAAAATATGAAGCAAAATAAAGATATATAAAATTAATAAATAACAAGATTTTAAAATTAAAAATTCTACATTACATTAACACTTACCCTCAAAGTCTTGTTTCTGTCAAAAGCGGGTGGTGCCAAACAATCTCTCGCCACAATATTTTTGATGTCATTTTTTGTGGAATACTGATATTGCACATAAAACTCTCGTTCTTTTGTGTCTTAAAGTTTGTCATAATTAAATGTCTCTATCAAAATAAAATACTCCTTTCAGATACGACTGTCACTGGGGTAACTGGATATCCTTTACAAATCATTGATTACACTTATTTCCTAAATCAATTAAAATAAAAATCAACCTAAATTTAACTTCTATTAACATAGAAATAATTTCAATGCACATATGAATATACTTTACTGAAAATAAATTCTTATCTGCAAATCTGGATAGCTAAAATAAATACATCCTAAAGAGAATTAAAAAAAAACCTTAACTCGAAGCCGTCAACAAACTGTTCTTCACTTAACACCTACGTATTTCTAAAATATTTTAATCTAATAATATTATCCTTAAATTTAATCAGCAATCATTTCTTCGATAAATCCTTCATAAAAAATTACCTACTGTCATTGTAAAATGCGGTAACAAAACTACGATAGCTAACTAGGAGAGAAATGTGGACTGCATATAAAATTAAGTGATAATTTATAAACAACATAATGTTTTTAATCAGTTCAAGCGTTTACTAAAAGCACTCACATGGTGTTTATGAAGCCGTGCGAACGAAAAAAACGATGTAACATCTACTCAGCTTTTTGCGGGTGTAGCGAAGCACATTTATGACAATAGCGGTTCTGAAGAAAAGCGGTTCGTCTAAATAGGTTTGTCTTATGTAGGACGTATGAACAGCGATGCGGTCAGTTCGAACGACAAATCGATTCTCCTGAGCTTTGTGGATTTTCCAGTAAATACTGTTCCTGCACATGCGGAATAACACAGAGTTTTATCACTTGCGCCACTTGTTGGCGTGTACTTGTAGTAAACATGGAAATTTTACTAACAAATTTAAATACACTTAGCCGAACGTAAATCAACAAACTCAATGTAAAATGAATGTAGCTTTAATTATTTACACTATAACAGGAAGTCATGTTCAATTAATGACTTACATCGATAAATGCCTCAACATTTACACCCAAGCTCACATATTTATTATACCAAATCATGACCAAACCTAAAATATTACTTACAGTTTTATTTATTTAATTTGGGTAATGTCCAGACAACACTAGCTTTCTATTTTTCATAACTATAGCTACAACACAACCCAAAATCCCAATTTAATGGCGGGATGAACTTGAACTGCCTCAATCTCCACTTCTTTCAAATGGCCATAACCATAAGTCCACACTCGACTGATGGAAAGTCCCTTGTCGCATACAATAGTAAGTTCATATTTAAGATCGTATCTCGTGTTTTGTTGTATCTGCGAGATGTTCATCTTTAATATTCCTTGCAGATACGTTGCATCCAATGCTAAGTCTAACTGTATCTCACATCAACCTTTTTTTTTCGTGGTCAAGTCTGCCTTCGTCTTTTCATGTGTCTCTCTACATTTGGACGTTTTCAGATAATCGAGTTCTATACAACTGTGTGTATTGCTACTTCCGTTGATTCCAACAAATCTCAGTGTCCTCCCACTGTAAACCATATTTTACTACAGTCAACATGTGCTTAATACATTGTTTCAAGTTGCTAATGCTCATTTCATCATGATCAAGCTTTCAGTCTTATAAATGAAACTATTACACATATACTCCTGTATTCTGCTTTTTCAATGTTGGGTTAATTAAAGTGTACGTAGTTTCTCTTTTTATAATAATTGCAGCTGTTTATTAAATGTACTTAATTCAACTAAAACTTCAAAAACTCATGTTTGGAATGCATACATTAACAAACAAGTTCATGGTTATTTATTAAATCTAAAGCTTACTGAAAAATAACATTCTTCCAGTATTCAAATGTGGCGATACTTGGTTTGTTTATATTCTTGTGGTTTAAAATAATTTGCAACCCGTTATTCAAGTTCATTCAAGTTCCCCTATGTATTTAACAGAAATAAAATGATTATTTTGTTAGTTTTCAATTTAATTCAACTAAAATTACGGACTTCATTCCAACATTGCATTTTAAACACAATTTTACATATAGGATTAAGATTATAGAGGGTGCTTCATTAACAAGTTATTCCGTTCAAGTGGAAATATTATTTCTTGCACTCTATGTAACACTATAATGACATATCGTAGTATAGGGTTTAATTGAATATCAAGAATTAGTATTCAGTAAGTTGGCCACTTTCTTATCTTTATAAATTTGTGTAGCTTGCTATTTTAAAATTCTGTTTTTGTTACATATTCTAATGTTTTGAATGGAAAAGGAAATTATGATGAATTTGAGAGCATTTATTTTGAAAGAACCTAGAATTATGGAAACAGAATTATCACAAGGTAATGCATGTACATTGAAAGTATTTGTACCTTACAATTTTAAATTATTTTTAAACAGAATTGTGCTTCTTTATTGAAAAATTGTTTGTAGTTTGTTGAACAAATATATTTAAAACAAAAAGGGAACACGTACATTCTTGGAAACTAATTTAATTTATTGCTGTAATGAGTTGTCAAAATAAGCTGCATTGTGCTTCTGTTCTTTTTTATGTAAATTTAAAAATCATGATTACCATCTATTTATTTTCAAAAATCACTTATATTGGTTTTAAGGCCATTCTGTTAATGTAAATCCTCCTTGGCTTTTTCTTTAGCCGAACATGAGGTAGTAAGATTATATTTATTAGTTTAGGGTATAATTATTAATTTAAGATGGACAGAACAAATGTAGCCTTGCCAGGTATATTAAGATCTTATGAATGTTTAATGCAAGTATACGAGAGGTTTCCTATATTTTTGATAGCATTGTGTTAAATAAAGAAATAGCGATATTACCAAAAGCAATAAAATTATTTTCTTTAAAATAAGTTGGAACGTAATAAAAATAAAGAGCATTATTAATCATTAGATAGGATAAACATAGTGACAGACCGCATTGTACGATAAACTATATTAAAACTGCAAAATAGGCATTGACAGAATAACATTACATGCCTCACGAATATAATAAAAACTCACTAGCTGTTGAAATAATGAGATAACTCTTGGGTAACCGCTGAAATGTGTGAATACATAAAGATAAGTATACTATTACTAAGGAAGATAAGGCAACCAACCACGAAATGTGTATGCATACACATTGATATGGACATGTACTAAAGCATATAAATTACTAAATCAATCAGTTTGCATGGGTTATGTGTTATGAAAGTATAAGAGTTCAAATGCCAGAAACATGACCTACGATGGATTGAAAGTTCAATACTTTGGACGCAGCATAGATTAGATTAACCAAGTTGTATGAATGGGATATGACCTCGGTTAGCATGCATTACGCATAGAGATGAGCCGATATAAACCAAATTACAGAAAATTGGAAAATGAATTAAGATACACCATCATGTGCAGGGGATGTTGAGGGTAGTAAGCGACATAAGTAGAACAAAGGCATTGCTTAATGTAAAACTTGTTTATCGTTGTAAAATGAGAGTTAACGCTGAATTAGAAAAAATATTGCTCTGATAAAGTAAGTTTGAAACCAAAGAATAGCCACAATTTCTTTGGATTTTCTTCCTGTAATGAAGTAACAGAAAATGCACAACTGCACAGGACGTGATGGAATCTCTCTGTAAGAAAGTTGCATAGTTGTAACAAATCTCCATTGAAGTGTATAATGAATTTTATGGATGTATTGTAGTTATTAAATATTGTGATAATGACATAAAAACATTTTTGTGCATGTTGATTTAAAGTATTATGTATCAAAGTGAGTAGGTTCTTTGTACCTAAAGACAATTGTAATCATAAAATAATGATAGTGTTCAAAATTTTGAGTTAAACATCACATGATTAAGTTAGCTTTATTTTTAATAACATTAAGGAAAATTTGTACATTATTTCTTTTTAGCAAAGCGCATACTTTACCAGTTGGGGAGACAGATTAGTTTCTTGTGTTAAATTGGCTATGTTTGAAATATTTCATATAATGTAGGTGAGACAGATCATGTACAAACCTGGTGAGAGCATTACTTTATAAGAGGGAGTCCAAATTTAGGAGGCAATATCTAACGAGAGCATGGTTGGCAGATATATATCAGTGAATAAATATAATAATATATATCATGATGTTTCTACAGAAATAAATATCAATTCTTTGTTGATATTATTTCATATGCCTAAAAATCTCTACAAACGCTTATTAATGTAAGAATTAGATGACTGTAGTTTGTTACATTGTTAAAAGGCTAGGATTTTTGCATAAAATCCTGGAGTATAGTGAGAAATTGCACTTGTGAATTCCTGAGTTGTATAGTGTTATTTGGTTTTATATTAGAATCACTTTTGCTTTAGTTAAGGTTGGGTAAGTGTGTATTTGATTTTCTGATTGGATTAAAGTTTTTTAAAACTGAAATTTAACATTTGAAGTTAGTGTTTGTGTCGGCAGATATGCCAAAAGTCCTATATGGAAACATTTTAATTGCAATACTAAGCAGGGCAATAGTAGAAAATGGGTAGTTCGCAAATCATGCAAAAAAGAATTTCAGGGCATACCACAGAGGTTTATAAAAAACATATTCAAACATGTGAAAATAAATCAGCTACAAATAATGATAACGCTAAGATAGAAAATACTGAAATTAGTAGGAAAAGTGAACTTGGTTCTAGTTTAAATATTCAGCAGAATCGACAAACATGGAAAAAATGTTATCAAATATACAGCGGCAGAAAATTTGGAGCCCAGTAGATAGATTTTAAATTTTGTATTTTGTAATTTTATGTATTTTTAATAAAAGAACAAATACAATTTTAAAACTAATCATACATTCTTTGAAACTTCAGTTTTATTTCACCACTACAAAGGAATAATTTCAACATTATGCTTATTGCTGTTATATTATTTTTGAAATTTACTAAGCATCCATGATAAATGCAGCATGCCGCTCAAATCAGTCATTGCAAAAATCACTCGCAACGGGCTTACCACTGTGACATTGCTTTTAATCTAATACTATTTTGTAGATTCCGTTTGGTAATTTTAAAACCAAATGTTCAAGGAATGGGTAATTGTAATATATAATATTAGCTTTTGTTCGCTTCGTCTCTTGCAAACTAACCTACCCAGAATATTACAAAATTTCTAGCCTAAAAAAATCCATAACTATATTGAAATTGAACATGGCAAAAATAGTAATGTAATAGTTACATCCAGGACATATATGCACATGAAATAAATATACAACTTAGTAGATACTTTTTTCTCTACTAACACTCCATTCAATCATGTCATCATAACGGGTTTAAAGAAATGTGTGCTGTATTAAGACCTGTTTTTAGACCTCTTTTTGGAAGATAGTTAGGTAACAACTTTATTAGATACAGTAATATTATACAAGAATGCAAAGAAAAGTTAAAATGGGAAGTTTTATCGATGTCCCTTGATGGATGGTCAAATATACACAATGAGCCACTAGTTTGCTACTCTATTAATGAATATGGTGAATTCTTTCTAGCTAAAACCGTAAACACAGGTAATCCTCATGCACTACTTTGATTTTCCAGTGCTCCATCCGGAGGTACTACATTGACCAGTTTTTTTTACATGGAAATTCTTAATTTTGCCGAACCCTTGCTATTCCAAGCAAAATAGGGATCTTTTACGTGTGCGATAAAACACACCGGACCTACATTTTACCTCTCATCTAAACGAGGGCTAATTTTTGTGAAAAATGCTCACCTAACATGTTTTGAGCGGTCTGTGTTGGGATTCAAACCCTGGACCTTGGGATTAGTAATCACAAGCAAACCAACTAAACCACGGAGCTGCTCGTAATACTCATACAGCCAAATATCTAAGAAATATCGCGTTGGAGACCATAAATTACACAGAAGAATTCTGTGGAGACAAAATAAAAAGCTTTGTGACTGACAACACAGGAAATGTTTCAAAAATTAGAAAAGCCTTGTGACTGACAACACAGGAAATGTTTCAAAAATTAGAAAACTAATAGAAAATACAAATGATATTGACATACAATATGGCTGTTCAGCACATATTCTAAATTTTCTAGCACAAGATATATAGGTTCCAGGTGTAAAAGATTCCATTCTGCAAGTGATAAAATACTTTAAAAACAAACATCTCCCAGCTGTCTGGCATAAAAAAAAAACAAAAACTAAAAAGTTTATAATGCTTCAAGAGGTGAGATGGAACACCATTACTGATTTGTTAGAATTCTACCTTGATAGTAGAGGAATACTAGTTCAAATGTGTCAAGGTCACAAAGAACATATAGATAAAGACGTTTTCAGAATTGTCGATGATATACACATAACTATTAATGTAAAATACTTTTTAGAGAGGTTGAAGATAGTTGCAATTGTATTTGAAAGTATGCAACAAGATGGATCTACGATTGCAATTGCTGTAGAAATTTGGGAATGATTACAAGAAGCTCTTAAGTGCACAGTCGCAAGTTGTCCTAAAACATTTCAATAAACGAAGACAAATGGAATTAACCGGTGTTCATTATTTATCTAATTTGTGTGACCACAGATTTACGGGTAATAATTTAAATAACAACTAGAAACAATTAAGTATTGTTTATTTGGAAACACTCAACCTTAATTTCATTCAAATTGTCATGGCATTATATACTAATTCTAAACCATTTCTATCATATTTGTTTAAGAAGCGTTTAATCCTAACCCTCCAATGATGCTAAACAATATTTTAATTGGCTGCTACTGCATGAGTAGAAAGAATTATTTAAGCGTTGGACTGGCAAGATTAGCATTTTTTCAACTGTTGCCATATTATTAGAACTTTTTTAAAAAAGTTTCAGTCAGATTATCCTCTTGCACAGTTTTTATTTAGTTCTGTTCATTCAATGTTAGTTTCTTTATTAGAAATATTCGTAGTCGAAAACCAAATACCAAAAGTTATTCCGATTAGATTTAAATGATAATAATGTGCTGCTTTCATTAACTACAACGCATCTAGGATTTTCAACAAGTAAATCCTCATAAGTTGTAGTCACAGAAAAAGAAATTCTTACATTTGAGAACGGATATCAATAATTTTTAAAAGCGACTGTAAAATAAATATTTGAAAGATCTTGTTTAAAATACAATATTTGCAAAAGAGTAACCTGTCTTGACCCAAACTTAATTGTGCTCAAACCTGAAACACCCATCATTTGGATGAAAATTGTGCTGCAGGAACTGTATAATAAAAATTTAATAAATGCCGAAATAGTTGAGAAAGTAAAATTGCAATTTAAACAACTAATTTATCGATAACTAGATATTTTTAAAAAATTTGACAATTATGTACCTTTAGATGACTTACTATAATATAGTAGGACACCATGCTCACTTTGCTGATGTTTTGAGCGCGGTAAAAATTATTTTAACTTTTGCACATGGCAATGCCACAGTTCAAAGTGCCTTTCCGAATAACAAGCAACTGTTAATTGTAAACCTCCATGAAAAATCGCTTATTGCTCAAAGGCGTATTTATGACCAAATCCTTTTTTTTTGTGAAACATTTAACATGAATATTACTCAAAATATGGTAAAACACTTTCAACTGGCCCACAGTCGTTACAAAAGAGCAATGAACGAAAAAAAGCTAAAAAAAGAAAAATTTTGGTTAAGATCAAAGAATTAGAAGAAAAACAAAAAAGTTATAAATTTCTACATGGGCGTCTCAAGTTGAAATTATTTTATTTTTATATATCGCTCCGAACCCTGTTCAAATACGTTAATCAAAATTGTGCAACAAAAAAATATATTTAGACTGGGTCTGCAAGACAGAAGTCATCAGATATTATTCCTGCGGTCCAAATAGAAGCATAACCCATAAATTCAAATATAGCTGATAAATTGGAGATATCGCTGGCAAAGTTAAAGCAAAAAGAATAGTCCTCACACAAACAATTCCTTATATTTTTAAAAAGTTTTTATATTCAAATTTAGTTCCTGGGTTTTTATAATTATGTATTAATATTAATGCATGAAATGTAATAGTAATATTTTACATCGCGTAAAACCATAATAATGGAAAAACTTTTTAATTTTTTAATATCTAATGTATATCACTTTTTTGATATATATATATATATATATATATATATATATATATATATATATATATATATACATCATGATATTTACCAAACCTGAATGAGAGATATACACTAGAAATCATCTTTCAAATGGAAAGTTTCCCCGGACATCGATGGTTTGATGCCCAAATCTTAAGTTAGACAACAAATTTAACAAAAGCTTTTCATGGTAAGTGAATTTAAGATTTGATCGAGTTTTTCAAAGTATATATCCCCGAGAGTACTTCTTTTCTTCACAGGAACCACCCCACCCACATCACTGCATCCAGTTGGTGTACATGCGTAACTGTTACACCATCCTGCCCCTTTAAAGTAAAATAGAATATTAATGTAACATCAGTTTTGCACTTAACACATCACATATTTAAGATCCTGCTTTGTCAATGACTAAAAGCATATTTTGTTGTATATATAAACAAAGTTTTGCAATCCTAAATATCTATTAAGAATGATTTAAAGTGTTTTTATCTTTACTTGTAGATGGTTAATAATTTTTAAATGTTTTTGAAATATGACATTTTGAAAATGCAATATACTACAATATAGTAAATTGAGACTAATTATTCCTGTTTAAAGTTGCCAATTTGTATTGAACATAATGTATAATTTGTTCATATGTCGTGTAATTCAGTTTCCTTTGATTTGCTGCAAAAAGCTACAGATACATTATAGGTAGTATTGAAACTTATTATCAAAGGCTTAGAATATAGACTATGATATTGGCATTTTATGTGAAAATACCACTTGTAAGAAAAATACTGATATGGTTCTGAAGTAGTGGCTTAAAATTGTAAAATATTACAAAATATCAAGCTTGTGGACAAATCTTAATATGATTAACTTATTTGACCTATTAAATTGCCAACCATTAAACAATATTGCTGAATCGCGTTATATAAATATTTTTAATCTATTTTATTTTAATATAGACAATATTATCACATTTTTGACAGTAAAGCTTTAGCAAATTTAAAAGGTTTTTAGATTATAATTTAAATTTTCAAAACAAAATAAGAAAAGTATGATAATTTTTTTAAAAAAGAAGCATATTGTTTAATGCTGTACAACATAAAAGGATAAATATAAAATGAAAAAAAGAACTTCGTAAAAAGTTTCTTAAAGATTAAGGTTTTTGATTAATTGAAGCTTTAATTCGATTTGTTTCACTTGCAATTATTTTTATAAAATGTACTGTACTACCACTAATTCTGATCAATAAGTATATTGTTATTAAATCTTAGTCTGGTAAGTTTGATCTTTTCTGAATAAGAAAGAATTCTATGCACATCCATTGTGCATGGCTGCATGTATATGTACGAGGGCCATTTTTTTTTAACTTCTGATTGCTCCGTGCAGACGCTACACAGGTAGCAGAGAGCGGGCATGCGCTGTAGGCAACTGTGCAGCTCTTGCACTACACACTCCGCCATTGTTGACATTCAGGCGTCAGTCGGCGTTGTGCTACAGCCACGTAAACATGTCCGCTATTATTGATGCTCCCGTCAAGTGTGAAATGCGAAGTGTGATTCGTTTTCTACAGGCTGAAGTTCCTAGTGCTGCAGAAATCCATCGAAGAATGAGGTGTGTGTATGGGTAAAACTTCACGAGTGATGGTGTTGTGTGTGAATGGTGTCGAAAGTTTAAAGATGGCTGTACGGATATGCATGATGAAGGGGGGCCAAGGGTGCAAATCTGTCGTTTGAGATGACCTGGTTCAACGTGTTGACAGAATGGTTAAAGAAAACCGCAGAATCACCATTACTGCTTTGTCTACGGAATTTCCTGAAGTTTCAAGGTCTGTTTTGTACTCTATTGTTACTGAACAGTTAGGCTACAAAAACTTTGTGCACGTTGGGTCCCAAAAATGCTGACGGACGGCCACAGAACTCGACGAATGGCGTCAGCGTTGGAGTTCTTTGAGCATTATCATGATGAAGGAGACACATTTTTGAAATCAATCGCGACTGGGGATGAAACCTGGATTCAATACGACACACCGGAAACAAAACGACCATCACAACAATGGATTCATTCAACTTCACCAAACAAACCAAAGAAATTCAAACAAACCTTCAACAAGAAAAAGACCATGACTACTGTGTTTTGGGACCAATAAAGTGTGTTGCTTGTGGAGTTTATGGAGCCCGGAACCACAATCACTGCAGCTGTTTATTGTGAAACTTTACAACGGTTGCGTAGAGTCATTCAGAACAAACGAAAAGGAAAGCTGACCGCTGGAGTTGTTCTAATCCACGACAATGCCCGTCCACACACTGCTGGAGCAGCTCAACGGCTTCTCGGACAATTTGGATGGGACATTTTTGATTATACGCCATACAGTCCTGACTTAGTACCAAGCAATTTTCCTGACCTGAAGACGTGGCTTGGTGGGAAGCGCTTTCAAACCAATGAGGAACTTCAAACCAACATCAAGGCTACTTGAATTCATTGGCTGCAACTTTCTTTGAACGGGTTATTGTCCATAGATATGACAATTGTCTTAATCTCTTTGGTGATTATGTCGAAAAGTAACTGTTAGTGCACCAATCTTTTGATAATAAAATTATTGTTTTATATGAACTTGTCTTTTATTTATAGCCTATCGGAGATTGAAAAAAATGGCCCTTGTATATATGTGCATGCATGCATGTTGTATTTGTGTGGGGGTGGATGTTGCGTGCGTGCGTGCGTGTCAGAGACAGAAACCAGTACATTTTCCCAAAATATGCAGTTTGATATTAAAAGATTTAAACTTGAATCTGAATTTAAGCTGGTTGTACTTTAAAATATACTCTACTCTATTGTGAATGGCTAATTTCTCTACTATTGATTTGCCCTAATTTAATTTTTCCACATATTCAGCAAGTTCTTGTTTTATTTATTTTCTTGCTATCTTAAATAGTTGTGCCAATTGTATTTTTATAGTTCTGATAACTATTAGTTTTTGACAATTAATTCTGTGAGCAATTGTTTATATAATTTGCATGTCTTTCTCATAAGAGTTTTTTAACAGATTATTCTTTTCTCTGTCTTCAGAAGTGTCCAGGTATTATAGAACCCATTAAGTACTAATGCCTCAATATTTTGAAATTCTGGCATATTCTGTACTTATTCAACAAACTCACTTCACATCTGCAGATTTCAGTATTGTATGTTTTAATATATGGTTTTTGTTTCTCTTAAACACTGTATTGTAATTTTAGAGTTTTAAAATATTTATTTTCATGATGTGACCGAATCTGTATTTTAGGATATATAATCAAACTATGTGATCAGACTTTTGAATGTATTGTAAAAACAAATCATTCCGTTACTTTGATATCCAATATGAAATTTGGTTCTTTGATCTTTCTGTGCTGATCTTTACATAGTTTTAAGTAATGAAATTGTTTGCAGAGGACCTTGAAAAGGGTAAGTTGTTAAATAAGATAGTTGTTTTCAACTGCATCGATTGAATTCATTATACAGTTGCATTTTGGTCTTTTTCAGTTTCGGCCTTGCTGTAAAGCTCCAAATGTTCCTGTCAGTCAATCGTATTATACGTGCTTAGTTTCTTTTGTATAAAATAAATATACATGAAACAGCAAGGTGTTTTCCTTGTGTATAATGTTTTGTATTGTTCTACTAATCTTCTAATGCTAGTTATACAGCGAAGCTAATTTAGAGTCTTAACTTTTCAGCTTTTAAGCACCTAATAAAATTATATTACTTCTAGCTAACATTGTACTTTTAATCTTTTGTGGTCCATTGTTCAAAATCTTTCAATTGAAATATCAGTATTCAAATATCAACTATATGCTAAAGAGGTTCATTTATCAAAGTCAGGCTGGTCTTTTTGTTATGTATTTGGTGAGAGTGGAATCTCTAATTATTCACTTCTTTTGATTTCCTTGTAATTGTTATATAAGAATATGATACTGTGCATTCTTTCGAAATAAAGTTCTTATAAGGCATGCGCATAAAAGAATATTTGAAAGGCGAACCCATCCAATACTGTCATGTTAGCAATTATTGCATTATCTTTATATTAACATTAAAGAAATCTGATGCTTTGCTTTTCTCCAATGGTACCTGAAAATTTGGCCACCAGTGCTTTTATGTTTAGTATTGGAAACCTGCGTTTTTAAATTGTCAATACCATCATCATAGAATGCTAATCAGTGTCGTATTGCTGTCGGAATGCATGTTGCACTGTAACAACTGATAAACATTACATGTACTCTAACCATGCTTTCTGCTGAATAGTCGCCATTTTGCATAGTGGATGCTACCTAGACCTGTAAAGCAATGTTTGCAAGCATATGTTTTAAACTTGAATACTTCCCTTTCTTATGACATATCATTTACAATTATATCTATAATAGGTACTTTCTAAAATACATATTTGTAAAACCGATGATTCATTAACTCTGTATTTTGAATTTATACCTTATAGTTTGTGGTAATTTAGTGTTCAAATTCAAACATTCCACCATCTTAAAACCAACTTGTTACCGAGCAGCACTGATCGACATAAAACAATTACATTTTCCTACACCATTTTCTATAATTAACAATTACTTCAGTGATGGATTTAGGCATTATATTTGATTTTAAACTTGCCTTTCATAAACATGCGCGCACGACATGCAGGTCTGCAACTAAATTATTAGGTCTGATAATTAGGAACTGCAAATCGTTTTCAAGCGAATTAGCTTTAAAAGCATTATTTTATGCGTTTGTCAGAGCTAAGCTGGAATATTGTGCACTTATATGGTCTCCACATTATCAATATCAAAAAGAGTGCTTGGAAAATACTCAAAGAAAATTCTTAAAATTTATGTATCTATAAATTTGTGAACATTATCCAGCTATAGGTATCGAACATAATGTTCTACTCTTACAGTTTGTATGAAATCACTTGAGTATCGCCGAATACTTAACAGCTTGGTGTTTCTGTATAATCTACTACATCACAAGATTGACTGTATACAGCTACTGTCCCTGCTTCGATTTAATGTACCACGGTCTGGGAGTTGTAATACAGTGACGTTCTATAATTGTACAGCACGCTCATATCTGATAATAAAATCTCCAACATACATCATGTGTAACAACTTCAACAAAGATTTATTCAGAATGTGATATCAATAACTGTACACTGACAACACTTAAATGTATTGTCAATAACAAGTTATAGTTTAACGCAACGCAAATTCTACACATATTTAGATTTAAATTATATTTGTCTTATACTATAATAGTTTGTAACTTTTGTATTTTTTTTCTTTTTGTTTTTCTATAACTTGGGCATTGCCCTGTAATTGGATGTATATCTATTGAGTAATAAATAATAATAATAATAGAAACAATACTGTTACAATGATTCATAATTTTTAAATAACACGCAGTTTTAATAAACAACTCATATTATTCCATTACATACAGTATTGCATAACATTTATGGATTAGTGCATTACAAATGATGCAAATTAACTATTTTAATTACTGTTGATAAATGCTGAAAATCAGCAAATTCATTATTTCGTTCAAAAAGACAAAAGAATTAAATATAATGTCTTCATCATTTTGGTATTAAATTTACAATTTAAATATGTGGGTGGATATTTAAAATATACCATACGTAGCTAGATTACTAGTATTTTAAAAACTACACATATATTACTAAAAAGAATGTATGTAACAAATATGTATCGTGCTTTTAAATTATAAAAATTTGTAAGAGATGTATTTAAATCGATTAATGTGATAGTTGCCATAATTAAAACTTTATACAAAAGGAAATGTCACTTCTTCTGACATCGATCTCTAGATTTCGAAAGTTGTATGTGCATTGACATTGATCTTATGCTTTTTAATTTTGTTTCATGATCTATTTCTTCCAAAGCTTTTCAGTAATGCCCTACTATATTATTTATACATTTATGAACATCTTTAATAATAATTAGATCTTGGGAATTTATTTTTTGGACATTTTGTTTTAGAACACACAAGGTTTTATACATATGTAGATTATGATCTCGGTTATCACATAAGAAACATCACTTACTGACAATTAAGACAGTACTAAAGGTTGTACAATAAACTGTTATTACAATATAAAGAGAAATCTTCCTACTAACACTAGAGTTTACCTATATAAAGACAGTGCTACCTTAGAAACATTGCACCTTAAATATTTCATGTTTATTAACTGAAAGGGTTTTGTTTACACTACATACTTATTGAAAGTGTATTTTAAATGAAATATATTGTACACTTGTCATTAGATTTTTAATCAAAAGTATCGTAGTAATATTACTTATTTCAGAAATTATATTAACTGAATAAAACTGATCTATGTCAATTTGTTGTTTTAGTTAATAGCCGATGGGAGTGGGATAAGTTAATTGTATTTTAAGTATACAATGAATTGCAGTACAATAGAATTATAAAAAATAATTTTTAAAAACGGAATGATTTTGATAAAACATACTTTTAGATGTAGCTTAAATGACTTTTGTTTGTAGCTATACATATAATATTAATAATAAAACTTTTGTTATAGACTTAGAACCTTGTTGTGATCCAAAATGTCTCAAGTAGACAAGGAAGAATTGGTTCAACGTGCTAAACTTGCTGAGCAAGCAGAGCGTTATGATGACATGGCATCTGCGATGAAATCTGTTACAGAAACAGGGGTGGAATTGAGTAATGAGGAAAGGAATCTGCTCTCGGTTGCATACAAGAATGTTGTTGGTGCTAGAAGATCGTCTTGGAGAGTCATTTCATCCATTGAACAAAAGACTGAGGGTTCAGAACGTAAACAACAGATGGCTAAAGAATACCGTGAAAAGGTTGAGAAAGAATTGCGAGAGATCTGCTATGATGTACTTGTATGTCTTCTATAATATTACTTGCTATCTATTAATTTTTCATATTACAGGGCTTGTTGGACAAATTCTTGATTCCCAAAGCAAGTAATGCAGAATCAAAAGTTTTCTACCTTAAGATGAAGGGTGATTATTACAGATATTTAGCTGAAGTAGCCACTGGAGACACACGAAATAGTAGGTATTTTTTAAAAATGTTTAACTATTAAGTTAAATTTTTGACAATCTTTGTCACGCCAAAAATATCAGGGTGGTTTCTAATTGTATTCAACATAGTGTTTATTGATAGCATATAAGAAAATCAATCACATGTTATAAAATCACTCGCACTCACATGCACATACATACACATGCACACATATCACACTCACATGCCATACACACAAATATACCTCACACACAAACATACATTTATATTAACACATTCTTGGGAATTTAGTTACAATGAACTTGAAAATTTTAATGTTTGATGGCCATCTACTGAGTTGTATGTAGATACTGCTATAGTGCTATTACAACATTTTAAGTAATCTTGGCTAGAGAGCATTAAAAAATTTATTTGCTATGATTATTATACTTTGATCATATTATTAATTTTATTATTGTTTTGATTTTCTACAGAAATTGAACTAAAGCAATTCTGACAAGCCATAACGACGACCATTTTTTCTTGATTTCATCACTCAAACACCAATAAGTTGCATAATATTTGCCATCGGCTATTTTTTTTACGAGAATCAATGAAAATTATCCCACGTGTATGCCAAAAAAAGATGCAATGGGCTTACTTGTAGATTGAGGAGTCTTGTGCCCTCTATTTGATTCTCCCATTTCAGTTCACTGTTTTGACTGTTTCTTCATTTCAGGTGTGAAGTGATAAACCCATTCTTTGTTACAATGTTAATTTTCACTATCGAATAAATTAAACTTTTATATGTTTATTTAAAATCCTGCAAATTGATTTCATCATAAACATTTCTGATGCTGACTACAAGTTTGTTTATAAGATTATTATGACTCTGGTATCATAAGCTTTTGTTTGTTTATCTTTTGTATAAAAATATAAACTGTATTAATTAGAATAATTTATTATTCTTACTATCGAATTTCCTAGCCATTTGATTGATTTGAAATATCATTTTTGACATTAGTTTTTGTCATATATTTAGGGTTATTTTCATAGTGATAATCTTTGTAGTTTTGAAACCTGTTGATTAAGTTTAAAGCATCAAACAGGTCAGTAATTAGTAAATTTTTAGGATAAAGGACATAGTAATTAGTCTTAAATGGTAATTTGTAAATTAGTAAGATATAAAAGTTGTCTTATATTTAAAAATTGGATGATCAATAATGTTAATTTGTAGCATGTTCAATGTTGTCATCTTATTTTCTTGAGTTTGAATTTACTTTTCTTATGTATATTTTTGATTATGGAATGTTTTTTATTCTGGAATATATATATATATATATATATATATATATATTTCCTGTCTTGCTTTTGGTCACTTTTGGTACGAACCTGCATGGTTACTGCAAGTGTGATATTTATGACTTTATTAAAGTTTTATAAAGTCATTCATTTGTTACCATAGTAGAAGATTTTCGTTAAGAGTAAACTGGATTTGGTGTATAATCCTGTCTTTTTAGTAGCATGTGATCGTGTGCATGATCTGCCTCATGTTTTGTGGTTGTAGCATTCTGGTTTCCAAAGGATGTCGATTGTAAGGGAAACTACAAACAGTTTTGTCCACCGTTTATAATTTGGCCAATTTTGGTACAAACCTCCATGGTTACTGCAAGTGTGGTATTTTTGATTTTATTAAAATTCTATAAAGTTATCCATTTGTGGGATTTCGTTGCCATGTAGAACTTCATAGTAGAAGATTTTCGTTTAGAGTAAACTGGATTTCATGTGATCATGGCATGATCTGTCATATTTTGTGGTTGAATCATTTTGGTTTTCAAAGTATGTCGATTGTAAGGGAAACCACGAACATTTTTGCCGACCGTTTATAATACAGAATTAACTTGTATGTTGAACATAGGATTCATTTGGTTGTATACATTGTCCTGTCATGGTTATTGAGTTTTGACAAAATGTGTTTGTAATGGAGTTTCGATGCTTTGAACTTAAGTTACCCAAATGGTTTAATCCAGATTTTGATGTGCAGTCATAGCTAAGTATAATTAAAATTAATATTCAAAGTTGTAGGCGTAAATAGATCGCTTTTCATGTTATAATTAATCGTAGAGTTGTGGAAATATCTGTTTACATTGATAGGGATATTTATTTTTTTCTGATTTATAATTATTACGTTTATAAAAGTTGTAAGCTTCAAGCATTTGCTTCAAGTGAAAGCAAAAGTTGTTTTCTAAAAATTTGTGTTACTTTAAATTGATAAACCTACATTACTAATTTATGGAATTATTTTCTTAATTGTACAAACATTTTTTGGGACTACGTAATAATAGAGATTGCAGTTTATAATTTGCTTATTTTGAGAGCCTCCTATTTGTAATCTGGTTCATTGTTTGCATTCATTCCTAAACATTTGTAAATTTTGAATATCAAAAACTTTATTATTTTTTATTGAATATCCTGTATCTTATTTTGCAGGTTGGTAAAGCAATAAAATCTTCCAATTCATGTCTAAATCATATGACCTCTAAAACAAGTCATTTTTGAATAATTGACCATTTTGTTAAAAAAATTGATGTTTTTCTGAATGTGTTTATTTTTATAAACATGTTAATTAAACTTCACGTTAATATTTTTTAAGTTTGATAATGTTACATTATTGTGTTTGTAATTGAATCAGAAAAGAAAACATTTTGTAAAAAAATAACATTGAAATAATTTTTAATAAGTGAATACAATAAAGCTAATTAGCTGTAGACAAAAACTAAGAAATAGTTTTTTATCAAATGTTCAAACTTCTAAACAGCAATGTAGGCGGTCATCAAATGATGTGCTAACATTTTTCAACATATTGACATGAATATTTTAGAAAACATCTGTTATTCATTGTTTCATATGTTCCTTCATCGCTGTAGGTGCTTTGTATACTTGATTTTTAGCATTACCCATAGGAAAAAGTTACATTAGATAAATAACTATTGAGAATAGGGTGACCATTGAACAGGTCCTTTTTTACTTATCTGTCTCAGGAAATTCATTTTAGAATGTTTTTGCCTCCACGATGCTATGAACTGACACTCGGTCATGTAAGTATAACAATCTCTGTTTGACTTCATTGAACAAGTATTGTGTTAATTGATTTTGGAAAAAAATTCGAATAAATCACTTCAGTTTCAATACCATCATTAAAATATAGCCCAATAATATAATTTTTTATTATACTACTGCAAACATTTAAGTGCCACCGTGTCTTACTGTCAGTTCGTACATAATGTGGTTAATCAGGGTTTGCGTCTTTTGTATGCAATATAGATGCATTTTGTTTCTTCTCAGAACTCAACAACAGTATGATTTGACACTTCTTCAGTTGATAGCCGAGATCTTCCATAACCATTAGGATAGTCGTTTCAATATTCTCTGTTAATGCAGCCTTTGTTTTTTCATGTTTTAGATATGCAACATTTCCAGTTTGCATAAACCTCAATGATAAGTTTTCAAGTTCTTCTTTTCTAGGCTGTTTTCTGGGTAGGTATTTTTTGTGGTATATTCTTGATGCCAATAAACAATTTTGTCATTTTGCCTAAAACGAAAACCATATATACTAATACTTGGGTTTCAAAGTCCATTATGACAAAGAATTAATATTTTATTTTATACGAAAAACGTAGATGATAATAGTTGTTATTTTTGACAATAGTGTAAGGTACTATTACTAATAAAAATGATGAACTGTCAAGGTCTCGCATACTTATGTAGAGTAATATTGTATTGAAACTTGTAAATGAAAAGCACTATAAAATTATCAATTTCTCAAAAACTAGTTTTAGGGGGTATGTGGCATAGACATGAATTAAAGAGATTTAATGTCTATCAACCTGTTGAATAATATACAGGATATTCCATTTAAAATAACAGTTTTTGCTATTCGAAATTTGAAAAAGTTTCAAACACTCTGTATAACTAAATCACCAAATATTAACTCAAAATCTGAACCAGTCTAACAAATTTTCAAATCAATGTTTACCAGAAATTTCATAAAATAAAATTATAACTTGGCAACGCTACATTTAAAACAAAAATGTATTGATTGCGCATTTCAAAGAAGTAATCCCAATGTGTATAAAATATAGGGTATTCAATTTAAAAAACATATCAGCACAGAACCATTATTAATCAAAGCACCCTGTACGTTTAAAAATATTTTAGAGGTATGCAATGGTGCATATCCTACAACTCTTATTTGAAACATTTTTAATAGTGTGTGTGTGTGCACGTGTACGCATGTGCATGCATTGCATGCGTGCACACGCATGCGTGCATGCATGCATGCGTGTGTGTGTGTGTGTATTAAATGAGATACTAGACTTTCTTGCATTAATGGGCTATCCTATATGTATTGTATGTCTATAAGGTATTTAATAAGATAAAATAATAACTTTACATAATAGTCTAAGTTATTATTTCATCTTATTAACTATAATATCTTAGTATTTATCAACTTGCCTTGTGTAATTAATTACCTAATATGTATTAATTATATATATATATATATATATATATATATATATATATATCCTTATGATAAATGAAAACTTAAAGGCTTTATTAATTTGCCCATTAAAGGGTGCTTGAAACTCTAATAAGGTGGTGACACTGTTAAAATAATAGCAGTGCACTTTATTTACTTTTTTCTTTCCTGTCTTGTATTATATGTTATTTATATGTATTGTGTTATTTATTCAAAATGTATTTAAAATATTCTATTTTAATATAATTTTCAGCTGTTGTTGATGATTCACAAAAGGCATACCAAGATGCATTTGAAATCTCAAAGGCCAAAATGACACCAACGCATCCTATTAGGTTGGGATTGGCACTTAACTTTTCAGTCTTTTATTATGAGATATTAAACTCTCCAGACAAAGCTTGCCAGTTAGCAAAGCAGGTTAATTAGTTTTTTGTTTCTTACATGTGCAGAATTACATGTTATTTAATTATTTTCTAATTCAATATTTTTATAAAATAATATCACAATCATTTTTTTGCTGAGCTGTTATCTAGGATTCGTAGAAAGTTTTTGAAAAAGCATTTGACATTGCCAAATTGAAAATGCAGTCTACGTGTCCTTTACGATTGAAGCTTGCTCTTAATTTTTCTGCATCTTATTATGAAATAAATTCCCCAACAAGAGCCTGTCATCGAGCTAAACTGATTATACTCCTGTTTTATATTATTAACCAGACATGCTTTATAACACTAATTTGTACCATGTCACATGTAATTCTGCCTATATACTAACCTATTTGTATTAGTGAATGTATTTTACAAGATATTCAGCCTTGTCAGCTGTTAATGTTTTATTTTTAAATCTGAGAGGCATTTTTTAACGTGACTCTAAAATGTGCCCAGAACTATATGAACTGACAAAAAGTTGAATATCACAAACTACAATTAATCATTGCGATTTTTAATTGTTGCACTATTGCAGGCATTTGATGATGCAATAGCAGAATTGGATACACTAAATGAAGATTCTTATAAAGACAGTACACTCATAATGCAGCTACTTCGAGATAACTTAACATTATGGACAAGCGATACACAGGTATGCTGGCATAATTAACTTATTGCTTTTAGGACTTGTTTATCCTGAAGTTTCTATGTAACATTTGCGAACTAACATTAGTGTATATAATTTAAATGAAAATTTATGGCCTATTTTATTAAATTTACATTATGAAAGGAAAAATTGGTATTTAGACCACATTTAATGATTATCATTTATTATAACATTTCAATTTTTGCAATGTATCGAGTTACAAAGAACAAAAATAATTTTAAAGCAACGTTCAATACCAAAAATAAAACTACTGTAAACATGTAGTTCTCCTATAAACAAATTTCGGCAATTTGTTGTAGAGGTCATTCTAACTAAAAATTGTTATATAAAACTGAATAGTACATCCACTTTTAGTTATCATTAAAAATACATACATAATAACTGACAATCACTTAACTGTACATTTAAGTAATTGCAAATTATTTGTTTTGTTGACAAAGACAAAATTTGCAGTAATATTACGATTAGTTGTTTTGTGTACGAGAATGAAGTAATAAAATACGAATTTTGTTAAAAAAATGCCAATTTTAATGCAACTGATGTAGTAATATTGTTTTTGCATGTGGTTACTGTAATGGTTACACTCGTCATGTATCTAGAGAATATCGTCATGGTATCCAATCTACAACCGCTCCATCAAGGTTTTGGATGTACTTTTCAGAGATTGCAAGAATGATGCAATTGTTGTTATTCATGCTGGTAATCACACAACAAGAACTAATCTTAATCATGAAGAAAATGTAAATGATGATGTTCTGGATAATCCTACACTTAGTATTAGGTACATAGCTGAGCAAATACACCTTTCACAAAGCTTTGTGTATAGAACATTATATAGCGAAGAATTGTGTCCTTATCATATTCAATGAGTTCAGGCATTTCAATCTCAAGATTTTGGCCAACATGTGGAGTTTTGTACCTGGTTACTATGTAAAATTACACAGGATCTAGGTTTTTTAAGACAAAATCTGGAATTTGGCGAGGCAATATTTATAGATGGATAGCACACATAACCACCACCTGTTTTCTCCAAAATCCTCATGCCATTGGTGCGAATACGTGGGCTGGCATTTTAAATAGTTGATTGCATGCTACCAATTCTGAGATGCTCAAAATACTCCACTTCAACATCGACAACAAAGTGGTCCAGTTTGATGACACGCCAACCTATTATAGAAGACAAATAATCAAATGGTTAAATGTGTGTTACTTTTACAAAAGAGTTGACATTGAAGGTCTCACCGCTTGGGCCCCAAGGTTCCCTGGTTTAAATTCGTTGGATTTTTATCTGTGGGATCACCTAAAGCAGCTAGTATACAGTGTTGAAATAAACATCAACAATTACTCCAAAGAATAATTGATGCCACCAATGAGATTTTTTGAGGGCCAATGCCATAGTTTGTATTTATGATTTGATGGTTTGTATATGCCGTTCCTGTATTCAAGCACAAGTTGCACATTTTGAACATTTGTTATAAAAATTTTCAATGGTAAATTGTAATATAATATACCACTTCTATTCCTTGACACGCTACTCATACAAAACAGTGAAAACGATTATTTTGGATTGGTAAAAAAAATCAATGAATTCAAGAGCTATTTGAATTTTAATTCTTTCCATCTAGAAATAAAAATAAGTACAATATTAGGTTTAAAACAAAAAAAAAAAAAAAAATCATCTGTCTATACTAAAACCTAAAAATTGTTATTAGTATATTAGACACAATAGTTGTCCAATTCATTTAATAAAAAAAACTACATTTATAACAATTTAATCTTGACACCAACATACTAAATGACAGTCATCGTCCAGATAGGTCTTCAGTTCTAAAACTGGGTTGGATGCGTACCACCATTGTTTCCTACTCTGAGGTAATTTACACATTTCCCTGAAATTTCCACAGCCTACATGTTTCACTATTGCGTGCAAAAGTCTAATCTAGGTCCACCTATACCTATTTTTCCTTTTTCTGCTTCTAATATATTATGCACTATTTCCTCATGCTTTATTATGTGTCCTATCATCCTATCTCTTATTTTTTACTGTTTCTCATATATTTTTTCTTCCCCAATCATTTCGAGAACCTCTTTGTTTGTAACTTTGTTTGTCCATGATATCTTCATCACCACATTTCAAAGGCTTCTTTCATTGCCCACATTTCACAGCTGTACAGTGCTGTGCTCCATGCACATGTTAGCAGCAATCTTTTACTTGTTTCTGTGTTGCATTTGAACATAGTATTTGCTTTTTCTTGTTAAATGCAGCATGGCCTTGCACTAATCTTTGTTTTATATTTTCTGTATTCTTCCCATCTGTGTTATTTGACTTCCTACGTAGCAAAAATATTCCACCTCTTGTAAGTTATTATTACCTATTTGTATTGTAGTTTTTAATGTATTTTTTCTTCCTTTGCAAATCAATCGTTTGGCCCTGCATAATTATTCCAAATATCTTTCTGCATTTGACAGTGTTCATTGCATCGTCGATGTGTAAGTTAAAAATTAATGGGGTAGGGCACATCCCTGTTTCACCCGTTTTCTAATATTTACTTCTCTTCTGCTTTAATTCTATTACCGCCGTTTGCTCTTTGTATAAGCTATGGACTATTTGTCGATCTCTATCTCATTCCAATCTTTTTGAGTATTTCGAACATTTTCTTCCATTTTACATTGTCAAATGCTTTTTTCAAATCCTCAAACCCTATATACCCATTTTGTTTTTCCATGAACACCCTTAAAGTTAAAATGGCCTCCCGCTTCCCCTGTTTTGTCTAAACCTAAATTGTTCTTCAGCCTATTTTCCATTCATCTTTGTACAATTCTAGTTAATATTTTTGACACGTGCACTGTCAAACTTATTGTTCGAAAATTTTCACATTTTCTGCACCATTTTTTTTTATAGTGACTGTGGTGTTTTGTTTGATGTCTTTGTTTATCTTGCTCTTCTCATACATATAACATACAAGTTGGAAGAGACGTTCTGTTACTGCTTGTCCAACGGTTTTTAGAGTTTCTGCTTGCACCTTATCTATACCCGATGCCTAATTATTTTTAACTCTTTAGTGTTAACTCAAACTCATCTTGAAGTATAGAATATCCCAAGTCGTTCTTTTCAATGTGATTCCTGTTCTAGCGCTGTTAGTTTTTCTCCTGCATATAAATTTCCTATATATTCTTCCCATCTAACCACTTTCTCTACATTTTTTATAATGAACTTTTCTCCCGTGCCACATATTTTTGCTACACAATTTTATATCCCTAAAATTTATTCCAATTAGTTTGTATGTTTTGTCTGTTTTTCTTATGTCCATCTTAGTTTGTACGTCTTTACACTTTCTCAATTCATTGCTCTTTATCATTCCTGCTTTGTCTTGTCTGTTTCTGTATTTTTGCCTTTCTTCTATTAAATTTGGAATATCCTTTGTTACCCATGGTTTCTTATTTTCTTTCTGTTTTATCCCAGAATAACTTTGGCTGCTATATCTAAGCTAAATTTAATATTTTTCCATTGTGTTTCTACTTCCGTAATATCAGAAACTTTCCCGATCTTTCAGTAATTTGTTTGACTTTTTCTCAAATCTTTTGTGGATATCTTTATCTTTTAGTTTCATAAAGTCGAAGTGTATTTTTCAGTTTCTCTTTTTCAAATTTTTAAATTACAATGTTGTGGTCAGTGTCTGTATCTGCTTCGGAGTAGTGTCTACAGTCTTTCGTTTGATTTCTTGATTTCACAGTAATCGATTATAATTCCTGAAAATCACAAAAAATACCTTTTCTCAACAATCAAAAAATCTCAAACCTAAATTCAAGAATCCACTTCCTTGAATAGCTCAGTTTGTAGAACATTAAAAAGACTGTCAATCTCTGATAGATTAATATCTTAAAACTTTTACTAAGATATCTAATAAAGCACAAATGTTCACAATTAATGTAATAAATAAGGGAACTTTACAGTATTAGATCAAATAAAAAAAAGTCTAGTTTTAAACCCTCCACCAAATAATTTTATGTTGCTCTAACAGTGTTTGAGTATACTCACACAACCATGTTTTACGTTTTTAAAAATATCTTGTTTTCCAATGCGTTTAAATTGCCCTTTGTTATACAAATAATTATTTTTTTATTGAAAATAGTAAGATTCATTTAAAAATTGTTCATACACTGAAGTTACTATATTTACAATAAAAATTATCAAATTTTAAAACGTAACACAATAGCAAGCATATTCCTGATTCTTTTAAAAATTATTTAAGTATCTTCAATTCTTTTATAATAAAATTTTGCACAAGAGACGCAAATACTCTATCAATAAGGATTGCTTCTTCATATAAATTAATAAGAAAATTTGCTTTACGACATGATTGTTTAACTTTAATAAAATTCAACTAGCCTTTCACTAGTATTAAAATCGGAAAAGAAAAACCCCTAAAAATAATCCTACCTTACTTAAACTATTTCACAAATTTAGATCTATTCACAATTTTTCAAAATTGGTGAAAATTAAATAATTGATGACAGCTTATAGTAACTATGTACTGTATAAACTTTACACTGAGTTTTATTAATCACTGCATAACTTTAATAATAATAATCTTCAATAATGGTGCTTACTTGCCTTAGCAGTGTATATATATATATATATATATATATATATATATATATATATATTGTTGTGTTCTAAAACCTGAACAATCAGGCCGTCATAAATGCTGTGATGTTACTCTGGAATCATGCCCCACAAATTGGTCGACATAATTTACTGTGAAGTTTGGCTCAAATCTCGCCTCGGCTGCTTCTGAATCGTCCTCTTAATTCGATGCTGCCTATATATTACATACACCTATCTGTTACAAAAAAAACTTCCTCTCATTATCACCATAGAAACCTAAATAGAAATCCACATCAATCATGCATTCATAAGTAACTCAATTAACCAAAATATTACACTTTATTTATCTGAAATCCAAATTACATTTTTTTTTCAAATTTAAAATACCATCGCTTTATATACATTCATGTGTTCACTAAATTTTATAACAATAATTTTTGCATATTGATAAACCTTTTAAAACATAACTTTTTATTAAAGTAAGAGGGCATTCCTCATACCTTACGTTACGCTTCATTCTAGCATGAGCTCACCTTAAAACTTTATAGATGTACATATAAATTCTCTGCACGACCAATATCAAAAAGCCCTCTATACCTATTTACAACTTTTGGTTTTCTGCAGATTAATGAATAATGCTCAAAAATCAATTTCGTATTAACAGTCCTATAAATGTCTGTTCAAATAAAAATCAAAGCAAATAATAATAAAACACATCAAAACACCACAAACACTGAAAATATTCACTATAAAATGTCTTACTCTATCTCCTACCTTGGAGTTGTCTTCGTACTGCGGTCCACCAACTAACCCTTTTTAGATGTTATTATCTGGTAGGTCCTCCGACTATCCATTAATTCCATGGTCGAACCCCCATGTGTACCATACATGCCTTTACTCCAATAATTCTTTTATAAATTCCAATCAAAATATCCAATCTCCAAATTTTGTTCTTTTATTGCAAATAAATTATACTATCCAAACCTCGCTTTTATGCTCATCCAAACAATGTTCAAATTCCACAACTTCTCGTGCATCCAAACAAAAATCTTAGTACTTACATCTCAACTTTACTATTTACTAATAACGCTTTATCAGCTTTTACATTAGTTTTATTTAATTGGACTGTCTAATTCACTAGGAAGTAAACTAACTGTATCGCAGATGGAATCAAAGAGCAAAGAGAGCGAGACCCCTCTCTGCTACTGGTTATATAATGCAAACTTTCCCTCCCCCGCTGTTTATGGAATATCACGTATATCTGTTTAACCGTTGCTTTATTTTCCCCAAAAATCACCAACGTCCGTCAATTTCTCGTAATTTTTAATAACCCCACACAACAGTACGTTGTGATGCACTTAAAAGTGTCAACCGTTGTTTCAAATTCTCCGGATTAGCCTCTACTCCTCGTTTGGTACACGCCTTTCGCTTCAAGCAAATATCATTTATCTTTTTGTACATATCACTTTATCGCACAGATATGCTTCTACCACCTGCATTTTTAGCCCTTCTCGTTTAACTTTCACCAATCATCTTGCTTGGCTGTATTTCCCACCTTTCTGAGCGACGCGTGCTTGTTTACAACTATCCTTGACATTATCGATTTTTAATTCCCTTCTGGATATACTTTGTTTTTATCTTATACTTATAGGCTTTTATTCAATCTTGGTCTTTTCATAGCTCCTTCCGACTCTATATCTAAGATTAAAAATCAATATTTTAACTAACGTATACTGTGTTTACACCAATTCTGTGTGGTTTGGTTTACGTCCTTGGTTGCTTTAATTCCAACGGCTGTTCATTCCACTAAGCTAAATAAATTTGTTTGTAGCAACTTTACTAAGAAATATCTTTCTCCTTGTTATTTGAAACGTTTGAAACCTAGAAATCGTTATTTTTAACATGATCAACGCTTTTAAAACTGTTCCATAGTACTTCATTATGCTATAATTTTACCCCAAATTATTTTCTTATTCTCTTTTACGTACATACTATAATACATGGTCCCTAACTAAATCGATATTCCCCTATTGTCCACTATTCAAGATAGAAAATAATTGTTGAAATTTTTTTTTACTAAATAAGTTTATTTTACTGTATCCAATCGCTTTCAACCCTATGAGGTTACTTATGCCCTTTATGTATTCTATTGACCCTTTTAATTACACGAATATATATATATATATATATATATATATATATATATATAAGGTATTGAATTGAGTAAATTATTTTGTGTACTTGTTTATATTAATGTTCAGTTAAATAAATTTTGATTTTTTCAAAAACCTTAAATTTGCAATTTAGATTTTTTAGTGTTATAATTTTAGAACAAAAAAGCTTCATGCGTAGATAATAATTTTTCCATGCTGCATGCTCTTCCCTAGAGCTAACAATTTAAAATTCTTAAATTATAGGTTTGCTTGTACGTATACTATATTTTTTAAACAAGTTTATGTATTGCAGGGCGAAACAGATGAACAGCAAGAGGGAGGCGAAAATTAAAATTGTGGCATCCATTTTAAACAAATAATCGTTAAAAATGAATTTAATGTATTTAAAGTATTGGTATTTGTGAAACTTGGTTGTGAATTCTCCTTTTTGGAATTCATGTTTCACAAGAAAATCTTTTGATATTTCATTACTGTTTTTAGTGATTCTTAAAAATCGTTAATTTCACTGTTTTTACACAAGTGTAACTTAATTTTATTTATTTAATTAATTGCCATTTAATGTTATCATCATTTATGTGATGTAATATCAATTGTGAAATATTAGGTACTTTACTTATATTGTTTATAAGTTCCATAATTTTATAATTTATTTTGAATTTTTCTTAGTTCTAACTTGTTACACTGTTAAAAATTTTAATACTGTTTAGTTTTATCTTTTTTTACATACTATTCATTCATTATTTAAATAAATCTCGATGTATTTACTAAATTCATACATCATAGCTCTTTATATGATAAACTACCTTAGCACACAAATTTATTTGCACTCTGCTGCATAAGCCATATATTCTTGTTACCCTCGTTTACGGTTTACTCACATTGAATGTGCTATATAATAAATGTATGAATATGTATTGAATAAACTGCTATCGGCTCTTATTGTTTGTGTTGTATCTGCATTTATAGCCAGATACAAATAAAATATTAAAAACTGTTTTATTCATTTATTGTATCCTTTCTTATTTGTTAGAATGCATGTGTATGTGTGTACATGCATGTATGTGTATATTTGCAATCCATATGTAATGATCTTCAACTTATGGTCTTATATCTGATGCTACTGCCTCCTGAAGCAGAAGCCAACGTGCTTGACGTTTCGATCTATTATTCAGATCTTAATCTTAAGGTAAAAGTTAGGTAATTAGAAACTGAACAATACATATCATAAAACTTGATTATTCTTAAATTTAAGGCTAGTGTAAACTAATTTTAAATGACAGGCAAAACTTGAGTGACAATTGAAATTGTTTTGTGTATGCAATTCTGATGAAGTGCAATGATTTTGGATATAAATAGGATAAAAATGAAAAGAATGTATAAATATTGTCCATTAAATAACAGCACTACAATTAATCTTTATACAGATCGGAGTAAACAACACTTAAGTTATTTAGGTCTTATTTGTTGTTGATGCACTTTTTGTATATGAAATAATTCAAGTAATAACCGTTTTTTGGTATTTTTGAGTGAAGGTGTGTGTTTGGTAGAATGTATATGTGTTGAGAAAGCACAGTTGTTTTTTCCAATTTTACATCACTGCGGTGTTGAGTTAATCTGTACTTTAACCACTGACCAGTTTGGCCAATGTAGAAGTGGTTGCATATACATTGAATCTTATATACAACGTTACTGCACATTTCGGTGTTTATTCTATCTTTAAGGGTGAAAAAAGATTTTTATTTGACTTCACATAGTAGTATGCAATGCCTATATTTGGTTTTCTTAAAATTCGAGTAAGTTGTGGAGTTACTTTTTCAATATATAGAAGCTTGTTGTAGACCAATTCTAGTGTTGTTTTTTGTTGTGATAAAATGTTGGTATTCAACAATTTGACTGGGATAGCCATTACTGATAAAGACTTGTTTTAATTCTTTAATGTTATTTAGAAAAATTGGATTGCTTATTTTTGTAATTCGATTTTTTAATGCTAAGATGGTATTGACCTTGTGTTTATTGCTGTGACTGGAGTTGTAGTTAATGTATCTATCAGAATTTGTAGGTTTTTTTATAGTAATTAAAAATCAAACTGTTGTTTTCTGATCGAATAATCAATGTATCAAGAAATGGAATTTTTCTGTCTTCTTTTTTCAAATTGAATTTTAGATGTTCATTAAAGTTATTGAAGTGTTCAAGAGTGGTTTCAACTTGATTTTGTGGTACAGAGCAAACTATGTCGTCTACATACTTAGCTAAAAATGTAACTTGAAATGGAAGGTTAGGAATGATTTTGTCCAAAAGTAGATCCATGACAATCTGGGCTAAGATTGGTCAGAGAGGTGAACCCATAGGTGTGCCATAAAGTTGTAAATAGATAGTTTTTTCATATGTAAAGTATGTGTTGTTGAATATTAGATTTAGACTACTAATGAACATTTTTTGAAAATTTACAGTGAGGTTGAATTTTGTTCCATTGTTCTGATATAATTTGTATTGTTAATCCTTTAGGTATGTTGGTAAACAAAGATTTGTATGTATGTGTGAGAAACTTCAATTGTTAGTGACTTTCAATGTAATTAGATACAGCTTCTTATCAGATAATGGCAAGAATACTCTTTAATGCCTAAATTTTCGCATACCAATGTTGCATTTAGTTGTCTTGAACAGCATAGAAATGTATGCAAAAATTTAGGCATTAAAAAAATAGTATTCTTACCATCATCTGACCTAAAGCCCACTCTTCTGGGTGTTGACTGAAAACACAACTTCCGAGAAGTAAGAGGTTTTCACTAACTCATGGTGAGCTTTTTATGTTCGAGAACTATGCATAACATACGTACAAATTTGTTTACTTAATCTACAGTGTAGTTTTTAGTTTGGAAATTAAGTGTCGCCCCTCACTATTCACAAAAATCAGAATATTATTTAAAACAAGATAAGACTTATTTTCCCTTACAGGGTAAACATGAACATAAATCAAGAACATTTTGCACTTTTAAAGCACCTAATTAAGCAATTAGTCAAGTTTAGAAAAAGAGTAATTACGTTATCTGCGAAATTGACATTACATTGCTTAACTAGTTTCACTCTCCAGGTGGTGGAGTTATTTAACAATTGGTGCAATGGTTTCTATGAAATGCAAATACAATACTTTTTGGGGTACACAACTTACGACGCCTACTAAATATCTGTATGCTTACCTTGACCAGTTTTTCAACTCACTTGTCTATATTAGTGCGCGTGAGTGCTAATCCACTCCAAGAACTAAGTCTAATCCAAGTGTGGGTTTTCAAATTGCTGTGTGACAGTTGTTGCTGCTAGGCTTGATGTTTTCATTGAACCTTAAAAAATTCTCACTTCTAGAATTCATAAAAAGAAAATACTTCATCTACACGTAACAACAAAGAAAATATATTATTATTATCCATAATACCCCTATTTGGCCAAATACATATTTCGCAAAAGAAAAATGCCTAATATTAATGATTGGTTTGTGTAAATTGAATCAACTGAGTTTTTATGTGCTGCATTTGTTTTTACAATGATGTCCTCTTTATGAGAATTAAATGCATACAATAAGCTTTAAATTATACTTCTCATGCAATTCGTTAAATAATGTGTACAAACGTCGGTAGTGCTTATAAATAAGCTTTACTTCTTATTACTGTCATTCGGATGTATAACAGTTATTAAATACAACAAACAGTTATGTGATATCTATAGGTGGATAGAAAGTTTAACCAATGTCAATGCAGGAAGTTATTGCAGGTAAATATTCAACTGCAATAGAATAGAAGCTCCCACAGGCAACTTACACGAACAGAATTGAAACCTGTTTTCGTACCAATAACTCCTGGTCTAAATACTGTTGGGTTTACGCGATTTTTGGTAAAAATTTATTATAAACGCCTTTTAAGTTGCTTTTGAAATTGTTTTTGGGTGCTAATTTAAAGGATTTTTGATTATTAAGCAGAAATTTAATTTTTAGACGCGGATTTGGTTAAAATTCAAACACTTTTTTTATTATTTAATCGATTAAATTTTAATTTTTTAGTTATTTCACTGCGCCATGTTCACAAAATGAATACCGCATAGTATTATTAAAAACAATAAAAATCAAAGCTTCAAAATAAAATGCATAAAAATTCCTATATAAAACTTACTTGTAGGTGCTAACCCAGGAGCTCCTTGAAACACATCCGCTTGGTTCAACTGCTAGCTAGAAAGTCCTCATGACAATACAACCACATGTATCAGTTTTAACCATGCGAGCATGAAAATTGTGAAGGGGTCGATAGTGGGCCTAAGCCCCTTTAAAATGAAGGGACTTAACTATCGACCGTGGATGAATACGGACGTGTGAGCGTGAAATTTGGAGTTCGACGAAGCGATTCCTCTATTTGCTATCTTGTTACGCTTTTTTTTTGAAAAGCTCTAACTTTCATTGTATTTAGGTTCACCATTCCGAATAGACCTGCACCCTGAAGAAGTTCTAGATTACTAGAACAGGTGGAATGACATCCACGTTCCAATGATCTATAGAGCCAAATTACAGGTTCAACCAAATTAGTAGGATCTTTAGTGAGGAACCAGGCTAAGACATGTCCCCGACAGAGTGGAGCGGCTCTTTCGGTACTTAGATTGGCAGAGACCATAGGGGTCGGTATGGCATTCTAAGATACACTACCGCGATGTGGAAGGCAATGGGAAACCACCACATTACCTCCCAAGTACAAAGCATACTTAAATTGTATTTAAAATGATGGCATCCTCTGAGGTAAAAAATTCCGGAGGTAAAATAGTCCCCTATTCGGATCTCCGGGAGGGGACAACTTCTTGGGATGTGATCGGAAGTGTAAAAAAAGAGTCGTAAACATTTTGCGAGTTGGAACGTGGATTGTCAGAAGTATGAAGCAGGTAGGTAAGCTAGAGAACTTGAAAATTAAAATCAATAGGTTAGCATTAGACATAGTACGAATCAGCGAAGTTTGGTGGCCAGAGGCGGGGGATTTTTGGGACGGAGACGTTAGGGTAATTCATGCAGGATCAGAGGAAGGAAATTCGAGCATGGGGGATGTGACAACATGTAGAAAACTACTTACAAAAAAACAAAAGAGTAGTAATGGATAGATTAGAATCTAAACCGGTAAATACAGTAATAATACTAGTATACATGCCCACCTCCAGCCACAATGAGGAAGAGGTAGTAGCAATCTACAAAGATATCCAAAACATACTAAGATATGTAAAAGGACATGTTAATTTAATAATTACGGGGCATTTTAATGCAGTGGTAGGTGAGGGTAGTGAAGTAGCGGTGGTAAGTTTATTTGGTTTAGGTGCGAGAAATGACAGGGGAAACAGGTTGGTAGAATTTTGAGACAAAAACAATTGAACCGTCACAAACATTATTTCAATACCTTGCTAGAAGACAATACATGTGGAAGATGCCAGGGGATATAGGGAGATATCGAATAGATTACATTCCTATTAGACAACGGTTTAGGAATCAAGTAAAAGACTGTCGAAGCTATCTAGAAGCAGATATAGACACTGACCACATCGTAATTATGAAGGCCGCTCTTAAATTTAAAAATTTGAAAGAAAAAGGAATGGAAAAGGGCACTTTGACCTTGAGAAGCTAAAAGATAAAGATATCCACAAAAGACTTGAGAAAAGTCTAATGAATTGCTGAAAGATATCAAAAACATTTCTGATGCTAAGGAAGTAGAAACAGAATGGAGTAACATTAAATCCACCTTAGAATGGCGGCCAGAGATATTTTGGGATATACACAAAAAGAAAATAAGAAACAATGGATAACAAAGGATATCCTGAATTTAATACAAGAAAAACGAAAATACAAAAATAGATCAGATGAAAAGGGAAAACAGATACAAAGTCATAAAATGGAAAATTATTCGCAAATGCAGGAAAACTAAAGAACAATGGTGTATGAGAGGAGGTTAATTGAGCAAGTAGGACTGTACACTTATTAAATTTATTGAGTATATTACAAGAGTTGAGTATTATTATACATAACGAGCTCATACAAATAGCATATTTTCAGAGCAAAGACGCGACAGTAAGTGACTGAGATCGTTCCACACACACCCCGATGTGCACGTTCAAAGCAGTAAAGTCTAGGAGTGCATGGCATGACGTCACACTACCCGACGTTAGTAACTAAATATTTAATACAAAAATTAAAGTCATTAACATAAACTGGCCTCCAAAAAAGGCAATAGCATTTTTTTTGTAAGACTCAAATTATATCAACTATAAAATCAAACAGGAAAATACTTAAAAATAAGCAAGTAACAAAGCGACATTAAGTTTGCATAGAACATAATAAAACTTATAACTATTATGCACTGGTTTGGCACAAAACTTATTAACACTTAGATTTATTCACGCTCTGCTAGAGGGCAAATTTTGGAGAATGCACGACGCACAACACCATGAGATGTTTTAATTTCAGCAACACGGCTGACACTATCAGAGCCACTAAAAACTTCCAGGATACGACCAAGTCGCCAATTAGCAACAGGAGCATTGTCGTCTTTGATGATGACAAGTTGACCTTGCTTTAAAATTCCATGAGTGGCTTGCCATTTAGTACGACGTTGTAATTCGCCAATATATTCGAGCTTCCATCTCTTCCAGAATAGTTGCTGGAGTTGTTGAATTTGCTCAAAGTGTTTCAATCTAGACACAGCTACATTTGTAACATCTGGATGTGGAATACTAGCAATCTGTCTTCCAATTAAAAAGTGCGCGGGAGTGAGAGGATTCAGGTTATTAGGATCGCATGATAAAGGAAAGAGAGGGCGAGAATTGAGGATAGCCTCAATTTGTGTCAAGAGAGTAGATAATTCTTCAAAAGTAAACAATGAATTTTGTGAGATACGTCTCAAGTGTTGCTTGGTACTTTTTACGGCGGCCTCCCAAAGGCCTCCAAAGTGAGTAGATTGAGGAGGTATGAAATGCCACTCAATATCCATTTCAAGAGCAATTTTAGTCAGATTGTCTTTATTAGTTTTAAGAAAATTGTATAGTTCTTTTAATTTTGCATTTGCACCAACAAAGTTGGTAGCATTATCAGAGTATATTTTTGAGGGTTTTCCACGACGAGATACAAATCTTCTTAGAGACATTATAAATCATGTGTAGAGAGATCACTGACTAATTCAATATGTATGGCTTTTGTGGAAAAGCACACATATATACATACATAGCATTTAGATGTGGTACTTCCACGACCACTTTTACTTCTAATCGACATAGGTCCGGCGTAATCAACCCCGACTATACCAAAAGGAAAATTTTTAGTAATCCGATCATGAGGCAAATTACCCATTATGGGGTTAATTACATTTGGAGAGCATTGAAAACAAGTAATACAATTATGTACTATTTGTTTTGTTAAGTTTCTACCATTTGTTACCCAAAAATGTTCTCTGACATTTGCGAGAGTTAACTGTGCACCACCGTGCAAGAGTTTAACATGTTGTCGATTAATAATTAATTTTGACAGAGGATGATGACCATCTAATAATAATGGGTGTTTTTTATGAAACGTGTATTCTGAATTGTGGATACGTCCACCAACTCGTAACAAACCAGTTTGATCAAGAAAAGGAGATAAATTTATTATTCTACTCTTATTCGGAAGGCCCTTTTGAGCTTCCAATAATTTTATTTCTGTAGGAAATGATTCGATTTGAGCAATTTTTACCAGACAGACGAGCGTAATCAATTTCTTTTAGTGCTAACGCACCATGATTTCGCATGGTTTTTGAAACAGAGCAATTATGCTTAAAACGAATGCAATAAGCTATAATCTTTTCGAGTTTACTTAAATTTGAATAGTTTTCGAATGGAAAGTGTATATTTTTAAGGGTTACAAGAACCGTAGCTTCATGCTTTAGTTCAGGTAAGTTTTCCATAGAATCTGAAGGCTCAAATACGTTTATTTGAGGTTCCGTAAGAAAAAAGGGACCATTCCACCATAGATGACAATTTTGTAATTGAGAGGGCATTATGCCACGAGATAGCAAATCTGCGGGATTGTCATTGGTAGATATATGTGACCAAGTCCAATCACGAGTAATTTGTTGAACATCAGCGACTCTATGAGACACAAATGTTTTCAGGAGATGCGGAGGTGTTTTTAACCAACCAAGAACAATGGTCGAGTCTGACCAAAGATAGCAATGATGAATCTTGCATTTTAGAGAATTTACTACAACTAACATTAACTTTGAGAGAAGAAGTGCTCCACAGAGTTCTAATTTGGGAATAGTTAATGTTTTTAAAGGGGCTACCTTATTTTTAGAACATAACAACCGACAATGTATTGAACCATTAGAATTTATTGAGCGAATGTAAATACAAGCTCCATACGCGTGAATACTTGCATCACAAAAACCGTGAATTTCTATAGTGATGGCAGCTACACATATTGCGTGACGAGGAATTTCTAATTTGTTTAGATCTACAAGTTCAGCTCTGAATCTACACCATTTTTCATGTAAGTCAAAGGTTATAGACTCATCCCAACTTAACTTCTTCAACCACAGTTGTTGAAGTAGCAATTTAGGAATAATAATTGAAGGACCTAATAATCCAAGTGGATCGAAAATTTGGGATATATGAGAAAGAATGGTCCTTTTAGTGATTCGTTCAGTTGAGGGCAATGAGACAATGAAAGCAAAATTATCAAGTTTAAAGTTCCAATATAGTCCGAGGGTTTTAGTGTGGCTATGCAAACCTAATTGCAAAAAATCAGGATGCACGTCGCTTGAGGGGATATCCTTTAAAACACGAGAATCATTGGACATCCACTTTTTCAATGGAAAGCCACCACGAGCAAGAATCTTAGGTAAAACCTTACAGATGTGTTGAGCTTCTTCTAGAGTGTCAGTTGCGGTGAGTAGATCATCTACGTAAAAATCATCTAATATTATTTTTGAAATTTGAGGTTCACTGTTCTTACATTCAATGCCTAATTGCTGTAAACAACGTATAGCAAGGAACGATGCGGACGCTGTGCCATAAGTCACAGTATTTAGAGTATAAATAGAAATTTCTTCTGCTGAGTTATTTCTCCATAATATTTTTTGAAGATGACGTTGAGAGGGATTGATGAGAACTTGACGATACATTTTTTGTATGTCACTTGAAATAGCAAATCTATGAGAACGAAAACTAAGAAGTATTGAGAATAGGTCACGTTGTATTACGGGACCGACCATTTCCAAATCATTGCGAGAATATCCTGTAGTTGTTGTGGCAGAACCGTTAAAGACAACACGTAGTTTAGTACTACAACTTTCTTCTTTCACAACAGCATGATGTCGCAAATGGTAAGAGTTTTCTGAATCACTAGGAGGAGCTAAAGACATGTGAGACAAAGTTTGGTATTCGTGCATAAAATCGGAATACTGTTTACAAAGAGAATCCTTAGACTTGAGTTTATTTTCTAGCGACAGAAGAGCACGTTTTGCATAATTATACGAATCGCCTAATTTTGATTGAGGTTCCTTTAAAGAAATTGTTACGATGAATCTACCACTAGCATCTCTAGTAGTGTTGGCTAAAAAATGCTTTTCACATTCAACTTCTTCTACAGAAAGGGGTTTTTTGAAAGAACATTCTTCAGTCTCCCAAAACTTTGCGAGTTGATTTTGAATATCTATCAATGTGGATGAGAAGTGACAACTAACGACGTTAGAAATCAAATTTGGAAAGCAGATAGGACCACTTACAACATATCCAAACAGAGTTCTTTGTAATTTTGGCTGACCTTTGCCAAGAGAAATCTGTCCAATGCATAACAAATCGTAAAAGCAATTTGCGCCTAAGAGTAAATCAATGTTCCCAGGTGAGTTAAAGAGTGGATCCGCCAGAGTAATATTTTGAGGTATCGTAAGATGACTTGCGTCTATGGGTGCATTAGGAATACTACCTGTAATCGTAGGTATCACTAAGCATGAGGTTTTTAGAGTATAAGAGGTGTGTTTAGCTTTGAGAATTACACTGCATTTTGAGATTATATTGGCATTTGAATTTGCTAAACCTGTGACGCTCATTTGAATGCGTTCACGTTTGAGTTTGAGTTTTTCACACAAATCATTGGTAATAAAGTTACTTTGACTACCAGAATCAAGTAATACACGAGCATTGTGAGCTTTACCTTGAATATCCAAAATAGAGACAAGAGCAGTTGATAATAATACATTACTATTATTTGATACAAACGATGAGAGAGATACATGTTCATCAGGCAGATTTGAGGTTAATTGCCCATTATTATTTACAGAGGTTTTTTCTTGTAAATTGCTCACATGAGTTGTATCGATGTGAAGCAGAGAATTGTGCCTAGCTTTGCACGTGCGACAAGTGTATTGCGATTTGCATTTTTGAGCTAAATGCCCCCGAGCAAGGCAATTTAAACAAAGTTTGAGAGTTTTTGTTTGTGAGATTCGATCTTGCACATTTAGCGCCTTGAACTTTTCACAAACATAAATGGAGTGAGAGGCTTTACAAAAATTGCAGTAAGCAATGTTTGCCACGAGAGATTTGGAACTGCGAGAGTTTCTGTGTAAACCAGAATTTTTATTAACAAGAGTTTGGGTAGCACCTTTGTGAGTATTATTTTCTTATTCCAATGCTTCCAATATGCTAGCCTTTTGTTCCAAAAATTCAATGAATTCAGAGAGAGAAGGAATTTCGTCATTATTTTTGAGTGTTTCCCAATCACGCTTGGTGGTGGGGTCCAAGAAAGAGACCAAATTGTGAGCAATAATGACTTCCCCTAAATGTTCCAGAGTATTATCAATGATTCGTCTTATATGAGTAGAGGATTCCTTAAGAGAACTTTGTAAAGAGAAAAGAGCATTGAGATGATTCCTGATAAGACCACGCTTATCATTATATCTACGACAAATCGTTTGCCAAGCTGTCTCATAATGGTCTGCGCTAAAGGATTGAGTTCTGAGCACATCGGCTGCCTTATCGACCATTGAGGACTTCAAGTAATGATATTTTTGAATGTTGCTTAATGAATCATTCTTATTAATGAGGCTTTCAAAGGTATCTCGAAACTCAATCCAAGTTTGAGGTGACCCGTTATATTTGGGCAACTGAATGACCGGAAGACGAACAAAAGCAGAGGGGGAACGCCTATGAGAACTTGAGTGACTCGAATTTGAGGGTTCGGACTTTTTTCCCATAGCTAACAAAATTTCAGAATCTGTAAGAAGGGTGTAATACCTTTGTTCAAATTCATCCCTTTGTGTTAATTCATTATCAAAATTGCCAGGAGCTAAATTTTCAATCTGAGTTTGAATTTCATCAAACGCACTGAGCAAATAAGCAAAATCATCCAGGCGTTTACGCAATTCAGTTAATTGAGCAGAGGAAAGAGTTTCTCGAGCTTGCAAATTTTGCACAAAAGTTTGATAATTAGTAGCCTTTCGCTTGAGTACTGCACGCTTTCTAACAGCTACTTCCATTTCCGACGTCATTTTAAACGAAATTAAAAATAATATCTTTAATGAATAGAGAAGAGAGGGTTAAGCATAGGCCTACTAACCAGTTGATCAGCAATAGAGAGATACAATGCAATACAATTTTTTTTAAAAATGTAAAACAAAGTAATTTTTATAGAGTTTGTATCTTGTCGTGTATATGTACCTTTAGCATAGAGAAATTTGTATTGAGTACATTTATATAAACATATCATTTAAATAACGTAAATGTCAAGAACCTTTTATTCATGTAACAAATAAATCAAATTAATAGAGCATCACCAAAGATGTACAATTATTTTAATCATAATTAGTGCAAGAGCGATGAGGTTTAATATGAAACAATTTAATTTCAATATCTTTCTTTTAACACAGCCTAAAGCTATTAATAGGAATTTGAAGGGTAACTTACGTTATGTAGTGATAGCGCACGGCTCTAGTACCACTTTCAAACCAGTTTTTGTGCATTGTTTATACCTGAAGCATCCATATGCTACAAACTACATCCAAATACTTGTAAAGATGAGCCAACCATTTGTTTCATTCCAATATAAGCGTTGCGTTTCTTGTTAATCTACAAATAATTTTTAATCATGCTAATTCAAAATTCGTGAGAAGGCCAAATGTATGAGAGGAGGTTAATTGAGCAAGTAGGACTGTACACTTATTAAATTTATTGAGTATATTACAAGAGTTGAGTATTATTATACATAACGAGCTCATACAAATAGCATCTTTTCAGAGCAAAGACGCGACAATAAGTGACTGAGATCGTTCCACACACACCCCGATGTGCGCGTTCAAAGCAGTAAAGTCTAGGAGTGCATGGCATGACGTCACACTACCCGACGTTAGTAACTAAATATTTAATACAAAAATTAAAGTCATTAACAAATGGATTGATGTAAAGTGCATAGAGGTACAAACTAAGAAGGAAATAGTAAAGACAGACGAAGCATACAAACTAATTAGAATGAATTTTAGGGATATAAAACCGAATAGCAAAAATATAAGGGACGCGAGATGAAACATCTTTATAGAAAACTTAGAGGAAGTGGTTAGATGGCAGGAATATATAGAGAATTTATATGCAGGAGAGGAACTAACAGCACTAGAACAGAAATCAGATAAGGTGCAAATAGAAACTCCTAAAGTCGCTGGACAAGCAGTAACAGAACATCTTTTAGATTTCAAACGTAACATCATAAGGAAAGTCGGGGCACAGTGGACCCCTTAACTTCAAGTGGTCATAAAACCACTTAGATACAAAATTCAGTCTGTTTAATCCTTATACATTAGTATATATATATATATACATATATATATATATATATATATATATATACAGGGTGTTTCACGACGAGAGGGAATAACTTCGTGTAATGATTCCCTGAGTAATTCTAAGACGAAATGATTCTCTACACTTTTGCTCAATTCTCAACCGTATGTGAGATATCGACCCTTAAAGTTGCCAACCCTACTGGGTAATACTAACATTACAATGAATGGACTAGTAGGTCACTTATCATTCTTAACTTTTAAAAAATTTAATAACTAACAAATTTCAACAAGTAAAACCATTTAAAATGACAATTACAACAAGCTAAGAACTGATAAAGCAACAAAATTACGGCTACAAATGTTCGACATGGCCTCCTTCCTGCTCCACACATAACCGAAGTCTTCTTCTCATTTGTCTGGGCCAGTTGTAGTTCTCCATATTTTCTTTCACAAGATTGAACGCATCGTTTATTCTAGCAATAAGTTCCTCCTTCGTTCTTGGCTTGTCGTGTTCATAAACCAGTGTCTTCATGTGTCCCCAAACAAAGAAATCCATTGGATTTAGATCGGGGGACCTGGGTGGCCATCGGACGGGTCCGTTCCTTCCAATCCACCGATTATCATAACAAACATTTAAATAGTCCGTCACAATTCCTCCGTAATGAGCTGGTGCCCGTCCTGCATGTACCACATTCGTCTTCGTGTTTGTAAGGGTATATCTTCAAGTAAAATGGGCAGCTCCTCCTCCAAAACTGACGATACATGACACTATTTAAATTTCCTGGGAAAATAAATGGTCCGATCAACTTGCTTGCCATTACTCCAGCCCAAACGTTAACTGAGAAACGGTGTTGAAAATGATTCTCGATTATTGCGTGGGGATTTTCATCAGCCCAGACGTGTTGATTATGAGTGTTATTGATTCCGTCTCTAGTGAAAGTGGCCTCGTCGCAAAACAGAGTTAGGTCTATGAGTTCCAAATTATCTTCCATCCACTCACAGAACGTTACTCTAGTTGGAAAGTCGGTTGGGAGGAGATTTTGAACTTTAAGAAGATGATAAGGGTGCAATCCATTTTCACGTAATGTCCTCCACGCGCTTGTTACGCTTTGTCCTGTTCTTGCTTTTATTTTCTTAAACTCGTGCGAGGATCTTCATTGACTTCCCGTAAAACAACTTCTGCTGCGTTCCTGCGAGGCGTTTCTCTCTCGTAAGCGAGTTTGCAACCTTAGTCAAAATAGTCGTTTATCTTATACATAGTTATATACTATTAGATTCAAGTAATGATATTTTGAATGTTGCTTATAACATTCTAGAATGAGGCTTTCAAAGGTATCTCGAAACTCAATCCAAGTTTGAGGTGACCCGTTATATTTGGGCAACTGAATGACCGGAAGACGAACAAAAGCAGAGGGAACGCCTATGAGAACTTGAGTGACTCTGAATTTGAGGGTTCGGACTTTGTCCCATAGCTAACAAAATTTCAGAATCTGTAAGAAGGGTGTAATACCTTTGTTCAAATTCATCCCTTTGTGTTAATTCATTATCAAAATTGCCAGGAGCTAAATTTTCAATCTGAGTTTGAATTTCATCAAACGCACTGAGCAAATAAGCAAAATCATCCAGGCGTTTACGCAATTCAGTTAATTGAGCAGAGGAAAGAGTTTCTCGAGCTTGCAAATTTTGCACAAGTTTGATAATTAGTAGCCATAGTTCGTACTGCACGCTTTCTAACAGCTACTTCCATTTCCGCGTCATTTTAAGCGAAATTAAAAATAATATCTTTAATGAATAGAGGGACGGGTTAAGCATAGGCCTACTAACCAGTTGATCAGCAATAGAGATACAATGCAATACAATTTTTTTAAAATGTAAAACAAAGTAATTTTCTAGAGTTTGTATCTTGTCGTATATGTACCTTTTTAACATAGAAGAATTTGTATTGAGTACATTTATATAAACATATCATTTAAATAACGTAAATGTCAAGAACCTTTTATTCATGTAACAAATAAATCAAATTAATAGAGCATCACCAAAGATGTACAATTATTTTAATCATAATTAGTGCAAGAGCGATGAGGTTTAATATGAAACAATTTAATTTCAATATCTTTCTTTTAACACAGCCTAAAGCTATTAATAGGAATTTGAAGGGCAACTTACGTTATGTAGTGATAGCGCACGGCTCTAGTACCACTTTCAAACCAGTTTTGTGCATTGTTTATACCTGAAGCATCCATATGCTACAAACTACATCCAAATACTTGTAAAGATGAGCCAACCATTTGTTTCATTCCAATATAAGCGTTGCGTTTCTTGTTAATCTGCAAATAATTTTTAATCATGCTAATTCAAAATCCGTGAGAAGGCCAAATGTATGAGAGGAGGTTAATTGAGCAAGTAGGACTGTACACTTATTAAATTTATTGAGTATATTACAAGAGTTGAGTATTATTATACATAACGAGCTCATACAAATAGCATCTTTTCAGAGCAAAGACGCGACAGTAAGTGACTGAGATCGTTCCACACACACCCCGATGTGCGCGTTCAAAGCAGTAAAGTCTAGGAGTGCATGGCATGACGTCACACTACCCGACGTTAGTAACTAAATATTTAATACAAAAATTAAAGTCATTAACAAATGGATTGATGTAAAGTGCATAGAGGTACAAACTAAGAAGGAAATAGTAAAGACAGACGAACATAAAACTAATTAGAATGAATTTTAGGGATATAAAACCGAATAGCAAAAATAAGGGACGAGATGAAACATCTTTATAGAAAACTTAGAGGAAGTGGTTAGATGGCAGGAATATATAGAGAATTTATATGCAGGAGAGGAACTAACAGCACTAGAACAGAAATCAGATAAGGTGCAAATAGAAACTCCTAAAGTCGCTGGACAAGCAGTAACAGAACATCTTTTAGATTTCAAACGTAACATCATAAGGAAAGTCTGAGCACAGTGGACCCTTAACTTCAAGTGGTCATAAAACCACTTAGATACAAAATTCAGTCTGTTTAATCCTTATACATTAGATATACTATATATATATATATATATATATATATATATATATATAATGAAATAAAGTTGTATAGAATCTTGGGATACACTCGTTCGTACTAATAAAAACTACAGCGTCAATTTGTAACTATATTCAACGTTTCGGCATGAACAATTATCCCTTCTTCAAAGACTGGAATTTAGCAAATGTTAGTATACAAACTTGAAACAGTGTAGCTATTTGACTTACATACTTACTATGACGTAAAAGATTCACATAAACTAATCTAAAAGTAAGTGATTCCATAACAAGCGGTAATATTAATAAAAAAATTTTAAGTACATTAAAAATTTTAAGTACATTAACACAATTAAAAGATTACAATGTCAAATAAATAAAATAACTACAGTCAAATTTAAAAAACAGATACAATTAAACCTAATACAAAGAGCACTAACACAATATCTTAAAATAATACGAATTTGCGAGGCGAAAGTCATATGGTGACCACGATAAAACAAAATTGAGGAAGGTGTATCTTTATATAACTAGATCGAACGTTAACTCAAGGACAAAGTACATTGACGTCCACACAACATATCCACATATTAAAAGTTTTTACCTATCTGCGACAGTGATAGTTATTTAACCTATAAAGACTCGAATACACAACGTTTAAGTTATTTATGTCCAACTTGCTATGAATAGGATTACGTTTTTGATGTACATAGAACGATTCCAAGAAAAGTCTCTTGTAGTAGTTGCTTTCTATATGCAAGATCTTAGTACTATCGAAATTCACTATATGTTTAGTGTTGTACAAGTGTGATGTCAAAGCACAACACGATTTTCCAATCTTGGCATCACTTTTATGCTGTACTATGCGGTTCTTTAGCCACTGTTTCGACTGACCAACATACGTTTTTTTGCAACTGCATTCAATCTGGTAAATAATGTTACTACAAAGAGACTTATCCGTACTATCTTTTAGTTTAGTAAATAAATTACCGATCGTTTTCTCCTAAGTACATGCTATAAAAATGTCAGATTGTTTCAATATCTTAACAAGTCGAGGTGTTAAATTTTGAATGTACGGAAGTTTCCTAAATTTGGTAATACTTGATCTATCATGAGCTGATGTATAGAGATTATTCGAGTATAAGATTCTATACAACTTTATTTCATTATTTACGTCCGTTCGAAAAATTATAGGAATATATATATATATATATATATATATTTATATATATATTGTGGAATTATAGGTTAAATAGGTCTAGACAATAAAATTTTATCAACTGTGTATATAGAAAATAGGAACAATTTATTTACGCGCCAAATTAATCAGTTTAGACAGTGAAGGCGGACGGTTATTAACATATTTTGTATTTCAAAATTAGAATGTTAAAATTGCACAAAGGGAAGAAGCTTTAGAGTACATAAAAACTCAAAGATATGCATAATTAAATTGTAATAATTTTAAATCTAGCGCATGGAAACAGAAACGGAGCTTTCAAGTATAGAAAATCAATAATTTAAACGCATATTTCCATTTACATAAACGAAAACGGTCATTTCACAAATCTTAAGAAGGGGAGAAACTCGAAATTGTTATTTTAAACAACAAGGGGCTTTGAAGAAACACCTGTTAGTTAAATGTCAAGTTCATAGAACTTGATATGTTGAGACAAAATTTCTATAAAATTGTTTGCAACTGCTAAAAATAACAGGTGCCTTGAAGACTAAGTGAAATGAACGATCTATAATGTAAAACAGAAAGAGAAACGTATAAGAAAGCGTTGATTACAAGTCGCGTCTAAAATACACGGGGAAATGTGAAGGCCAATTACAATATCGATATTCTGTAGCTTGAGAGGGGTTTCTAAAATGGACAATAAATATGGGTGGAACGGAGAAAGATAGCTAAGAGGTGGAGCGTTATAACGGGGGAAAACTATATTATTGGTCTAAAGCGAGCAGTTTTGAGAAGCGCACGTCCGTTGAGGTATTAAACGAATTTCAGTGTAACATTACGATGATCTCGGAATTTTTCAGACGTTACATACAAAATTTGTAGATGCAATTTTAAAAATAAGCTTTTCGATGAAGAGCGGTTCCTTGAGGTGTGTGAAAAACGTATAAATACTCTGAGAAAGATATTAAAGCTTTTTTCCCTTAGATCTTAGATCGCACTTAGATCTCCAACGTAATTGATAGTATATGCTCTTACGTGTGTTAATTATTGTTTATTCACGAGTTGCCGTCCTTTCCGTCTTCGAAAATTCACGTTTGGCGTATTAAGAATTCGAACGAATTAGAAAAACCTCGATGGATTCTATTTACTCTTCAGCATGGCAAGTATGATAATGCGAAGCAATCGGCAGCCCAGTTCGATCACTGCAATCTGACAAATTTAAAACTATACCTTAATTCCCAAAAATTTTCACTTCAAGATATGAATTCGGACTTTGCCAATAACGATTATTCGACCCCGTTAATGCACTATTCGAAATTTCCGGAAAACTATTATGCAGGCGCGAGCAATTTGAGCTACGCTCTGCGTTGTTTGAACGACTATCAGCAGTTTGGCAATTGTCCCGTGTTCGTGATCAATTGCAGTCGTCAAGAAGAATCTATTAAAAATTCGGCCGTTGATATACGTCTCGAAATCGAATCTAGCAACATTTTCGATCAAACCACTAAAGCATACTGCTTAATTTTGCACGATTCTATATTCGAATACGATCCGTTTACGGAAATCGTTACGCGTCATATTAGCGAATAATAGACATGAAGGTTATTAAACAGAAACAATCTCTACCGGTTGCAAATATGGATCTAACGGTCGAACAGGATGATCCTTATTCCTATTTTGGAACGCGCAAAAAGCACGGAGATCTCTTACCGGCCAGCATAAAATGCATCGTATGCGGGACCTTCTGCGTGCGGTAAAACAAACCTGATTTTGAGTTTGTTACTGGCACCCAACGGATTGGAATTTGAAAACGTTTACATTTACTCCAAGTCGCTATTTCAGCCCAAATACGATTTTTTGAGTCGAGTTTTGAGACCGATCAAGGGACTAGGCTATTACGAATTTAGCGAAAATTCCGAAATAATTTCACCGCAAGATGCTAAGAGTAATCGATTTTCATTTTCGACGATATTCAATGTCACGTGCAAAACGCGATTCGTCAATATTTTTCAATGAGCCGTCATAAGAATATAGACGCGTTCTACCTCAGCCAATCGTATGCGAGAATACCGAAGCATCTTATTCGCGACAATACAAATTTAATTATAGTTTTTTCGCAAGACGAAATGAACTTAAGACATATCTATTCGGAGCACATTAATACCGACATGAGCTTCGAAGATTTCAAAAAGATGTGCCGTCTAGCGTGGGAAAAAAAGACTGCGATGGCAATAAAGCCGGATACGGATTCTTAGTGGTAGACAAAGAAAAAGCCATAAACGAGGGCCGCTACCGTAAAGGATTCGATCATTACATATGTATTTAAAATCACGACGTTCAAGCGAACTTTCATCGGCGCAATGTCTGCGGCTGCGATGAGACGAGGACGACGACGACGTCACTCTACGAATTTAAATCGAGCCGTAGTGCAGGCCACTAAAACAATAAGAAAAAAGTTTTTAGATTTTAAACGAGATCAAAAACGAGCTCAAATAAAATACGGAATGAAGCATGCTCAATTACTAGAACCGTTAAAATCGCTATCAAAATTCTCTGCAAGTAAAAATCCTAATTATATTCGACGTCAGTATGCGGAGCACGAATCTGAAAATGTCGACGACGGTTCAGATGTCTTACTTAAAAAGTATGCCGACATCCTGTCCAAAAGCGAGGATCCCAATATAGACGATACCGGAATCGGCATTCAATACGACGACCTTTCGAATAAATGGTCTATGGGCAATTCAGAGTTAGCTATTGCAGACGACGGATCTACGATTAATACTAGAAATAAAAAATATCCTATTACGGAGGGCTTACTTCGATTGTTAACTTATAAGAAAATCCCTTCGAATAAGAAAACGCCTGCTGGCAATCCTTCCGAGCTAGATGTAAAAAATTACATCGATATTTTGAAGATATGCATATAATAAACTGTTTCGCAAGGATCTGACTAAAACGCCCAAATATAAAAATTATATCGTTCCGAATTTAACACCGTCGCCCGTGGCGACTACAATATCTACGCCTCCTCCCTCGCCGCAGCATGCTTCGTCGTCGTCACCGTCGTCAAGAGAGATGAATACAGCATCGGCGACTCCTACGATTCTCCTGCAATTACGATCCAAAATAACGAAGGAAAAGAAAGGTCTTGGTATGGATAATTTATCGAAAAAAAGACAGCCATCGAGTAATATAAGCAGAATTTGGCGATACAAAAAATTCGATAATTCTAATCATAAGATAGAATACGTTTATTGGGACTCGCCGGCCGAGCTGGTGAGCCGGCTTCGTTTGTTGATGGCTGAACGTTCGGCGGGCAACAATAGTTCTCAGAATCAAAACGAATTTCTTTCTATTATATCCGAATTAAAGGAGGCGAAATTAATCGCCTAATAAAATATACACGTCCTATAGAATAGTCTCAGAAATAAAATGGTCGTCGATAAATTTGGAAGAGCGTATGTTGCCAGAGACTCTGGAGGCGGTGGGTTTGGTAATACCGCTGCGAGCGGTCCTCCTGGTGTAGGCTTTAAACTAACTCCGGAAGGCGATTTCAACATAGAAAATAGAAAACTTTGCAACGTAGGCAATCCCGTGACCGGAACGGATGCGGTAAATAAACGAAGCGCTTTGGTATTGGACGAAGACGAGAAAATAGTTAACTTGAAGGATTTTAGACTAGTGAATTTGGCCGATCCTAAAAAATCAAACGACAGCGTAAACTTAAAATTTTGCAGCGAAGAACTCAATCTGCGTATAGGCAAAGCATTGGAAATATGTTTGACCGCTTCATCTTCTGGAAAAACGCATGCTAATAAGAAACTTAAATTTGACGCCAAGTCGCGATCCATTGTAAATTTGCACGACCCCGTAGAGCTCGGCGATGCCGTTAACAAGAGATACGTGGACTCGACGTTGGCAGAAAAAGCGCAAAATTTTATGAAACTATCCACGATCGACGACGGTAAGGCCAAGAACTTCGACTCTCGAGGCTTGAGAATTGTCAATATAGGCGAGGCCGAAGATGGGCACGATGCCGTTTCTAAGTTCTATGTGAACGCGAGAATACAAAATCTTATCGAAGGTGTCGCCATTCACCGTGATAACGTGATCATTCGAGATGTATTGCAATCGGTCGTTCAAGTGTTGAACGAAGTTGTTTTAAACACGAACTTCCTGATTTTCAACCACTTGAAATTAGACGGGGTCAAGACGTCTGCTGGAGACGATTTACAACTTCACAAAATTAATACCGACGTTATAAGACACTTGCACGTGTTATTGGAGCAAGATAAAGCCTCGTCGTCTAACTCTCATACTCATGTCAAACCTTAAAAATGTCTAAGAAATATAACGATAAGGAAATACTAGTGGATGAACTGCACAGAGGAGTTAGAATAAATTTTCCACGTCGAAGAACGATCATCAAATCTTATCACGACTTATTCCAAGCCGATATTGCTGAATTTATTCCATATTCGAAATATAATAAAGGGCATAAGTATATTCTACTCGAAATATTTATGGACGAGACCGCTTAAATCCAAGAATGGCTATGAAGTCACATCTGCAATGCGCGAGATTTTAGATGAAATGAAAAGATCGCGGCCGCCTTTACCGAAAAATCTGCAAACAGATAATGGTACAGAATTTTATAACGGCCAATTTGCACGGCTGATGAAGGAATATGGCGATATTAATCATTATTCTACATGTAGCACAATCAAAGCCGCTATCTTAGAACGTGCAATAAGAACGATAAAAAACAAACTGTATAAAGCTTTTAGTCTGAGAGGCAAATGGAAGTGGATTGATATAATCGATTCGATTGTATCGAAATACAACGATACGGTGCATTCGACCACTAAAAGAAAACCCAAAAATGTAACCGCGAAAACGCGTCTGAAAGTTTACGATAAATTAAAACTGGCGACTAGAAAACCTCGTTATGCTGTGGACGACTTTGTACGCATATCAAAATATAGAAGTATTTTTTCTAAGGGCTACAATGCAAACTGGAGCGAGGAAACGTTTAAAATGTGCAAAGTGTTTCGAGCAAATCAGACTACTTATTTACTCGTCGACATGCATGGCGATCCAGTATTGGGACAGTTTTATGAAGCTGAGCTGCAAAAAACCAGAGGTCCAAATATTTACCTTATCGAGAAAATACTAAGACGAAAAGGAACCAAAATTCTCGTCAAATGGTTGGGTTTCCGAGAGCCTTCCTGGATTCAAAAAGCTGATCTTATATAGATTGTTACATTTAAAAATAAAACATTTGTTTTTTATATTTTTTATTATATAAATATGTTATATTTTAAAAATAAAAAAATTTGTTTCTTTTTTTTTGTTGATTTTTTTATTATACATTTTTTTGTGATCTTGTAAAAATAAGAAAGAGAGACGCTACAACTGCAATACGTTGACATGCAGCAGCACTTAAAATGTATTCTTTTAATTCATTTTATACATAATATAAAAAATTAAAAAATACAATGCAGTTTTTATCTTGTCTTATTACAATATTTTAATTAATTTTTATAATAAATATAAAAAATAACAAAATACAATGGAGTTTTTTCTTGATTACAATATAAGAAAGAGAGACTCTACAACTGCAATGCATAGGTATGCAGCACTTAAAATATATTTTTAAATTAATTTTATACATAATATAAAAAATTAAAAAATACAATGCGGTTTTTATAATATAAAAAATACAAAAAGACAATGCAATTTCTTTCTCGTTACAAGATTTTAATTAATTTTTATAATAAACATGCAATTCTAAAAATAAAATATGGTTTTATTCAAAGCTCCTTTATTAGATAATGCCCATGAGGCAAAGTATCTATTCCGTTAGATAAAATGTATCTTTTATCATCTTGATAACTTAAAGCAATTTTCGTCTGACGTATGGAATATACCTTATGCAAATGTGATCGTATGCTATTTTGGTCTCGTTCTATAACTACTTTATTTTGTAATGTATCGAGATAGTGATCGAAACAGATTTGCTGATCGATAATGTACTTTTTAACACCCTTAGCCTTCTTTATTATCTCACAGCCTTCTATTTTTAAAGAGTACATTTTCGATCGAAGGCCTACAAAGTGCGTTAAAATACGACCTCTAGTTTCGTCTTTCATAAGACCAATAACTTTTTTATTAATTAAAGGAATTTTATAGATGTTATCGGAATCATAAGCGCTCGTATCAAATTTTTCTAGATTCGTCTTTATACACTCTTCATAGAAATCATTACACGTCACACTATACAAAAGGCTGTCGGTGTCCATGTAGCATAATTCGCAATTATTTGCAAATTTTGCCTTCATGAAATTGTAGTGAAAATTATATAATTCAATTTTTGATAATTCTAAGATGGCCATACCTATGTAGATAGGTTTGTTGAACTCAATCTCTGTTTTGCTCAATTCAATCGCGACCAGATTTTTGTCAAAAATCGTTGCCGAATGGAAATTTGGTGTGGAAATTAAAGATAGAGCACCATACCGACCGCTCCAATGAGTTACTAATTTTATGACACGTCTTTTCCTAACATTCTCCATTGTTTTACCAAAAATGGAATTGTTTGCAAATTTATACAGATTTTGTGCAAATTCCGTTTTAGCCTCCGTGCGCATTCTTGTATTTAATTCGACAAACGGTCTCAACCAAGGAGACTGACCGAATTCTAAAACCTTATAAACGCGCGTCATAACTACGCCCGCAGATAAATAAACCTGGAGATTTCTGTAATGCACAACGTAGTTGCACTTTTTCGTGAGAGTACACATTAATTTTGAAAATTTCTACCCCGGAGGCGTGCCCTGTTCTGGACACATCGGCAACTCTTTCTGAGCGTCGTGAATGTCCGTAGGAAATTCCAAGTCGCATTCAATAATATAACCTTCATCGCTCGTAATGCTCACCGTTGTAACATTAAATTTTAATATTTCTTCAGGCGTTAGCCATTTAAAATCGCCGTAAGGCAAATAGCAAGATTCGGCATGACCATAGAGCTTATTAATATCTCTGTAAAATAAAAATTTATTCGGCTTGGATGGATCATGCGTTTTGGGATAATATTTATTATTGCATTCTACATATCGTTTTACAACTTGAGTAAGCCCCCGAATGCCTCTTTCGATCATTAAAAACATGTCAACGTCACAAATTAGTTCTAGCCTGATTTTAGTATATAATAACATGCTAGACCACGAGTAGCTCGCCAAAGTCACAAAATTTAAGGGATCCAATTTGTATGTTTCAAGACAATTTTTTCTAAAGTCTTGGAATATATCGCAAAGTAAAAGAATGCCGCATTTTAAATATAGGTCCGCGTAGTCGCCTAAATTTTTTAATTTAAAAGTGCTCCATACGGTTTGCGCATGAATATATTCCGATTCTTCAATATGTGATTCATTAAGATTGCTACAAAAACATTCTATAGGAGGAAGATTTTCTTCGCTTAATTTCAACATGTCATCCAAATACTCGTAGGGAAAAATACCCTTGCGCATTAGCAATTTAATGTGATCCGATTTTAGTGAACTAAATTCCTTTTTTAAAACTTTAAAGTCATCGAAAGACAACTCGCATGCTAATTTTTCCAATGACATTGCCATAAAGTGAAAGGAATTTATGAATCTGAACGTCACATTTGCGTCATTGTATTTTTTAGAAAATGTTATGTATTTTTCATTATTCAAGGGTATTATATTCATGGGACCTTCGAAAGCGTTAGCAAGCTCTTTAATAATAAAATGAGCATCATAATTGCTCAAATTATGATAGACTACGGGAATAATTGGAAATAACCTAAAATTTAAATTACAGCTGCTATGCGTAACACCTCTTACAGAACCATTCATGTGATCGTGATCGATAACCTTTTCGTCGTCCGGCAAGAAATCGACTTCGCAAATAAAGCACGTTTTTGCCGTCGAGACATCTATAGAGGACGTAGCAGGCTCATTTTTAAAAAATGCGCCCCCACAACATATGGCAATATGTTTTAATTGCCGCACAAACCAAGAAATGCAGTCTGTGCCTGTGTATGAACTGTAATATGAAAGAGATTCGTCATATCCACAATAAAAATAATATCGTATTGAAAACGGAATATGTTCCTGGTATTTGAAAGTGCGTTCTGATTCGGAAGCTCAATCGGTTTTTTAATAAGGCAATTTACACTTTTATCATAAGGGCGTCACAACTTCTCCATTAACATTACCCCCCCATACATGCTTACACGAACACACACACACCTGCACATACATACCCTTAACACACATACTTTTCTTTTCAATAATACACATGCCCTTCACAAGATATTTACACCTTTTTAAAAAGGGCTGTTGCAATTTCTCCATAGTTATCCTCAGACCTAACAAATCCAAACACACACACACACACCTGCACATACATACCCTTCACACATACATACTTTTCTTTTCAATAATACAGATGCCCTTTACAAGATATTTACGACCTTTTAAAAAGGGCTGTCGTAGTTTCTCCATAACATAACTACTCACCCACCTATTTTTCCTATTGGTTTTCTTCGCGTGATCGTTGATTAAGGTGTTGAATCTTGCGCTATCACTGCAGGACTCAGTATTTCTCCAAATTTCCTGTCCAGACTTTTGGTAAAACGCTTTATTTCTCACGTAGGCGTTCTATACTATGTAGCATATTTCTCAGAAAATCCAAATTCCTATTGCATTGTGTTACATCGTCTTATATGTGTTTGCTATAGTTCAAATCTTATCACATCACGGACCGTCTGCTATTTATTGTTTATTACTCCAAATATGTTGGATTTCATGAAAATACAATGTCTTTGGTCACGTATTAATATTTCTATAATGACGTATTTGAATGAGTTTACTTATTTGTGCGTTAATATTTTGAGTGTTATTATATAACTAGGATACCAGGTTGTTTACCATCATCGATTGCTTGTTTATTTTAATAAAACTCGTTGCGTTTAAAACATTACTTTTGCTTATTTCTTTTCAATTCTAGACTTGTATATTTAATTTAAAACGTATTATACGACGTACACGTTATTATTCTTGCTAAATATGATCTGGTTATTAAAGAATGAGCTTCCCTTTTATGAATTAAATTAGTATACAGTGTGCTCGCAATTGACTTTATGTAAAATTGTTAATTTACTCTCATTTAATGATGGAATTGTTTGGTTTTCAAAACGTTAATAATATTTACATATATCTTACGACCCCTATGACTTAATCTACCGTTCATTTACATTTCCAATGCTCCACCCGAAGGTACTACATTGGCCAGGAGGCGAGTTTTTTGTTGCCTGGAAATTTAGAATTTTGCCAAACCCTTGCCGTTTTTAGGCAAGATAGAGATCTTTAACGTGCGTGACAACACTCACACACGGGACCTCCATTTAACCTCTCATCCGAACGAGGGCGTAATATTTGTGAAAAATGCTCACCTGCCATTTTTCAAGCGGTCGGCCGTGTCGGGATTTGAACCCGGGACCTTGGGATCCGTAGCCTTACGCTTATGACTTAATCTACCCGTAAATTACCTTCTTATCACATCATTTTCCCCCCAAATTAAAATATAAAAATTTCAATCAATGCCATTTTTGGCGCCCAACGTGAGACAAAATCCTCAGTGATTCAAAATTGTCGTATTTTTATTTTCTTGTATGAAATTTAATTGTCTCCTTAATTCCTATTTGTTCCCCTAAGTTTTCCTACAAAATCTGATTAATCTTATATCTAAATCCTAAATCCTATCTGTACCTATCTTAATTTATAAATATGCCATATTCTAGTCCCTTATCTATACCTATTTTAACTTATAATTATATCCCTATTTTAATCACTTATTTACATTTTCTTATATTACAATTTGTACATTTTTTTCTATTTTTCTCCATTAGCAAAAATTTTTCACCTGAAATGATTGTCATTTTTCCTCCCTAAATTGACCATTGCTACAAAATTATTTCCTGAATTTAAATCATTAATTGTATTTTTTTTCCCCCTTATACACCCTATTTTGTATCAAAAATTTTCATTTTCTCCTGAAAGAATTCACACTTCTTCATATTTAATTTTATCCCTGCTAAATTTAACTCCAACAAAATTCGTTCAAGATGTGTGCAATGTTGCTCTATATCATCGCTGAAAATTAAAATATCACCCACATAATGGATGCAAAATTCTTCATACGGTTCCAATATACTCTGCATGGCCTTAACTAATGCAGCCTCACTCAAAGACAAATTAAAAGGAACCACTTTAAATTGATAAATATGCCTTTCTACAGAAAACCAATTAGCCAAAATGAATTTTTCAAGTCAATTTTTAAAAATATTTTCTTATTACCGATAATATATCATAGTTGGTGTACTATTGTATTGCGGTTTTGTTCTCTTGTTTATTTTCCTTGCATCGAGACATAACCTGATACTATCATCACTTTTCTTTACTACAATTAGCGGATTTACAAAATGCGTGTTTGAATTCTCAATGATACCCTCACTTAACATTTGATCTATCTCTCCTCTCACTCTATCCCTGTACGCTGCTGGAATAGGATATAACATCGTGTTAAACGGCTCCATACCCCGTTGCAATTCTGGACTCTGATCCTATTAATTTGGAATGTTTTCTTAATAATGCCTTCACCCTACCTTTCATCTCTTTTGGACATATAATTTCTTCATCTACATCCCCCTCTATATCTACTTCACCCTCAAATTGATTAATATTCAAACAGTCACCTTTGACTTCGACGCTTTCTTTGTCATCCCATTTAATACATTCCCCTTACATCTTATTTCCTCTCCTTTTGCATTAATTCTTAATCCAACTTATCAATAATGTCCATACCAAATATCGCATCTATCCTTAATCCCGATACCACCATAAATTCGTTTTCAAATCTCACCTTTCCCACTTCACATTCCAGAATCACCATTTTATTAATACTTGCAAATCTCTCGCTGTTCGGTGTTATCAAATTACACTTCCTAACAGGCATCATCTTCTCCATTAATCTTCCCCGTTTAACAAAATCCACAAGCGATGCTTCGGCTCCCGTATCAATGATTATCTTACTTCTATTCTTTTCCACTTTCAATTCAATTATCGGTAATAAGTTTCTATTTAAATCGTTTTCCACTTCATGTTTAATATATTCGCGCTGGTGTTCGTATCTATTGATTCTTAAGGGCTTGCTTGGTTTGTCTTCATTAAAAAATCCTGACTCGACATAACTGATCTTGCCTGACTCCTAGTTTCAGTGTAAGTACGGTTTGTTCTCTTTGGTTGTGTCGTTTGTTCCACATGTTCTCTTTGACGCTCATATTGATTTATGTTCCTGTCGTGGTTGGTCTACTCTGCTTCTCATCTTGGCGTGTTTCCTCTAATTATGTCTAAAATTATTATTGTAGTTATTATAATTGTTTCTGTAGAAATTTCCCATATAATTGCTATTATTTCGCTATTAATTAGATCTATTAGTTTCTGCTCTCCTTTGGGTTCTAACCATATTTACTTTTGCCTTTCCATTCTATTTTCTACTATACGATTCTGTCCCAACTCAGCACAGCGTTGTAAATATTTCAGGAATATATCTCCATCTACTATATTTTGAATTGTAATATACTGTTTCACCTCATCTCCAAGATGTCCTGCTAAGTATTTTATTATTCGTCTTTCCTCCAACGGAGGATCTAGTTGCTTTAGCGATACTAAATTTTTGCATGGCATATAATTCTCGGGTCATATCTAAGTTTTGAGTATACTTGCCCATAATTAAATTATCTCTTGCATTGTATTGCTGGTTGTCTCCCCCCCCCCAAAGTATTTTAAAAATTTACCTTCAAATTCCTGAAATGTTTCTACTTCACTCTCTATCAAACCAAACCAAATTTCCGTGCTTCCTTTTAACACTGATTTAACTAAGTTTAAATTGTATCTTTTGTCCGTTGATCCCTGTATTAATGTTTCGATATTATTTAAGAATATTTTAGGGTTCAGTTTGTTATCTCCCTAAAATTTAGAATATTGTTCTACTGATATCTCTGGTCGATTTAGCCTTACGGTTTCCCTGATGTATTGCATCTTATTCCTACCAAAATTTTCTAAGTACGATTTTAAAGTTTCCAGTTCCCTATTTACATCTTTAAATTCTATCTTACAATTCTCTTCAATTTCCTGCATCTTTATACCTAAATCCGTAATCATATCATTCGTTTCCCTTTCACAAGTTTCCTGATTTAATTTAACTTTCCTAACCTCGTCCCTAACATTATCGATATCGTCCATAATTCTTACAACTTTACTTTGAATTTGTAACTGCATTTCCAATATCGTTTGATTTGTTTCTTTTAAGCCTTCACTCAAAATTTTCATTTCAGAACCTAGCCTTTCTCCATTCTCATTAATCTGCATTTTCATGTCTTTCATGGCCTCTTCATTTCTATCCATTTTGCTGTTTAACATTAATAAAATTGACATTATATTAGATTCCTGTGAGATCTGTTGCTCCTCACTTTGACTCCGTTCTAATATTTTCCCCTCTATTTCTGTCGGTGTATCGTGTAGTATTACGCTTTCCTAAGACCCTGTTTCTACCCCTTCATTTCTCAATGCCACTCTAGCTTCCCTTATTCGTCTATCCATTTTTATTTAAATTTTAATTTAACTTTTCAAAATTTCCTGTACTTTCTAATTTTAATTAATCTACAATTTTTAAATTTCCTAACCCTTATGATGTTCGGATTGCTAAATTTCCTACGATTTTCGGATTGCTAAATTTCTTTTTCTATATTCGAGCCCTTATGATTCAGTCGATATCAATCTCTTTTATTTGTTCGAGCCCCTACGATTTTCGGATTGCTAAATTACTTTTACTAATATTCTCTTCTATTTGTTCGAGCCCCTAAGATCTTTGGAGAGTTAAATTACTTTTATTTGTTCGAGCCCCTACGATTGGGTCGCCATATTTCTTTGCTATGCCATTTATCATTTTCCGGTATTCTCGCCTCACGTTGATGTGTCATATAACTTTGCTATGCTCGTACTCGGCTTTCTGCTCTACGTCTCTAAATCCTATCCCTCTTTTTATATATCTGCCTTGGTTAGCTCAATCTATTCAACACAGAGTGCCCAATGACACGACAATAAAGACTGTTTAATCCCCTTTATCTCCATCTCCTATCTGTTAAAATAATGTAAATGAAGCATTCCAAAATTCATATAATAATCAACAATATTTACACTTTGTATTCTAATAACTTTTATATTCAAAATTAGCCCCTTTTGATCGTTCAAACGATCTTCTTTCTTTTTTTTATAAATTCTGAAAATATTTTTGACGACCCTTACAAATACTTCGATATAAATAGTAAAAAAATGTTAAAATACGGTCTTATACTAATAAAGGATTATAAATCTCTGACCTGTTTCCATGCTTGTTTCCTGGAACTGTTTTTGTTTGTGAATGGTCAGCAACCCTGGATCGTTTCCAATTTGATTCTTTGTTACACCTTCTCCCAGTTAATTCTTAGCATAGTTTCCTCAACTCGTTGACCAGAATAATTACTTAAATCTGCTTGAATTCTCCCTTCGGATTTTACCCAGATATGTTTTGTAGTTTAATTGGAGTTTCTTGAAATTTATTTGAAGTTTTATTTAAAGTTTAATTGGAATTCATACGTCGTTATTTGAAGGTTTATTTGAACTTTCTTTGAAAGTATATTTGATGCCCTAAATTCTTAAATATTAGAATTATATTTAATTAATAATTTACCTCACGTTTTTAAAAGCAAACGGCCGCTTCTATTGTATTTATTGGCACTTGACTTTGGACTTTGATTTCACTCAATTATTTACTTTTACTAAGTTCACTTTGCGTAGTAATTTATGTTTCACTGACGTGGTTAGTGCCTTGGTCGCCGAGATACTGCATGTTTACGAGGTCCGCGTACTATTTAAAGACTCCACCCGCCTATTTTTCCTATTGGTTTTCTTCGCGTGTTCGTTGATTAAGGTGTTGCATTTTGTGCTATCACCGCAGGACTCGGTATTTCTCTAAATTTCCTGTCCAGACTCTTGGTAAAACGCTTTATTTCTCAGGTAGGCGTTCTATATTATGTAGCATATTTCTCAGAAAATCCAAATTTCTATTACATTTTGTCACGTCATCTTATTTGTGTTTGCTATAGTTCAAGTTTTATCACATCACGGACCGTCTGTTATTTATTGTTTATTACTCCAAATATGTTGGATTTCATGAAAATACAATATCTTTGGTCACGTATGAATGCGTTTACTTATTTATGCGTTAATATTTTGAATGATGTTATTATATAGCTAGGGATGCCAGGTTGTTTACCTTCAAATATTTCTTGAAAATTTGTATCGCATCGTTCACGAGCTCAAGTTTTTCAGTACAGGGGTTACTACTACCCCCAAGATTGACATTAAGACAGCTTTGCTTGCAAACAGTTTTGAAGGAGGTTGCATGTAAAAATTTTAAAAATTTTCTATTGAGCCGTTTACGAACTGAATTGTTGTCTATTATGGGGGTTACTTTCATCCCCCAAGACTAGTTTACACACTCCGTTGTTGTTGCTTATTTTTCTAATGGGGTATTAAAAAATTGCATGTGAAAATTTTAAAATTTTTATCCAACCCTTTACGAGATACAAAGTATTTAGTTTAGAGGTTGCTGCCATCTCCATGACTGGCTTGACACACCATTGCCAGTGGATCTTTTTGCTATAGACTATTAAGCATTGCATGTAAAAATTTTCTAACCAGTTTTTCACCACCTAAAATTCCTTAAGTATTGAGGTTGCTGCCATCCTCATGTCTGGATTTGATGTACTGTTGCTAGTGGATGTTTGCGCAATATACCATTAAAGAATCGCATGTGAATATTGTGAAAATTTTATATTGCATCGTTCACAACTACAATTTTTACAGAATAAGGGTTACTGCTACCCTCCATGACTGACTGACATAGCAGGGCTTGATGATAGTTTTGAAGGAGACTATTAGAATATTGCATGTGATGATTTTTAAAACTTTACATAGCATCGTTTAAAAGTTGCAATTTTTTTAATATAGGGGTTAATTCTACCCCCAAAACTGGCTTTCACGCCACGTTGCTGGTGTTTATTTTTGCAATAAAGTATTAGACGATTGCATGTACAAATTTTTATCCAGCTCTTTAGGGGGTACACATTAATTAGCTTGGGGGTTGCTGCCACCTCCAAGAATGACTTGGGCACATCATTGCTGGTGGATGCTTTTGTTACAGAGTATTAAGTATTGCATGTTAAATTTTCTAATTTTTCTAGCGAGTCATTTAGGAGCTAAAAATTTATTTAGTATAGGGGTGTGGCCGCCCTCAAGATAGACTTTTGTGTATCCTTGCTTGCAAATATTTTGTAATATGTGATTACAGGATTGCACTTGCAAATTTTAAAATTTTCGATTCAGCCGTTTACGAACTACAATTTTTGTTCAATAAGTGTTGCTGCTACCCTCAAAATTAGCTTTTGTGCATCTTTGCTAATGAAAGTTTCTATTATAGACAATTAGAGGTTGTTTGCATGCAAACATTTTGAATATTTTCTATTGTGTCATTTAAGAGCTACAATTTATTTAATGTGGGGGTCGTAGCTGCTACTTGAGTAGTAGGGTAAGGTAGAACTATTTACAGAATTATAAGTGCAGGTGTATTCAGAAACAATTTCCAAAATTGGAAATGTTTCTTATCAATTTGGTATGGTAACATAAGACATAATTTTGCATTTAATGACGATTTACAAAATGTTCTAGATCTATTACACTTTTTGTCGCAATAGTCAACTTTTTTTTTGTTATGGCCGCCATATTGGATTTTTACATCAACGTATAGAAAAAAATTTACAATTTCAACAATGTAAAACACTTATCATTAATTTTTTTAAATAACATTATTAAGACACAAAAACGGTTTTTGTAAAAAAGATCCAGTGTGGTGCTGTCAAATACAATTAATTCTAAACTGTTCCATTGTTTGCAATAATCAGTTTTGTTGTTAATAGTTTTAAATTAAAATTTATTCAAAATATGGTGCGGTACTCGATAAACGAAAAAGAAAGACATGTACGACTTGTATATCAAAAACTGCAGAAATTCTACAGAGGCCGCCCGCAAGTATAATAATCTGTACCCTGAACGAAGCCAACCAAATCGTACATTGTTTTATAGAGTATGTAAAAACATGCCCGACTGCGGTTCTATTAACAAATCAAGAGGTAAATATCTTAAAAAGGTAGAAGCGAATGCCAACATTAATGTATTAGCACATTTACATGTTAACCCTACTGGATCGTGCAGATCTTTTGCACGTGACTGCAATGTTTCCAAAAGTACAGTAAATAATATTATTAAGAGGCATAAATACCATGACTACAAATACTTGCCAGTACAAAAACTCCATATAAGAGATTCAGAAAGAAGATTAGCATTTTATTAGTGGTTTATTACTCAATTAGACAATGATCCACAGTTTGCGAATAAAATTCAGTGGATCGACGAATCTACATTTTCAAATTGTGGAATGTTTAATCGTAGAAATAAGCACTACTATTCTACAGAAAATCAACATTTGTTGCAGTAAGTAAAGAATAAAGTTCGTTTCTCTGTGAGTGTTTGGTGTGGAATCTTCGATGGCCGAATAATAGGCCCTTTTTTCATACAAGGCAATTTAGACGGAGAGAAATATTTAGATTTTTTAATTAATGCTCTTGAAGAATTTTTAGATGACCTACCGTTAGAAGCAATTAGAAACTTACGCTGGTTTCAACATGATGGCGCACCACCTCATAATTTCAGGTTAGTAACGCAGTATTTAAATGAGCGATTTCCTCAAAGTTGGATCGGAAAGAATAGTGCTATTTCGTGGCCACCCCGTTCGCCTGGTATGAACCCACTGGATTTTTTTTTCTATGAGGAGATGTAAAAAATAAAGTCCAACACTTGCAGCAAAAAATAAGAAGTGTGTTAGAATCGGTTAATCAAGATTCCATATCAAATGCTATTGCGCAGATGAATAAAAGGGTTCTCTTGTGTCTGGAACAGCATGGTGAACATTTTGAACATTTACTGTAACTTCAAGTTGTGATAGTAAACTTTCCATTATTATTTATAGGTTAGATCTTTTACAAAAACTGTTTTTGTGTCTTAATAATGTTATTTTAACAAATTAATGATAAGTGTTTTACATTGTTGAAATTGTAAATTTTTTTTTCTATATGTTGATATAAAAATCCAATATGGCGGCCATAACAAAAAAAAAGTTGACTATCGCGACAAAAAATGTAATAGATCTAGAACATTTTGTAAATCGTCATTAAATGCAAAATTATGTCTTATGTTACCATACCAAATTTCATCCTTCTAACTATAATAACAACGAAGTTATTAAGAAAAGTTGAAAATTGCAAAATTTGTATTTTAGCCAATATCTAGCAATCTATGGATAACATTTGTAGTTCAAGATCAGCTATAAAATACCCTCATAGGTAGGTAACTTTTGTCTAATTTAACCACCACTGTATCTCTTATAGTTCAGGATATTCCTATAGTGTGCAATTAAAATCTGGACACCCTGTATATATATTAGTGAATAAAAGTTTGCAGCAAACTCTATGGACGCAGCTTCTACAAAACTGCTCGTCGCACTATCATCTAAGCAGATTAACTGGCGTCACGCTGTGTTGCCATTTAGCGGTTGTAAAGATGATAACACAATAGAATATTCCGTATATTAAAATATATTCTGTGGCGCTCTCAACGGAAAATCGCTAGACTAAAATTATACGATTTCTGTACATTTTCCTATCAATTTTAAGTTCATTTGGTGTTTCTTAAATATTTAAAATAAAAATCTGCACAAAAACCTATTGACTTTGACATATTCCAAATCTTACCAATTTGGGTCTTCTTCCTTTTAAACATCTTAGGCAAGGAAGCACAGTATCAAGAACGCTAAAAA